>CANSNZ010000659.1:182500-284822 GCA_947646795.1 Beta lomatogona
AGTTGATCATAATCTAGTATTTACAATTTATATATGTTTTCAAGAAAGAGATTTATTTTTCATTTCCATTGAAGTGAAAGGAAGATTTTACCCTTAAATTATAAAAAAAAAAGAGGAACTTTCTAGAACTATCTAGAAAACTTATGATAAATGATTTACTATCGCTATTTACCTCACCCTCCCTTAAACCAAAACCCCAAAAAAAATCCCCCATCTCTGTCTCGCACTTCCCCCACCTGTACTTGAATTCTCAAGCCACACAGCTAGGACTGACGCACTGTTGGCGCTGCAAGCGGTTGGTGTTATTGTTCTTATTTCTTCTTCTCTTATTTGCTGGTTGTTGTGGTGTGTTCTTTCTCTGTCCCCTCTGCTCTCTGTCTGCATGTTGCTGCTCATGATCTGGCAGTTCTACCGAAATGGTGCCGCTGCAGGTGTCGGTGCCACCGTGAGGCTGACATCATTTATCTACTACCGCTCCTTGCATTCTGTTCATGTTTTGCCACTGTTCTAATTTCTCCCTTGCTTGAATAAAAAAACAAGTCTTTGTTTTGTTAAGGTGAATTATTGTAGAATTCATGTATTGATTGGTGATCAATAACTTAGAGAATATTAGAGATTGAGCGAGAAATGGAAGTGATATTTAGAGAGTGAGCAAAGAGTTCATTCTTAGTAATTTTGCAGGTAAGTGCACTCCAGAGGGGATTAACGATCGTAAGTTGTGATACGAGACATGTCTAGTTCAACCCAAGAAGGAGATTATATTTTTTTTAAGAAATATACTTATGATGTATTATTGTATTAATTACTTGGAGATTTTATTACTTCATTTCATGAAATTGTATATACTATTTAGGATTGCTATTTTGTGGAGCATAAAAGGACATGGACCGCGTTTTGAGTTATATTTCGCTACAGGTGAGTATCTATTTTAGGTTAATTAATGATATTTGAGGTTTGTGAAT
The DNA here is from genome assembly GCA_947646795.1 of Beta lomatogona. Taxonomy (NCBI): domain Eukaryota; kingdom Viridiplantae; phylum Streptophyta; class Magnoliopsida; order Caryophyllales; family Amaranthaceae; genus Beta; species Beta lomatogona. Next base: position 183,463 of record CANSNZ010000659.1, read on the forward strand.
GCTAAGTGTGATTAGCTAGCAACTAGGAAGTGGGGGTTGTACCAGGTGGTATGAGAACAACCCTACGACCGTATCCAGGGTTAGCCACCTAGCGATCGAAAAAGATTCTTGTGATAATCTGAAATCAATTTGGGTTATTGGTAGTCAAGAATTGAGGAATAGAAATAAAGTAAATTGAAGGTTCAGTATTGAGAAATTGAAATATGAAAAAAGGGGTGAAAAGATCTATTGTGATTTTAGCTTATAGTATGAATGATGATTTGAGGAAATTATGTTTTAGGGATTATGGAGAATTTGAATCAGAGTTAGTGATCATTGAGTTTGGGACCAATCAATCTCTTTGGGATATTAGAGCTTTAGTTAAGAGGTCAATTAATTTGATATCTCTAAAATTGTTTTATGTGTTGCACTCGTTTTGCAATGAACAAAAGTTATGTGTTTCGAATTTTCAAGGACGGAATTCATTTTAAGGGTGGTAGTATGTAATGGCCCATTCTTTAAACAACTATTACGAAAGGCTAACTATTATATTATTAGCTTAAATACCTTACTAAAATTATTTTCTTAAAAAGTTGTGTATAGTTGATTATAATCTAGTATTTACAAGTTATATTTGTTTTGAAGAACGAAATTTGGTTTCATTTCCATTGAAGTGAAACGATGATTTTGCCCTTGAATTAAAAAAAAAAGAAAGAGGAACTTTGTAGAATTATCTAGGAATCTTATGAAAAATGATTTACTATTGTTATTTACCTCACCCTCCCTTGAACCAAAACCCCAAAAAAACTTCCCCATCTCTATCTCGCATTTCCCTCACCTTCGCCTAAATTCTCAAACCACACGGCTAGGCCTAACGCACTGTTATTGTTCCTGTTTCTTCTTCTCTTATTTGTTGGTTGTTGTAGTGCGTTCTTCCTCTCTCCCCTCTGCTCTCTGTCTGCTTGTTGCTGCTCGTGGTCTGGCGATTTTGCCGTTGCGGGTGTCGGCGGCACCGTGAGGCTGATATCATTTATCTAATACTGCTCCTTGCCTTCGGTTCATGCTTTGCCACTATTCTAATTTCTCCCTTGCTTGAATAACGAAGCCAAAAAAACAAGTCTTGGTTTTGTTAAGGTGAATTGTTATGGAATTCATGTATCGATTGGTGATCAATCACTTAGAGAATATTGGAGATTCAGGAAGAAATGGAAGTGATATTTAGAGAGTGAGCAAAGAGTTCATTCTTAGTAATATAGCAGGTAAGTGCACTCCATAGGGGATTAACGATCGTAAGTTGTGATATGAGACATGTCTAGTTCAACCTGAGATGGAGATTATATTTTTGTTGAGAAATATACTTATGATGTATTTTGAATTCGTATGGAGATTTTATTACTCCAGTTCATGAATTTGTATATACTATTTGGGGTTGTTGTATTGTGGACTTTAAAAGGACATGGATCGCATTTTGAGTTATATTTCGCTGCAAGTGAGTATCTAATTCAGGTTAATTAATGATATTTGAGGTTTGTGAATGCTAAGTGTGATTAGCTAGCAGCTAGGAAGTGCGGGTTGTACTAGGTGGTATCTGAGCAACCCTAAGACCGTATGCTGAGCTAGCCACCTAGCCAGGGAAAAAGATTCTTGTGATAATCTGAAATCAATTTGCGTTATTGGTGGTCAAGAATTGAGGAATAGAAATAAAGGAATTAGGTTGAAGATTAAGTATTGAGAAATTGAAATTAAAAAAAAAAGGGTGAAAAGATCTATTGAAATTTTAGCTTATAGTATGAATAATGATTTGAGGAAATTATGTTTTAGGGATTACAGAGAATTTGAAGGAGTTAGTGATCATTGAGTTTGGGACCAATCAATCTCTTTGGGATATTAGAGCTTTAGTTAAGAGTTCAAAAAGTTTTGTTGTTTTATGTGTTGAACTCGTTCTGCAATGAACAAAAGTTTTGTGTTTCGAAATTTCGAGGACGAAATTTATTTTAAGGGTGGTAATATGTAATGATCCATTCTTTAAACGACTTTTATAAAAGGCTAAATATTACATTATTAGCTTAAATAACTTTCTAAAATTACTCCCTCCGTTTCATTTTAATCTACACACTTACACTTTTCACACATGCCAATGCAAAACTTTAAGGACATATATCTTTAGTTTTGTGTTTGTAAAAATTATAAAAAGTACATATTAATAAAATACATGTTATGGTGAATCTAACAAGATCCCACATGACTATATTTTCATCCGCGTATAAATCACAAATGATGGTCAAAGTGAAATTTGTGAATAGTGTAAAATATCAAAGTGTAACAATTAAAATGAAACGGAGGGAGTATTTGTTTAAAAAGTTGGGTATCGTTGATCATAATCTAGTATTTACCAGTTTTATATGGTTTGAAGAAAGAAATTTGGTTTCATTTCCATTGAAGTGAAAGGACGATTTTGCCCTTGAATTAAAGAAAAAAAAAGATGAACTTTGTATAACTATCTAGAAATCTTATGAAAAATCATTTCCTATGGCTATTTACCTCACCTTCCTTTGAACCAAAACCCCAAATAATCACCAATCTCTGTCTCGCACTTCCATCACTTTCGCCTGAATTGTCAGGCCACATGACTGGGACTAGGGGTGTTCATGGGTGGTTAACCGTCCCGAAACAACATATCGGTTCGGTAACCAAAAGTTTCGGTTCGCTCTTTTTGCGAACCCTAACCGGTTTATCGGTACGTTTTTTCGGTTAACCATTAACCGTTATTCAATTTATACTATTATTTTTATTTAATGTAAATATATATTTTCTATGTTTGTGTGCATATACTATAATATTATATATACTCTAATATAGAATATATTATTAAAGTGGATAATAAATCCATAGAAAACATAATAACACTAAGAATTTACTCCATTTCATAATTATAGTGTTTAAATTAGTACTAAATTTTTTCAATAATCTCATACTTCCTCTAATTGTTGTTACTTAGTAACAAATATTAGAATTAATGTAGTTGTTGGAAAATGTTTCACAATAAATAAAATAGAGAAAAAAATATTTCGGTTTTTCGGTTAATCGTTCACTCAAAAATCATAACCGTAATCGTACCATTTAACCGTGAATTTTACCGGTTTGGTAACCGTACCATTAAATCCCAAATTTTCCGTTTCGGTAACCGCCCATTTTGACCGGTTTTCGGTTTTTTGGTTTCGGTTTTTTGTGAACACCCCTAGCTGGGACTGACGCGCTTCTAGCACTACAAGTCGTTGGTGTTATTGTTCTTATTTCTTCTTCTCTTATTTGCTGGTTGTTGTGGAATGTTCTTTATCTCTCCCCTCTACTCTGTCTGCTTGCTGCTGCTCGTGGTCTGGCGGTTTTGCCGCCATGGTGCCGCTGCGGGTGTCGGCGTCACCGTAAGGCTGACATCATTTGTCTACTATCGATCCTTGCCTTTGGATCATGCTTTGCCACTGTTCTAATTTCTCCCTTGCTTGAATAACGAAGCCAAAAATCAAGTCTTGGTTTTGTTGAGGTGAATAGTTGTGAAATTTATGTATCGATTGGTGATAAATAACATAGAGAATATTGGAGATTCAACAAGAAATGGAAGTGATATTTAAAGAGTGAGCAAAGAATTCATTCTTAGTAATTTTGCAGGTAAATGCGCTCCAGAGGGGATCAACGATCGTAAGTTATGATTTGAGACATGTTGTGTTCAACCCAAGATGAAGATTATATTTTTATTAAGAAATATACTTATGATGTATGATTGTATTCATTTGGAGATTTTATTACTTCAATTTATGAAGTTGTATATACTATTTAGGGTTGTTGTATTGTGGACAATAAAAGGATCGGGATCGCGTTTTGAGTTATATTCCGCTTCAGGTTATTATCTAATTGAGATTAATTAATGATATTTGAGGTTTGTGAATGCTAAGTGTGATTAGCTAGCAGCTAACAAGTGCGAGGTGGTATCAGAGCAACCTTACGACCGTGTGCTGAGTTAGCCACCTAGCGAGTGAAAAAGATTCTTGTGATAATCTGAAATCAATTTGGGTTATTGGTGGTCAAGAATTGAGGAATAGAAATAAAGGAAGTTGAAGGTTGAGTATTAAGAAATTGAAATTTGAAAAAAAAAAAAAAAGTGGATGAAAAGATCTATCGAGATTTTACCTTATAGTATGAATAATGATTTGAGGAAATTATGTTTTAGGGATTACGCAGAATTTGAAGCGGATATAGTGATCATTGAGTTTGGGACCAATCGATCTCTTTGGGATATTAGAGCTTTACTTAGGAGTTCAATTAATTTGATATGTCTAAAATTGTTTTATGTGTTGAACTCGTTTAGCAATGAACAAAGTGTTTCCGAATTTCGAGGACGAAATTTATTTTAAAGGTGATAGTATGTAGTGGCCCATTCCTTAAACAACTACTTCCTCCGTTTCTTTTTAAGTGAGTCACTTTCCTTTTAAGGAAATGTCACAATAAGTGACACACTACTTAAAATGGCAAAAAAAATCTTTGTAATTACAAAATTGCCATTACTAATTTTATTTACCAACCTAACTAATCACTCACCTAACACTTTAACCTTGATTTAATTAATTCACCCCCTCTCTCTCCTCAACTCTCCCCCACCCAAATCCCAACAGCCCCCTGTCTCTCTCTCCTCTATACCTCGTAAACACCCTTCCCCCTCCCCATAACCCACCTTTGTTCCACCCTTCTTTTTCCTAATTGCCCAATCTCCTATTTCTCTCCCCTAAATTGCAGCGACTGTACGCGCGGCCGATAGTGGTGGCATCGGTGGTCCATGGCAGGAGGGGGGTTGAGGAGAGATGGGGGTGGTGGGTTGAGGAGAGAGAAGACATGGTTGGAGGTGGGTCGAGGAGAGATGGGGGTGGTGGTGGGGAGGATTGAGGAGAGAGAGGGAGGTGGGTTGAGTAGATGGTGGTGGTTTACTTGGATGGTCCTCCAACCATCTCTTCACTCTCCTCAACCCACCAAGGCCATCGGAAGTTCGAAGAAGAAAAAAGGACGCTGGAGGAGTGGAGGGGTTGACAGAAAAAGGGCTAGCAAAACCACCGCCGATGATAGAAGTTTTGTGAGATTTGGTTGTGCTGCCACTGAATTTATAGTCGGTGGTGGTGGTGAGTTGTGGTACGTAGATGGCAAGTGGTGGTGGTGGTGGGGGGAGATAAATTTCTGGTTAAGGTGTATGTGGTTGGTGGATGATTAGTCAAGCTTCTTATTTAATTAAATTGCATAATCTCTCTTGTATGTGGTCCCTAACTTTCTCTCTCTAAAGTCCTTGGTTGGTGTGCCACTTCTCTATGTTCCACTTAAAAAGAAACGGAGGAAGTATTATGAAGGACTAACAATTATATTATTAGTTTAAATACCTAACAAAAATTATTTTCTTAAAAAGTTTTGTACACTTTATCATAATCTAGTATTTACCAGTTATATATGTTTTAAAGAAATTTGGTTTCATTTACATTAAAGTAAAAAGACGATTTTGCTCTTGAATTATAAAAAGAAAAGGAACTCTGTAGAACTATTTAGAAATCTTATGAAAATGATTTCCTATGGTTGTTTACCTCACCCTCCCTTGAGCCAAAACCCCAAAAAGTAATCCTTCGTCTCTGTCTCGCACTTCCCTCACCTTCTCCTAAATTATCAGGCCACACGGCTGGGACTGACGCGCTGCAAGCCGTTGGTGTTATTGTTCTTATTTATTCTTCTCTTATTTCTTGGTTGTTGTGGTGCGTTCTTTCTCTCTCCTCTTTGCTATGTCTGCTAGCTGCTGCTCGTGGTCTGGCGGTTCTGCCGCCGTGGTGTGGTTGTGGGTGTCGGCGCCACCTTGAGACTGACATCATTCATCTACTACCACTCCTTGCCTTCGATTCATGCTTTGCCACTGTTCTAATTTCTCCCTTGCTTGAATAACGAAGCCAAAATCAAGTTTTGGTTTTGTTAAGGTGAATTGTTGTAGAATTCATGTATTGATTGGTGGTCAATAACTTAGGGAATATGGGAGATTCAGCAAGAAATGGAAGTGATTAAGAGAGTAAGCAAAGAGTTCGATGTTAGTAATTTTGCAGGTAAGTGCGCTCCAAATGAGATTAACGATCGTAAGCTGTGACATGAGAGATATATTGTTGTTAACATGAGAGATATATTTTATTACTCTATTTTAACATGAGTAATTTTGTATCTTAACAATAATATTGTTAACATTATTAAGATATATACTTATTATGATGTATTATCTACAATTATATTGTTGTTAAGATATATACTTATTATGATGTATTATTGTATTCAATTGGAGATTTTATTACTTATATTCATGAAGTTGTATATACTATTTTTGGTTGTTGTATTATGGACCATAAAAGGACCTAGATCGCGTTTTTAGTTTTATTTCGCTGCAGATGATTATCTAATTGAGGTTAAGTAATGATAACTGAGGTTTGTGAATGTTAAGTGTAATTAGCTAGCAGCTCGAAAGTGCAGGTTGTTAGAGATTATGTCAACTTAATTGGTATCACTAATTGTAGTAATTACCTATGTAACAGCTCGTACTTTCGAACTGCTAGCTAATATTTAGTCTATCTCTAATGAAAATTTTTCTACCCATATATTGGGTTATATCTATCCATATATTGGGTTTTATCTCTCGCCATGTGAGGTTTGGAGACTTTATTTTTGGTTTTTAGTGTTAATCAAAACATGTGCAGAGTTGCAACAGATGTCAGTACTCCATTTACAATCAATTGAATTAAATTTAATTCTACAACAAACTTACAAGAGATCAACCCAACTTCCTTGTAGAGGGATGCATCATACAACAATGTGAAAGACGAGGGTTTTCAGAAGTGTTAGATCTCCTCAATAATCGTAGTTAAAATTGTATTTATTGTAAAATGTTATATATACCCTTAGGGCTACATAAAAGAAGTTAAAGATGAAAATATTAAGCAATAAATAAACATTAGTTATATCGATTGACATGTCATTGTGTTATTAATTTTTTAAATAATACGTATTTGTTAGTTTTGACTTCTAGATGTCGTATGACTTTGATTCACTAAATTAATTTTAATTTCAAAAAGGTTAGATTTACATTAAATTAGATTGTTTCCTATCGATATGATACCCTATTAATTATCACTTACTGCTAAGTCTTGTACACTTGGAAGAATAGAATTTTAAAGCTTGTCTAAGATTACTATCAAGCACCAAGGACCCTTATGTCCAATGATATGGCTTCATATCTCCCACATGGAAGACTAAGGTTCAAATCTTGGTGGAAGCAAAATTTCAATATTTTGGGGGGAGGAGGGAAAAAGGGGGGGGGGGGGGGGGGTTGGGGCTTGTTTGAGCCTCTAGGTGAGTGATCCTATGCGAGTGCAACCCGGAGGAAATTCTTCTTACCACGGGTTCCCAAAAGGGTAACCAAAAAAAAAAAAGATTACTATCAAGCTCCTGGCCACTGCAAATGTAAGGTATTTGTAGAATGTCAGTACCATACTTGAACTCCATCAAGTTTAAGGTAGCACATCGGTAGCAATCTGCTTCTATCAGATCCCATGAAGAGGTTGAAAAAAGAATAGTCATTATAATTCAAGTTACCAAGGGTTTGGCCTTGCGTAAATGCCCCATACTATTTACAAGATCTTTGCGAGTGCAAACAGGGAACATGTTAATATCATACAGAACTTTCAGTCGCCACAGAACATACGGAAAGCTAAGCTGATCCCGGGACGTAAAGCGAACCACTTCATTGAACCAAAGACACATGAAAAGGTTAGTTAAGGGTGAGTGTTCTCTGATGATGATGGAAGCTTCAGCTAGAGCTGCACAGAAAAGATTTCATGTATTAATAAGCAATCGAAAACACATCATTAGAACCAAATATTGATATATAGCAGCCATATGAATAAGATGTTCCACCTACAAAGCACGTATATACTCTAAAATCAAATGTACCCCAAAACCCTGACATGTATCATATGATCAGAGGCCTCTAATAATCTCTATCCATAGAACCAAGCAAAGAAGCATCAAACCTTTCCTTCCATTAAATCTCTTATCATCAGGAAGACCATCAGTGCGGTACTGAGATAATTGCACCTCAACTTCTTCTGGGGTTGCCTTATTCTTCTTGACAACAGCTTTAGCTTCATCATATACACTACTACGGGCACCATGCTGGGAAATTGCAAGTACAGAGTTTGATCGCCAAAGCAGTGCTTCCAGCACTCCCAAGGGATCCCTCCTGAACTGAGACTTTGAATCAACCCATATAGAGTACTCTGCATTTGGAAACAAGCGATGGCCCAACATCTAACCAAAAGTAGGAAGGAAAAAACAACTGTTAACTCCAACATAAGATAGAGATCCCACAAAAATAACAGAAATGGAACTAGACTATTCTGTGTCAACAAAGTGAGACCAAGAACAGAACAATAACAAAAAGCTCCATAATCATGCCCAACTTTCTTCAATGATTGATCACAAGATTCTAGACCAGAGAGAAAAAGAGAAGATCAAAGCTGCATAAAGTTAAGATTCTATCACCAAGGCCTTAATCCTAATAGGAGGGTCGTTCACATAGATTATCTGCCTCCTTTCCCTTTTAGTCATGTATGACTTGACCGAGATTTACATTGACACGTTAGATTCATATAATCCATAGACATCTCTAATTTCAAATGATACATGGCATTTATAATGTAATATTTCCCCTTCAGAAAAGAGGAGAAATGAAGCAGAAAAAGATGTAAAAACAGTATAAGAATGAGTGAATGACAATCAAAAAACAATTTTATGAGGAGCTGTGAGATGTAAATTATAGTATTATACTAGTGATCACAAGTTGACAATACAATACAATACTAGTGAGATGTTGTAGTTTGATTAATGCGGAACAAAATCAATGAAATAATAAGGATGAGAAAAACAATAAAGAAGAGAAACAAAAGAACACAAGGATTTACGTGGTTCGGTCAAAATAGACCTACGTCCACAGGTGGGGGATTCGAGCTTCTTCACTATGTTGGAGAAAAAAAACAGAGAGAATAATACAAGGAGTCCTAAATTCTAGAGGCTAAAAGTGTTTCATAAGTTGTGTATTAATGAACACTAAGAGGTCCTATTTATAACATAAGGAACCCCGTACAAAAAACGCTAGAAAATACTCCATATAAAACCCTAAAAAGAATCAAATTCGGAAAATCGCAAAACTGCGTCAAAACCCAGCCGCCCGATCGGGCGGTCACTAAAATTAAACTGGCTGACGTTTCGCGCCCGATCGGGCGACATCCGCCCGGTCGTAATTCGCTAGGTCGCCTGATCGGGCGGAATCCGCCCGGCCCGGTGGGGCGGAATTCCAGCTCGACAGCGCTTCGTAGAACAGCCATACCTTTCTCGTTTCTCAGCGGAATTGGGCATATGACCTGTCGTTGGAAAGCTCTTGGAACAAGCTTTCACCTCCAATTTGAATCACATCAAAACCATTTATAGATTGAAAGATATGTGCATTCAAAGTTAGCCTTATGCCATTCACAAGATTTCAAGTCACAAATAACACTAAGGTTATGAGGAGCTACAGAACTCAGTGCTACTATATAATGTGCAGATAGTAATAGCAACAGGCTAGCACATCGAAGCAAATTTAGAATACTCAGCACAATGGATGTGAAATACAACCCAAAGTTGTAAAATTGTCAGCCGTACAATTGATGAGTCCAAATCATTGACAGGTCAGAAAATTCATAAATTAGATCTACGTGTTCAAACATGGACTCCAAAGGTAGTATTTGCTTATGAATCTTATCTTAAATTTTGTGACAAAAGAAAATTGACGAGCAAAAAAAGAAGAAACTACTAGAAAAGCCAAAAAAAAAAAAAAGAACCTATGAAATGGTCGTCAACCTTTTCCTTCTTATTTCTATTAATTAAGAAACACTCGAATGCTTTAACAAACTGCTGTATCACAAGCATGCAAATGTTAGGCAAGGACATTGTACATATATCCACAAAGCTAGAAACATAACATGAAGAAATAATGACAGTACCTTAGGAATTTTACCATTGAGTCGCTGGTCTACGAAAGGGAGATTCCTGACAATCACAATTCGCCACTTGCCAATAAAATGATCATCACCAACTTTCCGCCCCTGCTTCTCCTGTGTTGCAAGGGTGATTTCATCCCAAAATGCCACATAGCAGACCTGAAAGCAGCACAAGCTAATAAGCATGTGGTGAAAAACAATCCTTATATCAATCAAGATAGGTAGAAAAAGATGCAAACCTTTTGAAGAGATGCTTTTGACATCCCGATAGGCTGATAAAGATCATCTCCACCACCAAATGCACAAGTAGAGACAACAATATTGCAAGTTTGCAGGTATTCTTTATCCTCGTGTGAAATCTTGAATCCTCCATTTTTGCTAAAGAAACCACAATGCACCACAGGAGTTTCAGTCACCTGTATAGGAAATATCAACAGTGAGACATTGGATAAAAATATGGGCTTGAACTTACATGCACATGTATTTAGGCTTTAGAGAGACATATAAACACAAGGAGAACTACTAGTGAGTTAGAAAATAGTTCGATGACCTTGGAACATAGGCTCATCTAAGCATAAAAAATTGTTACGATTCAGAAAGCAGTTAAAAAGAAATCCCCAAAAGGATATGTATCAGAGATATTATGTAACCTTACCGGCTACCTATACGTAGTTTTTAAAACAAATACCCCAAATCCCCAATAAATTATCGAAAAGTTGTCAAACACTACCTTATAATAACATGTTCTTGTGAGAAACTACCTTATAAAAAAGATCTGAACAACTACCTTTCAAAGCATAAATGTTGTAGAAAGCTACTTTTGGCCGATTTTGGTTATTGACCACCATTTCCGGCGTTGACCTTTCATTTTTTTCGCTTTTCTCCTTTCCGTTTCCCTCCAATATCACCTAAAATATTAATTTCCCTTTAAAAGTTGGTGTTAAGATGCGGTAGTTTGGCAAATTTCGATAAAGATTAAGTAAAATACAAAGGGAAAAGAAAAAGTCAATGCCGAAAAACGATGGTCAATGGTCGGAAGCCAACCAAATGTAGTTTCTTATGATATTTTTGCTTTAAAAGGTAGTTTCTCACAACTTTTTTTTATAAGGTAGTTTTTCGCAAAAATGAGTTTTTATAAGGTAGTTTTTGACATATTTTTAAAAAAAAATATGTTTTCAGATACAATTTATTTTGTCTACCATACTGATTGCACTCAATAAATTCTTAGTTACAACAATTTGGAATACCATACTAGTTACATGCATTGAAAAATATCAATAAGAGTCCTTGTTTCAGTTATGTTTTGTTTGTCTTATCTGCCAAGTAATTTAACTGATAGTTTTGATTTGCTTAATCTGTTGAATAGATTTTCTTGATTTAAGAATGAGATATGTCAATGATATTTGAGAAAACTCACTCTATTGACCTATGGTATTCTTCATTGTTTCGTGGAACTAAAAGCACTATTCTTTAGTGAACTACTTTCATCCCTTGACCCTCAAGTTGCCCAGGTGTTATCATTTGTATATTTTGCAAGTCAGTTTTATCATCAACACTCTGATTCCTTCCTTATTGTCATTGTTATATATCACAACATCAAAGAAAGCACACAAAAAATACATACTTCATACAAATTAAAAATCATTATGTTTCAAAAATTAAGTATTCATACACATCAGGCCCTTGTGTTTTGAACTGATTAAAAAACTAGTTGTAATAAGTATCAATTGAAGATGTTTGTTACTTATCTATTGATTTACAGTACTTGGATACTATCTCTTTGGCCCTTATTGTTTGCCTAATTTAAGATTAGTAGGCATTACCTCTTTTTGTTTCATACTCCCTCTATCCCACATTACTCTTTACCAGGGAAATAAAACGCATACTATCTCTTTGGCCCTTATTGTTTGCCTAATTTAAGATTAGTAGGCATTACCTCTTTTTGTTTCATACTCCCTCTATCCCACATTACTCTTTACCAGGGAAATAAAACGCGGTCGCGGGAACGACCGCGTTGCATCTCAATTTCACGTGAGTGTGGGGAGTAAAAAGAAAAAGGGTAGAAAAAAGAATAAAGAGAAAGAGATAAAAAGTCTCTCAATTCTCGCGTGACTAGGGCTGCTGGCAGTCCCAACATAAAAAGATAAAGGCAAGAAAAAAGAAGAGACAGAAAGAGAAAAGAAGAAGAATCAGATAGGCAAAAGAGAGAGAGAATCGACGAGCACCAACCTGAAAACAACAACCGCCAATGTCCAGCGGCACTTATAGTGCCGATAGCAGCTAGAGATATGCCGCCGGCATTCTCTGCCATGACCAGACCGGTGAAGCAGTTGCCATCAGTTACCTCCTCCACGCATGTTAGGGTTTCTTTAAAATTAGGGTTTTCATTTTAGACTTCAATTCGAAGTAATCCAATGAAAATTACTTGAGGCGTTTGTGTTGAACTAAAGTTTGAAAAGCTTGTAAGATTTAATTCAAGAAATTTAGGTCAAATTTGTGTCTTTTTCTCAGATTTCCCTCTCCATCGCGTTTTTTTTTTGCACAAAGCGGACAAGAGAGCATTCTAGAACACAGTAAACCCGTTACATAACCGAGTTTGGCGTGAATTTCCTTGCATCGTCTACAACGGGTTTTCTCGGAACGACAACTCTCAAACCCATTACAAAGTTCCGTTCTAGAACAGAACAACCAAGTGTGTGCTCTTTACACTTTCCATTTTCATGTCCCACATACTTTTTAGACTTCTATTTCTAGACATGGCTCACTACTATTTTGATCTATTTACTTTTCAAGCTTGTCCCACCACGCTCTCTCCTCCTAATAAAATAATACTCAACTAACGCCTATCACATCTACCTCTTCAATAATATAACATTTAATAACCAAACAACTTATCATCGACAACTACATACCCTAATAAGTGTAAGGAATAAGTGTAAGGAGTAATGTGGGAGGCAGGGAATACAATCGTGAAACATAAAAACCAAGCATTACGAAGGTTAAATCACTAAAGCATCGAGAATGCTTCCATTGGCAATATGGTAACCTTCTAAAAGCAAGAAACTTAAGCTAGAGTTTGCTCCCATTATAAATAAGTATTTTCTTTTTTTGATTATATGGAGTCCAAATGTTAGGTTTTGGGCACTGGACTATTCTTAAGTTCTTAGTTTTAAAAGAAGCGAGGCGCACTGAGGCGAAGGCATGCGCATCCTGTAGGCGAGGCGGACTTTTGGTGCCAAAAACCTTTAAAATCAATTATAGAACATATTTATGCTCAAAACAGCATAACGATTTTCAAAAAATATAAGCTGCTGTAAATAAATATTATAAGTTACTTGTCAGCTATTGTAATTCAATAAAAGAAATTGTTGGTATGAATCGATATTTAGGGGGTAAGGGTATTTTAGGGAGTCTCTTTATTAGTTAGCTTGAAGAATAAGTTAGATAGTTTGCTAGGGAAAGTAGTATAAATATGGAGCAAAATAGAATGTGAAAATCATGTTGAATATTGATAGGAAAATTGGGTGAGCTTTTAAGAGTTCAATGGGAGAGAACAAGCCTCCCGAAAGCTTGTAGGTATCCTTTATATTGCTGTAATTTCAGTTTATGAATCAAATCTTCTATTTCTTCCTTAATCTCTACCGTTAATGGTGTCCAAGCTATGTTAGTTCATAGCAATAATATATTTTATTTATTCAAAAAAATCAATGTAACCAGAGGCTCTTTTAGAGAGGAATTCAGAGGGGAGCCTAATCAAGAAGAACAGAAGAAGAAAAGGACGGCAGAAAAAAGAAAAAGAAAAAAGAAACTAAGAAAATAGAAGGAAAAAGAAGAAAACAAAGAAAGGAAAAATAGAAAAGAGCACGTGCCTTCCTTAGTCATTATTTGGAAAAAAAGATATAGGAAAGTGGGTCCCTTCTACAGTTGTAGAAAAGAAGATCGGAAAAAAGTGAAGAACAGAGTTCCTTCACTAAAAGAAAAAGAACACAGAGAAAGAGAAGAAGATGAAAGAAAGAGGAAAGCACACCTCAAGGCTGCGCGCCGGAGACCGGAGATGTGGTGCCGGAGTTAATGATAGATGGTCCACCGGCTTCAATTGTCCCCACCAGCGAGTTGGCGACCATCAATAGCCACCAAATCGCAAATTAGGGATTTCTCGCAAATTAGGGATTATTAATTAGGATTCAATTTGATGACATTTAATGCAATTAACAAAGGACTTTTGCTCGAAATTGATAAATTAAAGCCAAAGTTTGTTAAAAATTTTTAAAAATATTGTTTTTGCAACTACTCAACTCAGTTCTACTCTCTCCCGCGCCTCTCTACTTAAATCGGCCATACAAGCAAAAAGCGCTTGCCTCCCCTCTCATGACGTGATTCGCCCTAGCCTGAGTTTGACGAGGCGATTTTCTAAACACCTCTACTCGCCTAGCCATCCCTTATACATAGGTAAGGATGAAACACCACCCTGATGCTGCTTTTAGGGGTGAAAGTTCGATGTACGGTTTGGAGTGGACTCACCGACTCAGGCCTAATCTAATCTATGCAGAACAAAATTTGGATTTCAATTTTCCAATCCAAATCCAAACCAATAAGAGTTTGAATCCAAACTAATCCAACCCGAATTTTCAGATACTTCCTCCGTTTTGAATTAAATACAACAATTTCCTTCAATCTATTTTTGGTATGATTTTTACCCCTGAAATTACCAAAATGTCCTTACTATAAAACTAAAACACATATTATACTACCCAAATCAAATTAATCTTTCTAAACATCAACCTCTCTCTCTTCAATACCACTTTCACCCACCACCATTTTTTCTCTCCATCCTCCCCACAACGTTTTCTCCATCCTCAATCATTCTCTCTCTCTCCTCCATCCTCCATCACCATTTTTCTCTCCTCTAACACCACGACACCACCAATATCATCACCATTCTCGCCGGCGTCCGTCCTACGTCCTCCGCCACCCACCACCCACCACCATCATCACCACCTTCGTCTGCATCTATTCGATCTTTCGATCTGTCTCTCTCTCTCTCTTCGATCTCCTTCTTCATCTCCCTCTCTTTCTATTCTCTCTCTTTGATCTCCTGCATCTCTCTCTCTCTCTCTTCGATCTCCTTCTTCATCTCCCTCTCTTTAACTCTCTTCATCATCACATCTTCATCTCCCTCTCTTCACTTCTTTTTTTTGTTGATTTAGGGTTTCGAATTTCAGTGGTTGAGGTTGTAGTGTGCGCCTTGTGGTTGAGGTTGTAGTTTGCGCCTTGTGGTGGTGTTTTTAGGGTTTTTTTGGTAGATTTCGGTGGTGTTAGTGGTGAAATTGGGGTTTGGTGGTGGATTTCGGTGGTGTTAGTAGTGAAATTGGTGTTTGGTGGTGGATTTTGGTGGTGTTGGTAGTGTCTTGATGGTGGTGGCGTTTCGGTGGTGCTGCTGGTGCTTCGGTGGGTGGTGGTGGTGGTGGTGGTGGTGGTGGTGGTGGTGGTGGTGGCGGTGCCAAGGTGGTGATGGTGGTGCTTCGGTGGATTAGGTGGTGGTAGTCTCGGTGGTGGTAGTCGTGGTGGTGGTGGTGCCTCGGTGGATTAGGTGGTGGCGGTTGGTGGTGGCGACATTAGGTGGTGGAGGTACTTGGTGGTGCTTAATTAAACTAAACACTTGCCCTCAGTTTTGTTAATCAACCCTAAAGAAATTTTGCCTAGGAGTCCGTGTCGACCAAATTGTTGCATTTAATTTAGAACGGAGGAAGTACTAGATTGGATCCAATCCGAAATATCCAAATTTTTTAACACTATTCTTTTGATGAAATAATTTAGGCACGAGCATCATTCGATTATAGAAGTAATTCATATAATCCCATAAAAATTCAGTAAGAACAACTAATAATTCATACAAACTTATTAATTTTATTGAAAACACTCAAGCCCAATCCCAAATATACAAATATATAATATAGGGCTTATTTTTTATTTAGTTATTTTAGATTTTTGGATCCAATTGCCCTCAATCCAAACCAATCCGAAATCCAAATTTCAAAAAAACTCAATCCCAATCTAATCCGAATATAGTTCAAGTCCAATCCAAAACACTAATTTGGTTTCGGTAGGATTGGATTTCGGCTTTAATCCAAATAACTTTCACCCCTAGTTGCCTTGTCCAGGACCCTTACCGACTAGGAAGCGACAAGTCTTAATGGAAGTTGCAGGACTAAGGCTCGTTCTTTATCTTCTAGATAATTGATCATCCTATCTTGTTTGAATGAGGTTACGATTTCACGACAAACCAAAGAATAAAGAAAATCTCGCAAAGTCCATGATTCCTTACTCAAGAGATTCAAAAGCAAAGTCCATGATTCTTGACTCGAGAGATTCACAAAGCAGAGGTGGTTTGGTGATGAATATATAGCATGACTATGAAAGAAAAAGGGAAAAGAGCATCACCTCATGATCAGTCATGGCGTGAACAAATGTAAAATAGAACATCATATAATCTAAACAAGAGAATCAATCAGCCTCATAAATAGTAATAGCAAGACCAAATGTAAAATGGATCATCCCCTAATCTAAACAAGAGAATCAATCACAGCCTAAGCAAGCATCTGGTTTTTTAAATATCTTTTGGCTGTAGATCAAAACTACGTGTTATCTCAAATACTTCTTTGCTACTCCTTTCGCCCAACACTCTCTTTCTCAATAAATAGTTCTCCAAGTTCTCTCTCATTCCATAAAAAATACGTCCACCGTCGTTGACAGCTCTATAAGTCGGATGGTACCGGGATCCCTACACATCTAACTTTTTAATAATATATGTTTCACCACTCAATATTTACTCTTTCCATTTTTATTTGTCTCACATTACTCTTAATACTTTATCTGTGAACTTGATCCACTATTATTTTAATCTTTCTACTTTTCAAGCATAGTTCACCACTCCCTCTCCTCCAAATAAAACAATACCTCACTAACTCCTATCACATCTACCTTTTCAATAAAATAACCCTCCAAATAGAAACAAAAATTGCTACCTAAATCTAACCATTAAAGTACACGCACATAAGCTAATAGCTACCCAAATTCTAACCAATAGCTTATCTGCCTCCTTGTGGACTTGGAATTGTAGCTTCACATGCAGATGCCACATGCTCTGATGATGCAGCTGCTGGAGCCTGTCTCTTCTACAAGTGGCTTGATGCTTTCTGCAAAAAAAGGGGCTCAAGTTTCATGATAATTGAATAAGTCACTAAGTCAAGCTAAGCCTATTTTGAGCTAAACTGATTAAGCTTTTTAGCTTGAATCATCCTTGCTTAATGGATTAAGTTTCCACTAACATCAACTGATTACAGTTGTATGGACTGATATAGAGTGGCACTTAGATGCTAGCACACTCAGACACTTAGCAACAGGGGGTAAACGTAAGCAAAAGGCTCATTAGGGTTTAGCACTTAGAATGTTAGCCCGTTTTCCCTTGCTTGCTTCTGGACGTGCTTTGGTCAATTCTGTTGCTTTAGTTCTACGTTTAGGGACTGCTCCGAAGCTATTGAAATATTGCATTTCCGAAAGCGATTATATAAAAATCTAAAGGCTCTGCTTAATCAAATGATGCTTAACCGCTTGTCGAGCAGCTCTTCATTTGCTTTTTCTTCCACTGGTCGATGTAAACTGCGATTCTTCATTCATTGTAGTGTCTTACCTTGCTTGCTTTGCTCCGACGTTAGCACAAGGTTCATAAGAGAAGAGGGATAACATTTAGGTGAGGGCTTCCTTCCACCCTTGGTCATAGTAAAGCTAAACTAAGTTATGGCCTAACTGAGCTCACTCATCAGTGTGATCCATACGTGACAAAGCTAATTAGTCTTGCTTAGTGGTTTAGCCGTTTATGGTGGGTCTGCCATTGCCCCCCCGAAAAAGAAAGTAAAAAGCAAATTAAGTGATCATTACAGATTCAAATTAGAGGCAGATCAATCTGATTAATTGAAACTAAATGCTTATGCATTGATAACTGGAAATGTTTTAATGATTTCAATCAAGTCACTTTTAATCAAGTTTTATTCATGTGAATTAAAGTAACTTTCAATCCAAAACTACAAGAGCAAAAGCTTTAAGTTGCAGGTACCAACCTTGAAACTCTTCTCCCTCTGAACTGGTGATTGGTATCCTGTAAATAAGTTAAACCTTCCAGCTTCTCTTTTCTGATGAGAAAATGTTGAATTTTCTCCTGCGTAAGGGTTGCTATCTTCTGATATATAGACCACATTCTTGACAGGAGCTTTTGAGCCTTTTACCATAGGGATATCCAGAAGCTCAAGATCATCAGCTGATAAGATTGTCAAGCAACCTGATACAACCAACAAATTTGTAGTTTTGTACTAAAGATCAACAAGCTATCAATCCACTAAAAGGACGGAAAAGAGAAAATAGAACTTTGATAAAGAAATATAATATACTCCAGACTAAACTATTTCATATTCCTTCTCCCGTCTGCACCCATGAGGTGTGGGTCTCTCCAATAACATTCACGCCATAAGAATAATTAATTGAAAAGATTTACAAGTATGTAACAGCAAAGTGATTGCAAATCTATGATACCAAGCAAAGCATGATACAGGATGGAGCAGTAAACTAATCTCTTTTACAGATGAAGCCGCCAATTCGCCAATTTACCCTCTTGTAAAGATCTACCACTGTTGGCTCAGAAAACTAACAGGAAGCTGACAGATACAACATAGGTTGACTCCCCCTTGCTAATTAATATTTTAAGCAAATACAGTGAGCTAAACGTGTAAAATTACAGCACCTAACAACAGTAATGAGACACTACCCACATACTTGAAACAGTCATCAATCCCTCTCTCACAGAGTCACATCATAAAATCACATGGGAAATGGTATATGACAATAATATACATAGAAAACAGTACTCAAAAGCACCAAACATATTTGTTAATCCTACAACATTAGAAGCCCTGTTTCTTGATAAGAGCATATAGAGTGTGGTGTATAGTGGGGAAGAAAACACTTTCTAGCAAAATTGGTCGTCTCATTTTCCTTGATTATGTTTTGTAAAGGATGAGAATAGTTCTCCCAAAGATGGAAGACATTTTCCTTTTTTAGTTAAGGAGTGCCATATTTCCTCCCCATTCCTCACCTTATGTTTCCCTCCTCTAATTCCATTTCCATTTTTCCTTTTATCTCACTTCTCTTACACGGAGCCAAACAAAGGAAAATTAATCTATAACTGTGTTTCCTTTGGCATATGTTTTTCGTAAAAAATGTTTTCCGTAGAAAATGTTTTTCGTCCAACCAATCTATCCCTACGCTCTTCATTTAAGTATAGAAGTCAGAACCCATAAGAAACATTACAAAAAATAGTCCAACTAACAACAAAAGCAATATCAATCCCACTTAAGTAGAAATTAACAATTAAGTTAGGTTCTGCAGTTTGAGACTTCGGTTATTCATTTACGCTGGATAATTCCTCCATTCATTTGTTATTTCTACATATAAGGAGGGTACAAGAATTAAGGAAAAGGGGAAGGGGGACCAAAATTACATGTGCTATGTACATAGAAGAGAGAGAAATATTGTTTGAAAAGGAAAGGAGTACCAGAAGAACTTTCCAAAAGAGGAGATGTAACAATTCATACCAAATTTTATAAAGGGGAAACTTGAATATATATATATATATATAGGTAACCTGTTGACTTCATAAAAAATAAAAAACAAAAGTAAAATAAAATTAGAAAAACCACCACACCCACCTACACACTCCCCAAAATCACCCCATCACCCGTTGCACAACCACCACCTTCTCCCACATCCCCTTTTCCACCTTTTTCTTCTCTCTTCCTCCTTCCCCTTCTCTGAACCACTATCCCTCCTCCATTTCCTCCTCTGAACCACCGAAACCACCATCAGTCACAACCTCTGCACCAAAAACCCCACGAACCACCACCACAAAAGCCCACGAACGCTAATGCCTGCTATATATTGCTCCTTCCATCTCACTCACACTCTCTCTCTCAGAGTTTCGTGGTGGGTTTTTTTAAGGGATCTATGATTTTATGGTGGTTTCATGGTGGGGTGGGTTGGATTGTGTGCACATGGTGAGGTGAGCTGGGGTTCCGTGGTGTTGATTGGGCGGCATTTCGTGGGGCGGGTTGGGTAGGAGGTGGGATTTCGTGGTCTAGGTTGGGTGGTTTTGGGTTGATGGGGAGATGCTTGTGTGGCTTTGGTGGTTGCAGAATGCGGCGGTGTAATGGTGGCTGAAGTCGGGAGTTGAGGTGGGGAGTTCGAACCTCCTAGTGGGTGGGTTTCGGTGGGGTTGCTGGGCGAGTGTGTTGGGTGGTGGTGGAGGTGGGGTCGTGAAGGTTGGGGTTTGGGTGGGGTTTTTGATGGGCTTGGGTGAGTTTTTTGGGGGTAGGGGCTTGTGGGGTTTGGTGGTCTGGAGGGAGAGGAGGAGGGATGAGAGAGAAAGTAAAACAAAAAAATAACATAAAAAGCAAACCAATTATATTGTAACACATAACACATGTAACCTACTAAACAAGTCACAAACAAGTTAAGCTCAATAGAAGAAAATTGCCCTACAAGCTTAACATAATCAGGAATCAGGAATCAGGAATCAGGAATCAGGAATCAGGAATCAGGAATCAGGAATCAGGAATCAGGAATCAGGAATCAGGAATCAGGAATCAGGAATCAGGAATCAGGAATCAGGAATCAGGAATAATCCAAAGCTTAACTTATTTTGTGAAGACCACGCAAATGTTGGCTTATTTAAAACAAATTTTCCATATATATATTGGAGGATGTACATAATAATGTAAAGGATATTTCAACTAATTGGGAGGAAATGACCTAACATAAGAGTTAGGAAGTCTCCATTTAACCAAAATGTACAGCTTGTAGGTGTTTGAAAAAGCTCAAGGTGCAGTAAGGCCATAGGAGTCCTAGAACCAAGGTGTGAGGCATAGCCTCACTGAAGTGAGGCCATTTGAATAGATTTTTGGTGTACAAAGGTCGTTCTGCAGCCTTTTGTCTCCCCTGCGCCTCTTGAAAAATACTTCACCTAGGTCAATACAAGTGTTTGGCGCGCCCTATCGTCTTCAGCTTCAAGGCTCAGTTTTTTCACACTGGAAGTTCGCGTTTAACAAAGCTTTGCTCGTTGTCGATAAAGGTAAGGATACAAGTAATGGGTTCCGTATCAAAGGAAATAGCCAACACTATTACTCTAACAAGTTACAATAGCAACTAGAACTAAAAAGTAAAGTGCAACAAGAGAAGAAGAAGATGAACTAAAGTAGCAAGCCAGAGAAGAGCATAAAGCACAGCTTCAATCATAAACATCCTCTACCAGACAACAAAACACAAGACCGGTAGATCCCACTAAATCATTCGACAAGAAAAAGACCTTTGTTGTCCACATTATTAAGCGTGAATTGAACATGGTATAAGCGGAATAAGAACTTCCATATTGCTCCATCTGAGCTTTGCCTGGTTCATATCGGATATAAACAAATTCCATTCATATCAACAAAATAAGTGGTACATTATGTCAAAACAATTATACAATAGGTCTAATTGCCGTATATTGAAACATAAAGCATCACTGTCTTTATATACCTAAAAAAATGGTGATTATATGTTTATTTTCATATACTACCTTCTTACTCAAAATACTACATTCCCTATTCAATATACATTATAATTCAACATACAACTTTTTTAGCTAAATCTACCACCAAAAGTTGATATGAACAAAAAATGTTTATAACATACACGAACTTAGCAATTTGAGAGCCAAAATGCATATACAGCAGGAGCTTTGCAGATTCAGAACAGTTCTATACATATTTTGTTTAGATAATCCAAAAAGGTAGTATATTTTGGCAAAAGAAGTAGTACATTGAATCAATAAAGTATTATATTGGAACCAAAAACAACACTCTGATACTATACTTATAATTAGGTTATATGTTAGGTATTCTTTTATACAACTATACTACCTTTTGTAATTTGTAATAAACTACGAAGTATTATTTTTTATGAATATACCACTAAAAGATGTTGTCAACAACAAATATTCAGAGTATACAACAGAGCCAAATAATAGCCCAGATAAATTAAGCATTTGCAAGGATTCTTACAATTGAAAATTACGAATAATTCTATTTCGTAAGCAAGAGTAACTTACGTTGTCTCACACCAGCAATAGTATGGTAGATGGGCTGGACATGATTGAAGTTAGTACGGGGTATATTGTGGTCCACATGAAAATTTGTGCTCTTTGTATGCGAAACCGAGTTCCGGCTGAGTCGAGAAGCTTCGAAAAGAAGCAACGCCATTGCAGGAAGGAAAAGCAAAAGAGGCCACCATTTGGCGATCTTTCTGACGACTCGGCGAGTTAACTCGGCGTTGGATCTAACGGATACCGATTTCTTGCGCTTCCTCCGGTTTCGGAATCTCATCTTTGTAGTATATTCATCGGAATCGTCGTCGGAGACTGGAATTGTGATGCTACTGTTGCCATTAAACATTTTTTGCATCGATTTTTGAGGATGGATTTTCAATATTAAGAAGTAAGTCTGCTGCTTGAGTAGCAAAACAAGAATCGAAGAACTCAAAAATAATTTTTTTAATAAAAATTGCAAGAAAACCCGTAAGATTTGCTGGACAAATCTGACCTAATGCAGTAATAAAATGGAATGGGCTGATAAAGCTTTGAGAAGAAGATGAGACGAAGGTTCGATGGAAGAGTACATAAAAAGATTAGAAATGTATGTTATAAGATTTGATCTTATGACTTCAAGTTTATGTCTTAACCACTAATTAATACTCCTTGAGCAGCAGGTGATAGTTTACTGGTGTCGGCACCACCTCCGATTCCAGAGGTCTTGGGATCGAGTCTCACCCCTTACAAGGAGGGATCCCCAATTTCCCCCCTACTTGCAAGGGACTTCATCTTACCTTATTAAAAAAAAAAACTAATTAATACTCCCTCTGTCTCATAATATAAGTCATTTTTTCTTCAATTGGTCTTATAAGAGACTGCCTACTTTTAATTTAAGGTGCGGCCCAAGCCGGATATTACGAATAGAATAGGCAACCTTTCTTAATATAGTGACTACGTTAATCTATTTGGCGACCAGTTTAATCTATTTACTGACTATTTTAATATACACAGTAATCACATTCTTTAACCCATTCAGTGACTAGTTTAATCCATTTAGTGACTAGTTTAATCCGTTCGGTAAGACTGTTGGGTTATGTTATGAAATTGTGTGTTGTAGTTCGAGAATAAAAGGGAAACAAGGAAGAAGAAGAAGAAGAAGAAGAAGAAGAAAATGGATGACTAGGTTAGTGTGAGATGCCTAGGTATAGTGTTGGGTTAGAGATAAATTGAATGGGCTTGTTAGGATAATGTAGGCTTGAGTTTGTCTAATTTTATGTTAAATTTAGACCGCCTATTCTAATAATTTGTGTTTTTCCTTAAGGTGTCCTAAAATATAAGTCCTATTTCTATTTAAAATAATAAATTATTCCCATTATACCCTCATGAAGTAAAATATATTTCCAAAATGTCCTCATTATTATTTTTTTATTAGGAAAGATAATTGGTCCGAAGACCAGCCCCTACTAGGCTACTGGCCTGCAGGGCACACCAACTTAGAGGCTGAGTACAAGGCTAAAAAGCCCAAAAGTAATGCCCCAATATATTGTTGGGATGAGGATTCGAACCCTGGGCAATGGCTTGAAATCCGGGGTAGTACTCCACTGAGCTACCACCTCTCCCTCAAATGTCCTCATTATTCCATGAACCCAATGCACAAGTAATAATGATAAACTGGAATATTTTAACCCATTTACTACCTCAGTCTAAGCTGTGGCGGAGCCAGGATTTTAAATTCGAGGGTGCACAAATTGAAAGCATTGTCTAAATGTTTTTGAGCCAAAACTATATTTTAATTTTTTTTATAAAATTACTTTAATAAAATTAGATTTTATGGTTTAAACCTTGAGCACAAAAGAAAATTATGTCATTAAAATATGACATTTCAAAAGAATGGGACAGTCCCAACAATTAAGAGTAAAAAAGTTAATATAGCGATGTGTCATAATCTAATAAGTTAAACTACAAACAAGACCTGATCAACAAAGCATACTACCCATCAAGCACATGATGAGAAATTTCAGGAGGAATGAGCGGTGCATTGGTGATGGAGTCCCTAGCATTAAATCATCATCATCCAAGATAGTTTCTTCCATAGCGAAGCCACATAGAAGTGGTGCGCGGCACGCAAAAAATACGCGCGGGGCGCGGTACAAATGCGCTGGACGCTTGTCCTTGCGCTTAGCGCAATGAATTTTTTTTATTTTATTTTTTTAACGAAAATCCTTTAAAAAAAATTTAATTCGGGGGGTCACGTGACCCCCCGTGCCCTATACTGGCTCCGCCACTGAGTCTAAGTCATCAACATCTCATTTAATCACTCACCAATGGTTACCATTTTATCTCTCCTCCACTTTCCTCTTTTGCACTTTTCTTTCTGGTATTTGGGTCCAAAGTCCCCTGTTCATGTGGAACCCTAGGATTCCGATGCTTGAATTTCTTCAGATGCGTGAATTTCTTCAATCACGGTTTGAATTCTTTACCTTATTTTCTGATTTTCAATGTTTTTAGACATGAACTTCCATCTTTAATTAAAATTGTTCCTAAATCTCGTATTTAAACGCAAAAATGTGTTGGTTTTTTCATAAATCCATTTCATAGTTCGTAAATCTAATTTTCTTTTTTGATTTTTGGTTTGAACTTTATCTTTTCTCTGTGTTCTTGCCATGAATCACGGATTTTCGCATAAATCTTGTGATGATGTATCAAATGATACATATTTATGTTCAGAGTATCCCTATTGTGAATTGGGGCCATATTGTAAAGGCATCCATTGCTACAGTGATAGATCTGAAGAAACATAAACAATTGAGTTGGTTGATGATAAAGAAAATGAAGAAAAAAAAGGTGTTTTAGGAACAAAGGTTATTGTGATAAATGATGAGGATGAGCTACAACAAAAGGGTAATTGCAAAAAATTGACATCTGGTAAACCTTCATCTTCTGCATTTTTCAGAAAAAAGGGTAAAAAAAATGATGATGATGTTAGTGATGCAGAGTCTTGTTGTTGATGATTTGGGTTTGTTCTGTTTCTTTTTCATATGTTGATCTGTTATGATTTAGTGTTTTGGTTTCTGATGATTTTGGGGTTTGTTCTATTTCTGTAACCCTATTGTGGTTGGGTTTATGTTATGTAAGGGTACAATTATGATTTAATTCAAACTGAACATGATGATATTGAATTTGGATTGAATTTGGAGTTAATAATGTATTGTGGGTTTATTTTATGTTTCCTAACTGATTGAATTTGGGTTTGTTCTGATATGTAACCTAATTTAGAATGTGATGATTTAGTATGTTGGTATGTGATGATTTAGGTTTGTTATCTTTATGTTACCCTAATCTATAATGAAATTGAATTAATGGTTGTTTTGTGATGATATAGGTTGGTTATGTTTCTCTAACCCTAATTTACAATGAAACTTTTGTTTGTTGGTATGACCCCAGACCATAAAGTTGATTTGTTCTGTTTTCTTTCATATGTTGATCTGTTATAATTTAGTGTGTTGGTTCCTGATGATTTTGGAGTCTATTCTGTTTCTATAACCCTATTGTGGTTGTTGAAACTTTTTAAATCCCTCTTCATTGATATGATGATAGTGTTATTTGAAAAAGAGTTATAGCCAATTGGAATATCTACATTGATTATTCCCTATAGCCACCAGTCAATTTTTTTGACTGATTGATGCTGCCATACTGTTGCAATTGGTGTAGTGACCATGCTGCCATAAAGTTTCACCAATTTTTAGTGTAATCAATGATGATAAACTTTGCTGAGACAATTAAGTTTTGCTGTGGAATTTTCTCTTAATATTCTTATAGCCACCAGTCAATGTGAAATGGACTGATGAGGCATTTGAGTTTGAGATTGTAAAGCACCCACAATCATGTCAAGGGGACTTCTGAGATTAAAAGTGTCCGATTTTTGTCAAGTTATGTTTCTTTGCAACTTCTACATTTGCTTTTTTTTTTTTTGCAACTTCTACACTTGCTGTTTTTTGCAACTTCTACACTTGTTGCATTTGAGTTTAAGTTATGTTTCTTTGTAACTTCTACACTTGCTGTTTATTTGTTTTTCAACCTTAAACTTTGTTTTTGGTTACAAGTAATTGTTGTTTTTGCTCTTAATGTAACAAAATAACCATTTTTCCTTAATCACACAAGTTCAATGAACATTCAAAAAGTTTTTGATAAACTTAAACAAAACAGAGAAACTAAAAAATGCTTTCCTAAACAACATTAAAAGTAAAAAAAAAAAAACTTACTTCACTTCCCAAACTTTATGTTGTCTTGCTATATTCCTCATTGTGCATTGGAGCATGAAGCCCTATTAACCACCTTCTCCCATGCCTCAACAACTGCCCACGTTGGTGTTGTGATTTGATCTTTTAGTATACCATACTTCTCCATCTTTTTCTTATTTACATGAGGAAGATCATAATTATTTTCCCCCACCAACCTTCAATATCTCATTCATGACATATTGAACAGAAAACCAAACATTACTTAAAGTCTTATGGTCTAGCTCATTATAAGCTTCAATAACTTCACCTAACATGTTGTCAATGTCCTTTGGCATCTTCTTGTGCATGAGTGATTGAATGGACCTGAAAAATCCAATGTCTAAGATATTAAGATCTGGACTGTTGGGTGGTTGTTGGATTAAAATGAAAGTAAATCCATCTTGTTCATAAATTGTTTGCCAATCTGGATATTCTTGCGTAATGTGAGCCTTTGCATTATCCTGTTGGATGAAAATAGTTTTTGCCCCCCATCATCATGTGGCCATTTTGCTATGATAGCTGGTATGATTTGTTGAATTAGCATACTTCTAGTGACCCTCTTGTTCACTGATTCAACAACTTTTTGTCACCAATGTTCCTTTTGCTCTATTTTTTGATGATCTTTTTGCTGGCTCTTGATATGTGAATGGAAAAATTCCAATTTTTCCATCAAATGTGCATTGCCCTTCATCATTGTATCTAGGCCTTGCCACAACTGTTGTGAACATCACTTTGGGAATGAACTTGCTGCTGCTTGCTGCTATGTACTGCCCCTTCTCATCTTTGGTTAAGTATACTCTTTGTGACTTGTTGTTAAGTAAAACCACTTTTAATCCAAGTGTATAAAGTCATATATTGGAAAATATTTCCTCTTTGTTAGAGGGTTGTCTCTCATTAGTAAATTAGGATCCATTTCAACCTGGTTTTCTTGTTGGGTTCCTTCAAACCAGGGTGCAATGGGTTAGTGTGAGGCCTAATGAGTCCCCTTTGAACCATTCTATAGGTTGTGCTCTTTGAAACACTAATCAAAGTGGCAAGATCTCTAATGCAAGATCTTTGCCCCATTGTCAGTTTTGTGATATCAGTGGTTTGCACTTGTATCCTCTTTCGACCACATAAGTGCAATTTCCCCTCTAAACTAGACCTTAGCATGGTTTCTGTGAAATATTTTGCTATGTGCCAGATGCGACTTACAGTTTTTGTTGCTACACTGAACTGAATTGATGCTACTTTAATGTTGTCATATTGTAACTTACCTTCTGATGCTCTGTTGTGAAGGAACAACAAGACTTGTAGCTTGTTGTCACTGCTGAGCCTGTTCCCCAGCTTGTGATGAGGTGCTGCAACTCCATCTTCATTGTGTTATGGAGAGACTGGTGATGCTTCTCTAATGTCACGTTGAAAACCTTGAGGTTTCATGTCCCCAACCTCTAAGATAGGCGCCATTTTCATTGTCACTCTCACCATCACTTGGAGACCAAGAGTCATTCAAGTTCCACACCTATGAAGGAGCAGGCAATGATGCTTAAGCTTTTTTTTTTATGGTTTGTGTGTGTGTGTGTGTGTGTGTGTGTGTGTACAGAGGAAGTGCAATGTTGCTGGTATGAGGAATAGCAGAGGAAGTCCCCTGCATTTATATGCAATTCATAGAATGAAATATGAAATTTTCGGATTTCATAGAGGGAAAACTGAAATTTGTTTTCAGCCATTTGATTTGGTTCTAAAAAGTGTAATCCGTGTGAGGCAAATTTATGTGATTTTATTGGTTGAGTTAATTTAATAAGGTGATTTCATTGGTGGTTTTGGTTAAAGATGGATTCATCCTAACTTAGCCTTATTAACAGCTGCTATGTCATGCATTAAATGCAAGAAACTGTTAAGCTTCTCAATACAATTTCCACCCAAAATTATTGTGTTTAACTGCTTTTTTTTTTGTTTAATGTTTAATCATGTGCTTCCCAAAAAAAGTGAATCAATTTATCTTATCCAAAAAAACCTTAATTCCCGCGTAAAAATGGAATCATGACTTATATTATGGGACGGAGGAAGTATTTGGTATTATAATTTCAAAGTAAAATATTAATACATGAAAATTATAATTACTCGGGGGATAGTTATCCTATAAAACCATGTTTATGTGTGAATAGGGGTGAACGAATATGTCCTCAGACATCCAGGCAATTACCAAATATAAATAGAAATTAAATTATGAAGATAATAAAGTTAATTATTTTAGTGATCGTATTTTCTTACTAGAGAATAAATATTGATTGGGCCTACAACTAAAATACATTAATCATATGAGGTCACACATTGTAGCACAAGTTGGACAAAGCAACCCAAGTCCCTTTAGGATTGGGTTAGCCGGCCATAAAGGAAATAGGAGGAGCTAGTTGTCCTAACTTGCCTAGGATTCTTCTATTATATATAGGATATAATATTAGGATTTAGGCATCTCTTCATGAAGCAGTTTCTTTCCACAAAGAGAGAGAGAGAGCTTGAAAAATCCTAATCTATTCCTCTAAAAACCGACGCCTGTATCACCTAAAAGTAAGAGAACTCTTCTCTTCCATTGTGCTCGTGGACTAATTAGAGGAGCAACACTTGGGGCTCTTAGAATCTTCAATGCTTGCATACAACAGGGAAATCACGCAACAAAGGTTGTACATCTAATTGTTATCAAGTGATTCATGTGTTTGATTATGTTTGCGATCCTATGATAGACGTTAGGAAATTGTTTCCTGAAATTCCACTATATATGCATCTATATGTTCCTACAGTGGTATTAGTTTTTGCCTAATTCAGAATATTCATATTCAATTAAGGGAGGATTCATTTATGGCTTGAATTTGCATAATTGATATTTGATATTAATTGATTGGAAATTATAAATAATTGATTATTTGTGATTTATGCTCAAAATAAATTTATAAAGGTCCAAAATTTTTTTATGGACGAAATTATTAGTTAATTTCACTCCTAATTTTCGGATTTTAATGATTAAATTAGTTAGATTTAAAACTATTTAATGTTTAATTTGATTAATCATTGAAATAATTTGTAATTAAAAGATTAGGTTTTTAATTTGTTAAA
This sequence comes from Beta lomatogona, assembly GCA_947646795.1. Lineage (NCBI taxonomy): Eukaryota > Viridiplantae > Streptophyta > Magnoliopsida > Caryophyllales > Amaranthaceae > Beta > Beta lomatogona. The sequence continues at coordinate 213,084 of CANSNZ010000659.1, forward strand.
TAAATCTAATGTTCATCACCCACGTAGATCTAAAATAATATGATGGCATAAAATAATTTGATTATTTTTCCTACTAATTTATGGTTTTTTATCATATTATTTGTGAATTTTTGTTAAATTTTATGTATAATTTGATTATTCATAAATTTTAAGGATAACAACTAACATATTTGATTTTATTTGTTATGATAATTCAATAGATCACCCTACAAATTAAATTCAAATTTTGGAGACTAATTGTTAATTTTTTAAATTTTTGGATATTATTTAATTTTTGCCCTAATTTTAAATTCTTGTTAGATTTAATGTTTAATAAAGATTATACATTGAAATCTAATCTTAATAAACCTAAAATTTTATTTAATATATGTTGATTGATTCAAATTTTCTGACATAATTTTTGGATTATAAAAAACCTAATTAAATCCTTAATAGTTAAACAAATTGTTGGATAAAGATTAATTTGAATTTATGTATATTGTTGTAAAAATTCAAAAGAGGATTGCCCACCATGGCTGGGTGGCCCCACCTGTGCCGGTGGAGCCACATTGGAGGGCGGTGTTGGGTTGGCGGTAAATAGGGTAGTAAGCGGGGGGCAATGGTGGTGGAAACCGCCACCAGCCGCGCATGTTTGACATGCGTGGCTGCTGGCGCACGCTGGCGTGTGCTGATGGTTGTTGGCCTGGCCAGCGGTTTCTGGCGTGGCTGCCGGACACCCGACGGTCTGTGCCGCGTGTGCGATGCTAATGTGGGCGGACTTTACTACGATGGCTATTGTTTCATTTGAGTCTTGGCTGGCGTGAGTCCAGCGCGTGGGACTGTCAATCCTTGTGCTGCTAATCGTGGGTTTCTAATAAAATAAAAAAAATCCTTGTGAAATATGTTTTTTCTAAAATTGGGCATAAATCACAATATTCCAATAATGCAAATTAGGTTATTAATGAGATTAATGCCATATCTAAATTTTAATTGAAATAAAATAATAAAGTTTCCTAAATAATTATTAGCTTAAATTGGTTAAGTTTAATAATTATTATGGAAAGATTTATTTGCTTATTAATTGTTAAGAAGTGAATGGTTTGTATTTATTTCACTTTTGATACTATAAATGGGTGGATGTATCATTTAATATGTATGATATTATTTTTTTGCATGTTATGACTAGTATGACCCAAATTATGATAGAAAATATGATCTGCGAATTGCTAAGTTTCAATGTAAATTAAATACAATTTGCGAATCGTTTGTATTTTTGTAATTATAAATTTTGATATTTATTTAATTCAAAATCATGTAATCAAGCATGAGGATCCAAGGACTTTCAAGGATGGTGATCCATGGATATTCAAGGGAAGATTCAAGAACATTAGTGATTTTCCTAAGTTTAGGGGCTATATTAGATCATTTTAATTTTTGCTTTTATTAGCTACAGCATTTATTTTGTTTTAAATGCTTGCTTTCTAAAGTTTATGAGTGTGTTTATTTATGCTATGTGTTCACTTATAATTGACCATATTAGTAAACTTAAGTCCCCAAAAGCAACACTGAGTTTTAATTGCTTTTCCAAATAACACCTGTAAAGCCTTAGATCATGACTAATAGGTTCTGCCAAAGCAGAGTGTTGCTCATAATCTGGGGATAGTAGAGTAGTTTTTTAAAACTTACATGTTAATGTTGGATTTAACTCAACAAAATCATCAAAAGACAAAGTTTTGAGTTTTGAAGCTAAGAGATAGGAGTAAACAAGGAGTTGTTAACTTGTCTACAAAGAATTATAATTAAGTTATAACTAGTAAAATATTTACTTACCTCAACTACTATACATTGGAAGCATGTCAAAGTCCGTTTGATTGTAGTGGGAAGGGATCTTGGTTGTTTCTTTATTCAATAGGGGACTTTCATTTTGAATAAAGGGTAGTAGTTAATTAAATTGTGTTTAATTACTGCTTTTGATAAACATTGATTTAATTCTGGCTTTATTATTTGTTGTAGTAATCATGTCTAGTAACAACAACAACAACAACAACTCTACTTGTAATTTCCGCTCCGTCCTTACGAAGGACAAAATGAATACTGACCGTTTTGTTGCAAGTGTAAGGGACATGAGAATCGTTCTCATAACTGAAAAGTTCAAAAACTTTCACATGCAAGGAGAGGTTGCAACCATGCGAGATATGCATGGAATGCTAACTCAGACCGAGCTAAACATCCCTAATAAGCCAGGAAAAGAACATATGGATGTTCTGTAATACTTCTTTTTGTTTTTGTATGTTAGTATTTATATTTTTAGAAAGGTTTTAGTTATTAAAAAGACTATTATTTACTAAAAAAAACTTGTTATTTATTTAAAAAGCTTTTAAAAATAGGTTTTTTAGAAAGACTTTGGGTATTTAAAATAAATTCTAGCCCAAAATTAGATTTGGGCCTAAGTTTACTAATTTTTAAATCCAAGTATCTTGTTTAAAACAAAATTAAAAACTTTTTAAAGAAAAATAAAAAAGGTTTAGAAAAAGAAAAAAAGAAAATTCGTGAGGTAATTTTTTCCTCCTCGCGACAGTTAGCTAGTTGGCAGTGTTTTAGAAAGAAAAAAAATCCAAGTACCAAATCTCACGACAGTTGGCATATTTATCAACTTTGGGTTTTTCATTCTTTTACTTACTAGCTTTTTATGCACGCGATGCATGCGACGACATTTTTGGACATAACTGAGTAGTAAAACAAACCAAAAACAAAATATTTTAAATTGTGCATTTGAATTGTATATATATATTAAATTAAATGTGCAGGCACTATCTGAACAAAAAAATTGAGTCCATATTATATGTTACGTTGAATTTCCAATGCAATAATATTATAATTTGGCTAATTTATACTTTGATCTACACTTCTATTTGAAACCCAAAATTTTGAGTGACGTGTTGTAGTCACATGCTTCTAGAATTTTTACAAAAAATATTTTTCCTACTTTATAATTCCACTACCTTTTCCACTACTTAGCAACATCAGTGGGTATAATTCCACTACTTTATCCTAGCATTAGAACCTCAAAAAGGAAAGATTAAGAAAAACACTATAAGTGATATTTTGATGGAGACTATACCAAATAATATAATTGTAAGAGAAACAATAGATGCAGACTATTACCAAGTAATATACCAAGTAATATAATTGTACGCCTCTTTTCCTCTTCATTTCACTCAAAAAGGAAAAATATGGCACACTATGACACTATCCACAAACTCAAACCATACGCCTCTGTTATCCAGCCTTCAGATTCACTTCCTCTTCCTCTCAATAAAAAAAAATGATACTTTTCAGATTCATCCTGCTATTTCCTTCAATTTCCTCCCTCTTTATTTCTCTCTTCTCTTACCTTAACCTCCATTGGTTAAACCTTCACTTCTAAACTATCTGCTTCTCGTCACATCTATCATTACCGATGTGGTACCGCGGTGGTAGCGGCGGTGGAGGTCGCGGAGGTTACGACTCCAGCGGAAGAGGATGTGGCAGATATTCGGTGAAACAGGCGGCAAAGGTCGCGGCGGAGTGAAAGCATACAATACACTTTAGATCTAATTCTTGGGTCGATTTAATTTTCTAACAAAGAAAGGTAATTTCTTAAATCTAGATTTCAGTAATATCTCAATGATCCCAAATTTTTATCCGGAAAGTATACACCAATTTCAGTTTTTTTCCCCTTGTCTAACTTTTACATTCTGATTTCACAAACTGATCAATTTTGTTTATAGGCTGAAATTTGCCCCATTTTCATCAGTCTCATATTTAAAATATTCTCCTTTTCTAAATGTTAACACATTCAATTTCAATTATATTTGAAATGAAATTTTAATTTTTCGTACACAATTTGAATTTCAATTATAGTTTCATCAGTCTCATGTTTAAAATATTCTCCTTTTCTAAATGTTAACACTTTCAATTTCAATTATATTTGAAATGAAATTTTAATTTTGTCATACACAATTTTAATTTCAATTATAGTGTTTACTTTAAATTTACTCTAACAGTGTACATATTCTTAAGATTTAGTCAATATAGAACATTATACATACTCTTATTTTCAACTTGCAATCTGCGTACCTGATTAACGGTGAAGTTACTGCAAATTTGAGACTGCCTTGAAGCTCCAAGTAATGAAGAAAACTGATTTTTTTTTTTTTTGGAGTTTGTGTTTGTAAATAGTAATTGATTTTGTGTTGAGTTTGTGTTTGTAATTTTTTAGAATACCGTGAATATGATTTTGAGTTGTATGTAACTTTTATGTGGTATTCATTTGGGTAATGTTTTGATTATGAATCTTTTTTATTGGCAATTATATCAGTTGATTGGGTTTTTAGAGATTTGATTGAAATTATTTTGGCAAGTTTATGCGTGATAGCGTATTGCTTGATGATTGAAATTATTTTGGCAAGTGTATGCGTGATTTACCGTTGATTTACTGAAGTAATATTTTTGTTGTTTGGGGGCAATTATGTAAATGCCTAGGGGGACACCATTGCTCCCCCTTAGCTTATATAATAGAGATCTTCCTAATTAATTTAAGCTTCTAGAAGTGTGTTGTGTGGGATTTATATCTTTGCCTAATCTTAGTTGGATGGCTGTAATTATTCACTAGATCTTAGTTAGATTAGTTTATCTTTTTGCTTAAACCCATCTTTTAGTTTCCCTAGTCCTACTACGAATATACCTATCCAGCTAGTATAAATAGGGGCCCCACTCCTCATATTCTTCACACCAAATTTGAAATATACATCTATTTTCTCAAATTTAAACTCTCTCTCTTAGCCTACCCCTTCTCTTCTCCATTGGTAGTGTTTAATTTTCAAGGTGCGTGTATGTGTAGATCTTTAAATATTGTTTTGCAAGCTTAGTATCATGTTTCCAGGGCTTATAATTTTGGATTGAAAAGCGTGTTTTATGAGTTTTATTCTGAAGGTTATGAATTATTATGAACTTCATGAGTTTTTGTATGGTCATGTTTAAACGTTAGTAGAGTACAATGAATTTGGTAGTACGCTTTTAAACTTATTAATAACGTCACTTTGATCTTTTGATTCCATAATCTACAATTTGAGCTTAGTTGCGTCAGTTTCTTTCTCCTAGAATCGCGAAAGTGGTGAAAGCACCCCTTAAGTTTGCTCAAATGTGAGAATAGACCCCTCAAGTTACAAATGTGAGGTTTACCCCCATAACTTAACTAAAAGGTGAGATTAGACACTAAAATAAAACATCATTCCAATTTCTCTAATACCAATTCATAAAAGAAATTATACATTAACAATACAATGATTCTTATACGTATTTGCTTTAATATCTATCTTCATGGCTTTTGTTAGTTGTCCATCTATCCGCTCATTCCCACCTCCACAACCACCACCTGGGTGCCAGTACAACCATCCACTCAGCACCACCGCCCCTAGCAGGCCAGTCGGACCACAACCACCACGCAGCCTACTCAGCACCACTACAACAACCAGTACAACCATCCATAACCACAACCAAACCAAAAAAAAGGTAAAGAATTAAAAGCCTTCAAAAAAGCTAAAGTCCATAAGTTTTCTCAGTAAAAAAAAACCCAAAGTAGGTAGTGATGTTGAACTTTGATCAGTCTGATAATATTTGTAAAGAAGATCTAATTCATGCCAAAAAAATCACGAGTTTTCACCAAAACTCATGCAAGTAACCTGCACATTTCAACAACAAAAGAACCAAATTTTAACATCTACATTCAAAAAACCAGCAACACAACAAAATTCCCAAATCTAAAAAACCACAAACCTCGACTTCAATTTTCTTCTCCCCAAATTTGGAGTTTGAAATTCAGAGTGTTGTGGTGGACCCGTCAGTGGTGGTGCGGTGGTGGTCTTCGTCAGTTCAGAGTGCAACTGCAAAGGAAACAGGAGAGAACGCACCCTTAGTGGTCTTTCGTTTTTGATTGGTTGATTTTGTTTATATCAATTTATTATTCTCAATTTTTGCATTCCATATCACGAGTAAGGAGAGAAGGCGAAGGTCAGCGGTGGAAATTTCGGGGAGGAGGAAGGAAAGTGGAGGTTGGGGTGGTGATTTCGTGAAAGGGGGGAAGGAGAGTGGTAGTTTGCGTGGTGGTTGCAAGGAGGATGAAGGACAGTGGTGGTTGGGGTTGGTGTTCAGGGAGGGAGATGGGATGAGGAGAGAGAATGAATGGTGGAAGTATAATGTTTGTATAATATATGTATTTTAGATTTTTTATTTCTCAAAAGATATAATTAAATGAGTATATTTATTATTTATGATATAAAAATACGACTTAGGGTGTAATCTCACGTTTTAGTGAAGTTATGGGGGTTAAACCTCACAATTGTAACTTAAGGGGGCAAATCACACCTTTGAGCAAACTTAAGGGGTTAGTTTACCACTTTCGCGCTCCTCGAATTATCATACTTTGCAAATTGCATGGTTTCTAAAGTATATACAACATTCACGCTAGTCCAATGTTATATGTTATTTTTTTTATAAAGGTTATTATTTCATGTATTATTATTTTCCAAGATGATTTCATGAACAAAGTTATTTATTTATGCCTTTATATGGCTACATTTATAAGAATTACTATTCTTTTTAAAGGAGGATTGTTTCCAAAGGATTTTTACTAGATATATGATCTTTTATGATCGCAATTATAAAGAGGCCATGACTTGTTATTTATTAACAAGAACGGGAGCTATTATTTATTTACCCAGGCAACGACTTCTTATTTATTAGCAAGAACGGTAGCCATTATATTATTTACCCATGTACATCTTGTAGTAAGTCATGTGGATAAGGTAGTAACCCCTCGTCGTCATAGACTCATTTAGGAATCCTAAAACATTGGGGGGGGGGATGTGCACTTTAAGAAAGGTACCCAGGCAAGGAAAAAGGATTTTTTATTAAAGTTATATACTTTATATTATATAAGTATTATCAAGCATTCAAGGAAGCTTTTTCAATATTAAATATTTCAAATGTTTAATAAATTTTTAACAGCCTGCATGTACATGTACTCAGTATTTTTACTGACACGCTTTAATATTTATTTTGTTTTGTTTGAAGGCTTTATCACTATGATGATCCTATCTTGCAAGCAAAATTTACAGGTTGATATGATGCATGCTTCAAATTGGAGGAGCTAGTAAGGAATAATAATTAGTCTATGAGTTTTTATTTTTATTTTCTCTAAATATCCATTATTGTCATAGTTGAACAACAATTTTTGTTTTAATAAAGAGTTAGTTATTTCAGTTATTCCGCTGCATTAGCTTAAAGTTCAGTAGTAGTTAGTATTAAAGCCTTTAACGTTATCACGTGGCAGTAATAATCTCAAGTTTCTCAAGAGTTTTATATTAAAATATATTTTCCAGAAGGAGAGTAATTTGGTGGTGTTACATGTTCTTATGGTTAGTAAAGGGCAATCGCTCAATAGGATTGCTATGAAGAAGGACAAAAGCAAACAAGTTGCCAAGTCTGAAACTTCTGAAAAGCAAAAGACTACACCAAAGCCAAAAGTTGCTAATGAGCACGATTGTTGCACCTGTAACAACATTGGTCACTGGAAGAGTAGCTGCCCTAAATATCTGAAAGATCACAAGAAAGGAGTTTCTACTTCAGATATGTATGTTATAGAAGTTAACTTAGCAACTTCTACTTCTTGCGTATTTGATACCTGTAACACCTAAACTATACGGGATCGAGTCTACCGTCACCAATGCGCATCTAGGGCCAACCTCAATAACCAACACAAGTTCTTCCGACGCATTTTGTCCTCACTCATGCACACCCTAAGAAACTTCCCAGGAGGTCACCCATCCCTGGACTATTCCCACGCTTAACTTTGGAGAAACTAAGGAAATGAGCTCCCTAAAACAAAGATGCATCTTGTTGGAATGAGTAGTCTGCTAAATCCCTTTAAAGCAATCATGAGGGGTATTACATACACCACCACTTGAGGACAACAACGACCTGTGGGTCACCCAGCCTAGAAACTAATCACATATTCAACTGCCGCCGGTGATATAGCCCCATAATCCTCCCCCGCTAGGCGACTAACCATGGATTGTTAATTATCCACACGGTCGCCACGCGGTCGCAAGGTTGCTTTGATACCATTTGTAACACCCGACCCATACGGAGTCGAGTCTATTATCACCAATGTGCATCCAGGGTCACAACTGTCCTCAATAACCAACACAAGTTCTTCCGGCGCATTTTGTCCTCACTCATGACCTCCTGGGAAGTTTCTCAAGGTGCACATGAGTGAGGATAAATTGTGCCGGAAGAACTTGTGTTGGTTATTGTAATCCCCCATAATTTTATGAACTTTATAAATATATTTTAGTGTATATTTATATATATTTTAGTATCTAAATAATTTATTTTTGTAGAATGTTGACTATTTGAAGTCAAAAGGATTATTTAATGATTTTAAGTAATCAAAAATATTATTTACTTATACTTTGAAGATTATTTAATAGTTTAAACATCTTTGAATTGTAGTGTAAAGGATTTTAAAATGGGTTAGAGGAACCCAACTCAACTCAAGTACCCATCATTAAATGATTATTAAAAGCACAAACACATTTCCTTAAACCCACAAGGGGTTAACTATATAAACCCAACAAAACCCAAAATTCCCACACATTAAACACTCACCTAAATTTTCTCTCCCCTCTTTTCTTTTCTGTCTCCTCCCCCACGGTTCTCTCTCTCTTCCTTCGGCTCACCTCTTCTCTCGGCCAGCAGCAGCAGCAGCAGTGCCGGCAGCCGCCGACCGCTGTCGCCCAGCAGCCGACGACAGCCAGCCCAGTCGCCTCCCCTCATGACGTCTTTCTCCTCCTTTCTCTCTCTTTGGTTTATTTCTCTTCCTCCCCTATTTTATTCAATGTTATGTTTATGTTTTTTTAAGGATTGATTTAATGATTTCATGATTGAAGTTTATAGTTTGATGATTTAAATATAAATTTCAGATTATGTAATTTGTATAATAAAGTAATTAAATTTCAGATTTATTAATTATTTTTAAACTAGGGTTTTAAGTATCAAAGTATAGTTTATCAGTTATAAATTGTAGTACTACATTATAATTTATGTATATTGAACACTCTTGTGTTTATGATTATGTTTAAGCATGTTTTAAAGGGTTTTATACACATTATAAGTTGCTGGAATTTTTATTAGTATGCTTATGATGGAGTTTTAATTGTCAAAATATGGGTTTTTGAGAGTTTTAGTGACTATTATGGTAGTACTACACTAGGAGACATTAATAATTGAAGTTTTAATGATTAAAAAGGATTTTAAATAATTTTAAAGAGGGTTTAAATTTTTTTAAAGTTGCTGGAATTTTATTTGAGTATTGATTAGTGGTTGTATTGATATTTGGTAGGCGGAGAATTCTCTTTAGGCGACTTCTAAGGTTGTTAAAGTGGCCTCGCATATTGTCTACACAAGGTACGTACATACCTATGTGTTAGTAGACTAGTATCATGTCCTAAGATTAGGATTGATGTAGTATCATGTATAGGGAACTATTTATGGTTCATATGTGATTTATATTCAAGTGGAATTGCATGTTTTATGCCGTTGTGTGAAGCATGTTGCTTATACTATGTTTGTAGATGATTGATGCAAGCATATGGGATTGGGAACTTTATTTATTAATTCACATGAGGGATTAATAATTATGTTGTTATTGGATCATGAATTGGATCATGTTGTTCCCTTTGGATTATTTTATTTACTTTATGAGGACCGATGACCTTATTTGGTAAGTTGATTATTGACCTATGAAAGGTTGGTTGATTGTTGACTTAGATCAACAAATAAATAATGGTTATGGAGCTAATAATGGATTTATTCTTGGATTGTTAAGTTGTTGATCATCTTACCTAATTCTAAGATAAAAATGGAAGTATCAGGTATCCTTGATGATTATATTATTTGTTTTACTTTGTGAGTCATAACAAGTAAATAATTTAATAATCACTTAAAGTGGAAATTGAATAGCAATAAGCTTTAGATTTGTGCACGTATGAAATGTTGGACTAGTATGAGTTGGAGTACATGGTGGTAGCCCATGGTTTTTCTTGGGGCCGGATTGATCACTGTGTCCTATTTTATTTAATTAATACCTTGATATCGTTGGTCATGGGAGTACGGAGTCGCGCCCGTACTTCGTCTTCTAAATTGAAGACTAGTTTGGTTTGGACAACTTTTTCCATTGCCTATTCAATCTAAATTTAATTAAATTATTGGTTGTGGAGTCAAGTTCAGTAAAGTTAGTTTGTCATGTTATTGTATTAATGTTTAACTTCGCTTAATTGTTCATTAGTATCATGTTAGGATTTATTTATTTATTATGTAGTACTCAGTTTTGCTGATTACGTGCTTTTGTGTGTATGTCGATCATGGTTGTGCCTTATTGATCCTGTGATGACCCATTTGGTGAGCAATCTCTCAGGATCAATAGTGCATCGTCCATTTCAGGTTTGAAGATGATGCATCATGGGTTCGAGATTCGTGGAGAGCTTGTGTTAGCTTAATACTTTAGTTTACTTTTAATTATGGTTTGAGTTTGACTTTATGTTGGTTTGACTTTTAGTTTGGTTTTGGAGTTGACTAAGTTATTGTTTTCAAAGTTATTTATTGTTTTTCGCTGCAAAATTCTAAATAAGTCGATACGTTATCACACTGGCGATAATACTTTGATTATTCTCTAAGTTTTATATTAAAAAGATATTTTGGAAAATAGAGGATTGTCGGGGTGTTACAAAGTAGTATCTTGGAGCTTGGGTTTTTATTGGCTTTTGGTGCCAACGTTAAATTTTTGGCGCCTAGTTACTTAAAATGAATTTCATAGAAAACGAGCTCCTACGTATTCGTTGTGCTTAAATCATTTTTTTTCGAAACATGTTTCAATTTCAAAAAGGATTCGAAAATATTTCTTTTAGGTCCGAATTTTTTTTTTATTATTCTTTTCGGTTCTTTTCATATTTCCAAATTATGTAGTATTTATTATATGTTTATTTTAGTACTCTTAGCTTATATTTTATTTTACTTTATTAATTTTTGTGAGAGATGGGTAGTATAGGAAGGCATATAGGATAAAAATATCATATGTCTGCATTTAAATAGTTAGTTCAGCATGTTTATGTTTTCTTCCCTGCTTAACTGTTTAATGTTATTTCTAGCTTTAAATTATTTGTTTATTCTTGCTTATTGTTTATTGTTTATTGTTGGGAATATACGCTAAATGATGGTATTAAGTATTTCTAGATGTTGTATTCATCAATTAAGGGATCCCTAGATATGACTGATAAAGAAGCTACTCGAGTAGGAAGCTACTCCAACCCTATTGTATTGAGTGATGATGAGAATGATGGAGGGTCTGATAGCGAGAGTTACACTAGCCTAGATATGGAAATGCGCTGTGTATTGCAAGTAGGCATCCCTGATAGCAATGATGAGGTTATTCAGGAGTTTCACCATGCTAGAGGGCAGACCCGAAAGGACATCTATAATGCTATTATAAGGACCGTTCTAGGTGGTGATAGTGATTCTGAGTCAGAAGAGGGTGAGGATAATGAAGACTTTGAAGATGAGATGCTCACTCCAGAGAAGTACAAGGAAACTAAGGATAAGACTAATAATGTAACTCCTACTATATAATTTTCATGAATTAAATACTAACAGAATAGAATTTACAAAAACAGATATATCAATTAATTAAAACAGTAAACAGTAGGTAAAAATTGTTCTACGGCATGGAATACATTATACGCATGTAACATGATCTAAGAAAAATGATTTCATCAATTTTAACAGTCGTTCAATAATTATTATGAAATCTAGCCTAAAACACACAAAATACTAATTAAATCAAATAAATATTAAAAATCATGCAAAAATTATTTTTCTCTACACAGTATTCACATAGCATGTGTCACGTATGTTCATGTCAAATTTCGTCAAAAATCTCATTCAAAAAGTATTTAAAACAATTCCTAACGTAGTAATCTAATATCGAATAATACCCTAATCACTATGGTTCTAAGATAACAACTAGTTACCTGGATCGTCGGGAGGAGAGCTGAGTCTAAAGAGACAATCACGAGTTAAGCATGCAATCCAAATCCTCTTCTAACCCCAAGGCATAACGAACGAGAATTGTAGCAACAAGACACTAGGCATTTCTTCTTGAACGTTGAAAACTCTTGTTTCGTACTGCTCTGTTACGACCATGATTCCTGATGATAAAAATAAATAAATCATCTCAAGACATGTATGTTCTAAGATTAGTAGTTGAATAAGTAGCTAAGCTACAATGGTTTAAATTTCTTTCTTTAGTATCTTTACCTTTGTTAAGGAATAAGTTTTCTTATGATGGATTGGAAAAATATTATCAGCATCATTTTGAGGAATAAAAGTGATTTTAGTATGCGAATGTGGAAAATTTTATTCTATTATTGTGATTAAATTTTTATTTAGTCCTTATATATATTATTGATGTGAATGCTATTCATGAATGAGTATATGACTAATGATGGTTTATAGTGATTGAATTTGGCACTATTATAATTCCATAGAATGTTATTATGATATGATCTTGTATGATCATGTCGAATTGATGCCTTTATAGTAAATGGCAAGTAATTGTAAGTCGGAACCTAAAGTAGACTTACATTAAATTTCAGGTCGCGCAGTAGAATGGCCAACAACGATAACGCCTTAGCTTCTGCTATTCGCCTATTGGCATAGAAATTGACTCAAGAAAGAGCTGAGCGTCCCGATCCTGCAAGGGACATGTTTGAAAGACTAGCTAAGATTAAACCACCATACTTTAAGGGGCAAGGTGACCCTACCTTCTTAGAGAGTTGGATTAGGGAGTTTGAAAAGATTTTTTGGGGCTGTAAATTGTCCTGAGGTTATGAAAGTAGTTCCAGCTGTGTTATATCTGAAGGCTGGCTTATGGTGGGAAGAAAATGGAGTTAGACTTAGTGCTGTGGAAGGGTTTACTTGGGATTCCTTTATTGCTGCTTTAAGAGGAAAATTTTACCGTTCTTTTATGAGAAAACAAAAGGCTCAGGAGTTCATAACCTTAGGATGGGGAGTATGACTATCTATGAGTATTATAGCAAGTTCATAGCATTGTCTAGGTTTGCACCTGAGGTAGTAGCTACTGAAGAGCTAAAGGCTCAAAGATTTGAGCAAGGGTTGACTGAGAAATTTGGGGTTAGGTGGTAAAACTTTTGTACCCTAGATATTGTTTATGGAAGAGCCGCCCATATTTATGGTCTTCAGTCGAGGCATGACAAGAAGAATGCTGTAGTGGGTGAGAAAAGAAAAGATTTCAATGCTGGAGGAAATCAGGGGAACTTTAAGAAGAATAGAAATGGGAATGGGAATTTCCAAGGAAGGAATGGTCAAGGCTTTAATATTAGGGGCCAGTTTGAGAGGAGTTACAACTGTAAGAAGTGTAACAACAACCACCCTAGTAGAGACTGTAAAGGAGATCTAGTAACCTGTCATTACTGCCAAAAGAAGGGGCATATATAATTTGAGTGCTTCACTAAGCACAGGAAAGAGCAGAATGGTAATGGGGGTGGTAATCAGGGAAGGTCTGGGCTCAACCAATCAGGCAACCAAGGGTCGAAGCCTATAGGGTCGCAGAACAACCAAGGAAGCTACAGTAAGCCTGCTAGTGATAGCAACAACAACAACCAGAGTAAAGCTCCGGATAAGCTGTTCGTGATGAATCGCAATGAAGCTGAGAGATTTGCCGACGTAGTTTCTGGTACTTTCTCTATTAACTCCGTTCTTGTTAAAGCTTTATTTGATTATGGGGCGACCTATTCGTTTATTTCGTCGTCCGTTATTAAAAGTTTGGGGTTAGTAGACTTTGAAGTAATTGACCTGCCTATTAGTATACCTACGGGAGAATTCATAAGGTGTACCAAGTTGTTTAGAGACTTGCCTCTGAAGATAAGAGACTATGTTTTTCCTTCTAATCTGATAGAGTTCAATTTGGGAGACCTAGACGTTATTCTTGGGATGAATTGGTTAGGTTTTTATAAGGCCAAAATAGATTGTGAAGCTCAGAAGGTAGTGTTGAGAAGCCCTTTGGGGAAGTTGACTTCGTATCGACTTTTTGGGAAGCCTAAGAAATTTGGGGTCATTTCTGCAATGCAAGTGAAGAAGTTGGTGAAGAAGGGATGTGAGTTTTTTTTTTTCTGTAGTGTGCAAGATGTAAGTAAAGAGGTTGAATTGAAGATTGAGGATGTACCGATTGTGAATGAGTTTATGGATGTATTTCTAAGAGAGATTTCTGGTATGCCGCCTAAAAGAGCCGTTGAGTTCACCATAGATTTAGTTCCTGGTACTGCACCTATTTCTAAGGCACCATATAGAATGGCACCTCCTGAGAAGAGCGAACTGAAGACGCAGTTGCAAGAACTGTTGATTAAGGGTTATATTAGGCCTAGTGCGTTGCCTTGGGGAGCTCCTGTGTTGTTTGTGAAGAAGAAAGATGGAAGTATGAGGTTGTGCATTGACTATAGGGAGTTAAACAATGTGACCATTAAGAACAAGTATCTTTTTCCTAGGATAGATGACCTGTTCGACCAGTTGAACGGAGCGAGTATGTTTTCGAAGATTGATTTGCGTTCGGGGTATCACCAGTTGAAGGTAGCTGATAAGGATATACCTAAGACTGCGTTTAGGACGCGTTATGGTCATTATGAGTTTACTGTGATGCCGTTTGGACTGACCAATGCTCCGGCTATATTTATGGATTTGATGAATAGGATATTCCATGAGTTCTTAGCACTAGTGGAAAAAACGTTATATGTCACAACACAACCGCTGCGGTCCTTAAGAGAACCGTAGCGGTAATCCTCAAAATTTTGGGTGGGAAAATTGGGAACCTAAACCGATGCGGTTCTCACAAAACCGAAACGGTTAACAGAAAACCGATGCGGTTCTCTGTTAACCGTTTCGGTTTTGTGAACCGCAGCGGTTAATCTTCTTTTTTTTTTAACCCAACAATTACCAAGCCAACTCTCCCCTGCTGTTCCTTACAATGCGGAGCCCAAAAGGCCCAAACGCCTGCCCAACTCTCCCCTACTGAAAGGCCTAAATTTTCCTTTTAATACTCTAATCCACCCGCCCCTCTCTCCTCTCTCTTCCTCTCCACTCTCTTCATATGTCAACCCCTCTCTTCCTCTTCACTAGAACCACCACACAACCAACTAAACCCCTCTCTTCACCCTCCACTCAACCTCTTCACCACCAGCTCCACTCTTCGTCTCCTCTAAACCAAAATCTGCAACCACCAACTCTCCCTTATTGAAGAAGGAAGAAGATGAAGAGGCGAAGACGTCGAAGGAAAAATACGAAAAGGCGAAGAGGCGATGACAAAGAAGGAAGACGGCGAGGAAGAAGACGAAAAACGAAGAGACGAAGAAAAAGGACGAAGACGAAGAAGGAAAAGACCAATCTCTAATTTAGGGTTTGTAAATTTAGTTTTTTTCATAATTATTCTAATTTTTTGTCGATTTTTTGGTGATGTTGGGCAGTGGCATTGATGCCACAGGTTTTGTTCAGTTGCTCATTTTGTTAACAAGATTCAAAGAGCATGTATTGCTCTCGGCGATCATGGTGAAGAAAATGCACTTCCTACTCTTTGGGATTTTCTTCCTTCAATCGCCGTCGTTGGTGATCAGGTAATCTCAGATCTTTGATTTTACTTAGATCTTCTTTTTCCTACTTTTAATGCGCTTGAATTTCTTGTTATGTTGTGGTAATTTAGGGTACACTTTTTGAATCTTTGTTATTTTTTGGTACCGTAGTTGGGAAATTTGTTGTGTTTATGTGAGTTTTAGTTAATCGTAGTTCGATTTAATTTCGTTGTTTGAATTATGTTGAAGTGCTTGCTTATTTGCTTGATTACTCACTCGTTAGTTAGCTTGATTTTTGTGATTTGGTTGAATGTCATTACTATAGTTTTTATGTATTTAGCTATGATAACTTACATGTCATTCTTGTGTATCATCGACACTTCGACGTTCAGCAATCTTCTATCTATACCTATATGCTCTGTCGATTTCGTGATCGAATTCTTGAGGTAGTAAGGGATATATTGTATGAGAGTCAATTAGAATATAATTCATATTGTATGAGGTCTCCTTCTTTTCAATTACAAGTATTAATCAATTGTGAAGGTAGTATATTGAATAAAAATGGTAGTATATGACTAACTAACATATTACCACCATCTATTAGCTCAATTAAGACAAGAGATATTATGTATTCCTGAATGTCATAAGTTATAACAAGGGATTTTGGGAAGACACTTGGGGCGGGGTTTGGAAAGAGTGTTAGATATGTTCCACTATTTGTGAGCATGCTTTTTGAAAGTTTGACAATGATTTTCGTCATTCACGAGTGTGCTGCATTCCTATTGCTCAGCATATGTAAAGCTTAAAGCATTGCTTGTTCATTTGTTAAGCTTCTGTATCTGAAAGAATTAAGGTGATGGTCTTTTTGTTTTCTCTCTTGCATATGGCCCTTACCTCATGATCTGAAACATATAACATTTCATGCATTGCAAATAGATGTAACTGTTAGGTATTTGGGGGACGTGGAAGGAATATATAGTCTCCCCAACCCTTTATAAAATTTTGTTTGCTTGTGTTGTAGATTTCAAAAGCTTGCATTGTAGGTAGAAGGGGAATAAACTTTACTGCCTTCATCTTCTTTTATAGTTGTAATGTACTTTGGCAATAGATTCAACCTAGGTGTGCTTGGATTATGTTATTGTTACATGCTCTGCAATAATGAAGAAATTAAGCTACTATTGTGCTTGAATGCTCTTTCTTTTGAACTTCCCTGATAAAATTTTGATTGTGTTATCCTTGTTTCTTCCTCATGATTTTCTGTTTGCCTTTTTATCTCCCGCCTGAGATAGAGAGAAAAAAGTTTATCACGTGAAGTCAACTGCTCTACAAGAAGAGTATGGGTCAGGCGACATGGCACAACAAGGCATGGAATTGCTGCTCACTATAGTATTCTTGTTGTGTATAGTGTAATGATAAATTGTTGTATTCTGGTTGTGTATTAAATATTCTTGAGTTTCAAATTTGAAGTCCTGCACAGTTGATTATGATGTTGGAATTATAGTTAATTTTTCTATGTATCTAATTATTTATGCTCAATTAAGCGTAATAAAATGAGTATTTATATATATATATATATTATTGATTAATAATGAAAAAAATGCAATTTGTTTTTTTGTTTTTAGGGTGGTCAACCGCTGCGGTTTTGGGTCAAAACCGCAGCGGTAAATGATTAACTGATCCGGTTTAGGACCAGATCAGTTAATATTTGGGTACCGCTGCGTGTCCAACCGCTGCGGCCCAAAACCGCAGCGGTAAGCCCGGTTTTGACCACGGCGGTTGAACTTTTTTCTACTAGTGTAGATAAGTTCGTTGTGGTGTTCATTGATGATATTTTGATCTATTCAAAGAGTGAAGAAGAGCATGATGAGCATTTGAGGATAATATCGGAGACGCTTAGGAAGAACCAGTTGTATGCCAAGTTCTCTAAGTGTGAGTTCCGTTTGGAGAAAGTAGCATTTTTGGGTCATTATGTGTCTAAAGAAGGAGTTTATGTGGATTCTGCAAAGATTCAAGTTGTTAGTGAGTGGCCTACTCCGAAGAATGTGTAAGATATTAGGAGTTTTCTGGGATTAGTTGGATATTATAGGAGATTTGTGAGAGATTTCTCGAAGATAGCAAGGCCAATGACCAATTTGATGAAGAAAGAGTCAAAATATGAGTGGAGTGAGAAGTGCGAGGAAGCTTTTCATATTTTGAAGGAGTGTTTGACCTCTGCACCTGCTTTAACCCTGCATGACGGAAATGAAGAATTTGACGTATATAGTGATGCTTCGAAGAATGATTTGGGATGTGTCCTATAGCAGAATAGGAAGGTGATCGCGTATGCATCACGTCAGTTGAAACCGTATGAGTCTAATTATCCTACCCATTACCTAGAGTTAGCTGCTATTGTGTTTGCCTTGAAATTTGGAGACATTACCTATATGGGGCAACTTGCAAGATTTTTACCGACCATAAGAGTTTGAAGTACATTTTCATCGAGAAGGATCTCAATATGAGGCAGAGAAGATGGTTAGAACTGATCAAAGATTATGACCTAGATATCCAGTATCATAAAGGGGAGGGGAATATATCAATCAATCCATAGCATGAATGTCTTGGTAGTTTCTGAGGAATTGTGCTGAGATATGCAAAGGCTTAGCCTAGAAATTCTAAACCCTGGGGAGATCGAGGCAAGATTGAGTGCTTTGTCATTGGGGTTGTCAGTTTTCGATGAGATCAAAGAGGGTCAAGTTGGAGACGAGCACCTAGATAAGATTAAGGAGAAGATGAAGCATGGCAAGGAAGTTGACTTTAAGGTTCATGATGATGGAAGCTTGAGGTTCAAGGGAAGGTGGTGTGTACCATAAAAATGTGAAGAGCTTAAGAGAAGGCTTATGGATGAGGGGCATAATACTCCATATTCTATGCACCCTAGGGGTAACGAGTTGTAGGAGTGTTTTTATTTCGCCTACGCGTGATGAGCGCGTATTAGATTTGACTACCCCACTATAAAGGTTTTATTGAAAATTGTTTTGAAAGAAGTTGCCAACAATTCTTTATAGGAAGAATCATAAACCTAATTGGATATGGGAAACCGTAGGGACAAATTATCCAATGTAGATTTCCCCGTCACGACTCCATAGATGGTCAAAATGAACCAAAGATTGAGTTCGGGGGTGAGGGTACGAATATAGTCATAATGAACTACATTCGCCCAAAGATGGCCTCTACTAAATATCGATTCATTACATATTTTATGCCAAAAAATAATCAAATAATGTTTTAAACACCCTTAAAATATTTAGTCTAAGTAGGTTCAGGAAACACATAAAAAAGACTAATTTTAGTGATACGTTATTAGGCAATCAAATTACAGGGAACCTAGCAGGTTGTTCAAATTAATATTAGAACAGTTCTTTAGGTCTTTGATTAGCAAAAATAACATGTGGGTCATAAAAGCAATAAAGCAGGACAATCATATAATATGCATAGAATAATCAGGCAGGCATATAATAATATATAAAATAAATAAATAAAAGAAGAAAAAGGTTTAAAATATACAGTAGAGCGATTTTAAATTAAAGATCTACATCAGGAAACAAAACTGTTAGTAACTTTAATATTAAAATAATTTATTTAAGTACCCTCAGGATTATACCGTGGCTTGCGTCTGTGAGATTGACAACCTTCGGGACGAGCAATCGTGAAGCCTGAAAATCATACTTGTATGAAAGTATGTAAATTGAATGTATTTTGTGTTTGAAAGTAAGAATTTTGTAGGGAGATTGTATAATTCGTAGAGAGGTTCGTAATATGTTCGCCGGGTTCGAAGTGCGTTAATGTGAAAAATCAGTTATGAAATCTGTACGGAAATCGATCCTATTTATAGGGAAAACGACACTAAGCTTCACGCGCCAGCTGCGCCTGGTGCAGGCTGACGTGTCAAGGGCATGACGCGGCATGACCAATAAAAAGCGTACACGTGGTACGCACTTTTGAAAAAGATAAGAATGAAACACCGTGTCTCACGCAGAGAACTGCGCTTGACGCAGGACTCTGAATGAGTCAGAAATCCACGTGTCAAGTGTAGATTAGTGCACCTAACACAGGGGGACAGAGCTACGCCTGACGCAGTGACGTGCGCCAGGCGCAGATTGGTGCGCTAGGCGCACCAGCCTGGCTCCTGACGTGCCTTTGCCAACTTTATTTAAAACGCGTTTTAAAAGATTTCTTTTATCCTTTAATTACGGATAAATGATTTTATGGGATAAAATCTGATTTTAACTTATAAAAAATATCTTTTGAAAATATTTATTTATTAAAATAAATCAATTAATTATTATTAAACAATTAATAGGGCTTTTCAAAGAATTGAGCTCAAAATATAATTAATTATCATGAATAATTAATTGGGCTTTAGAATAGGACTTTAACACTTTTCGAAATGGTTTTGAATGACTTTTCAGACTGCTCTGCCCTTGGGTCGGACCAATTAAGACTACGATATGTTTCATCATTGAATCCTTAAATGGGGAGACATGATTATGTGTCTACAGAAGCCCCCACTTTGACTCAGGTTCAGGAAACCAAAAGTCAAAGTATACGGTGTCGAGACGGAGAACGATTCTAAACGCTCTGCAGTTTAGAACTGATCTATATACGTCGGTCTCTGCAAAACAAAGTTAGTATGCAGGACAATAACTACAAGCAATCTGATTACCTGCAGGAGAAGATGTCAACACACAGGTGCAAACAACTTAGATAAAGCATATAATGATGCAATACTGCAAACTTAGACTCTTTAAGGATGCATGAGACGCTATGCAAAGATTAAGTTTATGCAAAGCTAAGGGATGACACGTCATGCAAGGTTAGGGTTATGCAAGACTAGGATGTATGAAATGCAATGCAAGGTCAGGGTTTTGCAAGGCTGCAATGTAAGGTCAGGATTTTGTAAGGCTAGAAGGTGTATAAAATGATACAATGATAGATTGATTAGAAATGCATAGAATGATTTTCGAAAATCGTCTTTTATAAATAATCGGGGTCTGTAAACGAGGTCCACGGATTACAACTCTTCGGGAATTTGATTCGACTTGGAGGCACCACCACATATAGGAAGCCCCCACTTTGGGTGAGCTTGCCTTGAATTAGGCATTATGAGCCTTGATTGAAAAGTACTTAATCTGATATTGAAATGTAGTTAATCTGTCTTGAACTTTGAAAGTTGTTGCTGGGGATTCTTCATTGGGAAGTTGATATAGGCAAAGTGAAATATTGCCAGAAACCATGGAATTGTCGGAGAGTCCTTCAGGGACAATGAGAGCTTGGATTGAGAAATAAAAAGGTTTAATTTATGACTCAAATAAATGTAGGTGGGAAAAGGCTTTGACGAGGCTAGGTTCAGACTCGAGTCTATGTCGGGATCTAGAAATAGTATGCTCCTGAACTCTAGAAAATCAAATCATTAGACCTTGACTAATTTATTTTTATCAAAGCGGTCGAACCTCGAGATGAGGATTCCTACGTATCCTTGCGGAATCAGACCATTCGTAGTTTTGAATCTGATTTCTTTTGTTTTTTTTTTTTGTGCCCTAACTTTTGCCTAGGGCGCCCTTTCGGGTTTTCGACCTAGCGGGCTTGGACATACCTTGAAAAAGGAGTTATAGAAGGGTTGATGAAAGGTTGAAAGGTTTAAGGATTGAAACTTTGATGATTGTGTAATTGGTTTGGCAAATGTAAGGATCATGGATTTGGATTATATAGGCTAAGCTTTTGATGGGTTGAAGGATTTAACTAAAGGGGTAGAACTTGTGTGCAAGCCCCCTATCTTGACTTTTTATTTCTTTGCCTTTGGCTCTTTCTTTCTTTTTTTTTGTATTTTTTTTCTTTTTGTCATGTGCGTTTCTTTTGCTTTTGCTTTTTTCGCACTTTGAATTGTTTCACTATTTCTTTTTTGCCTGGCATTATTTTTTTTTATGTAGTAAGGCTTCCACACAAGTTTTTGGTTTAGGATATTGGAGGCTTAAAGGTTATTTGTGGAGTTTTGATTTTAAAGGGTTATTTGGCTAATGGAGATGATGGTTTATGGATGATGGAGGGAAGAGGGGAATAACTCTTAATCCAAAGTATGTCCATTTTTTTTTCATTTTTTTATTTCAGATCTCCTTTTATTATTACTGTTAGTCAAGTTCATTAGGTGATTTAAGTTTCATCATTGAATTAGAAGCATAAAAAAAATGATTGAAGGCCAATGAAAATGAAAAGAAAATGCGATTATTTTATCAATTGAAAATGAATAAACAAGTCTTATTAGAAATAAAAATCCTAAATGACATAGACTCAACAGGAAAGGAAATGAAGGAGCTAGGGGAGGGACTCTCCGACTCAACCTAGAAAACTAGCGTTAAATGACTAAGCCTCATGCACTGTTGACACAATGCCAAAGGGGTTGTTGTTGTTGTTGTTGTTTGCGACTTTTGCTGCCTGCGGAATCGGAAGTCTGCCACTTTCAACCATGTCTTGCAGGGTATTCCTTAATGCCTAACACGCAGATGTTGGGTGTCTATTCCCTTGGTGGTACTTACAATATGCATTAGGGTTCCATTTACTAGATCTATTTTCAGCTGCAGGGTCTGGAGTGGGACCGATAGGCTGTATTGCTCCTTTTGCACGAAGCCTCGTGAAGGCTTCTTCTAGAGTCATGCCCAATGGAGTGAATGTTCTTTGAGGCTTTTAATAACCTCCCTTTTCAGTAGTTAGGGAATTGGCATTAGAGCTAGAAGGGTTGTTATTACTCTTCTTGAAAGAGTTGTTGTTGTTGGGACCCTTGTTCTTGTTGGCTTGTACCTCTTCCTCAATCAACAAGCCTACCTTATAGAGCTTCGTGAAAGACTCTATGGGTTGGAATTTAATATGATCTCCATACTTGGGTTGCAAGTTACGGATCACCAGTCGGACTTGATCCTCTTGAGATGGCATGTTAGTCATTTGTGCAGCTTTTTCCCTTCATCTGTTAAGGAAGGTGACGAAGTCTTCGTTGGAGTTTTGTTTAGTCAACTCCAGCTCACGCAGACCAATAGGAAGCTGGGTATTGTATATGTATAGTTTGTGGAACTCTTCTCTGATATAATCCCAATCATTCAGCTTGGCTTTATTTAGTGATCTGAACCACTTGGATGGATGTGCATCCATGGTTAAAGGAAAGACATAAGCAAACAAGTCCTTGCTCATGCCCTTGAGAGCCATAGAGATGGAGAAAGCTCTCAAGTGGTCATCTGGGTCTTCGATCCCCTTGAATTTTCGGAGGTCACCCAATGTTACCTTTTTAGGGAGTTTTTCCCTCAGTTCAGGATCAATAATGTCATGGCCATGAGCCTGACCCTCAAGCGCAGGGATTGACTGGATCAATTGCTCGAGTTTCTCAAACCTCAAATATGTGTTGGTCTTGATTGGTGGGGGAGTGTCGCCTTGTTCTTCTTCTTCAGTTAGTTTCTCTCTCAGTGCCTTAATCTCTTTGTCTTGTTCCTCAAGACGGGAGTTCATTAGTGTAAGTTGAGCCATGATGGCACTGAGCTGTTCATTAGCATCCCCCATTTCAGATGATTCAGAAGAGTCGGAGGATTCGTCTGAGAAAGTTAGGATGCGCTTGATGAGTCTGGGAGTAGGTCGACCTTGTTGCCTCTCTGTTGGACATTCCCAAGTTATAATCTCATGACTTGTCCTGAACAAAAATCGAATGTACCTCGTAAATTTTAAGAAATAATGTTTTCGAAATGAGAAATGGAGATGAGGGATGGAGAAATGGAAATGGAAAGGAAGTTGGGAAAGGATTTTGAAATGGAAATGATTATGGGTTCTTGGACTTGACCATGATGGAGACATGGGCCTAACTATATGCAAATGTAGACATGGACTGGACTGGACTGGACAATGCAAGCAGATTGAATGATTGGACTTTTCTGAGTACTAGACTTTGCACTTACAATAAGCAGACTAGACTCGGAAGGATTGCCTATGCTAGCTTCGCTAGACTCAGGGGATGAGCTTTTATAGTCCGAAGACTGACTTTTATAATCCGTAGACTGACTCGGGTTTACATATATTGCAAACTAGACCTAGGGAAACTTTATAGTCCTAAGACTGAGCTTTTATAGTCCGCAGACTGACTTTATAGTCCTAAGAGTAAGATTTTATAGTCCGTAGACTGACATTATAGTCGTAAGACTGAGCTTTTATAGTCCGTAGACTGACTAGGGTTTACATATAATGCAAACTAGACCTAGGAAAACTTTATAGTCCTGAAACTGAGCTTTTATAGTCCGTAGACTGACTTTATAGTCCTAAGACTGAGCTTTTATAGTCCGTAGACTGACTTTATAGTCCTAAAACTGAGCTTTTATAGTCTGTAGACTAACTTTATAGTCCTAAGACTGAGCTTTTATAGTCCATAGACTGACTAGGGTTTACATATAATGCAAACTAGACCTAGGGAAACTTTATAGTCCTAAGACTGATCTTTTATAGTCTGTAGACTGACTTTATAGTCCTAAGACTGAGCTTTTATAGTTCGGAGACTGACTTTATAGTCCTAAGACTGAGGTTTTATAGTCCGAAGACCGACTAGGGTTTGCATATAATGCAAACTAGACCTAGGGAATGATCTGGGCCTAAATGGACCTAAGATTTGGATTGGACTAGACTTAGACTTAGATTGGAATTGATTAGGGATAGACTTGGACTAGACTATACATAAAGATGCAGATGGGCCTAGATTATAAAATGAACTAGACTTATATGGGCCTAAGATTGACTCTAATGCTAGTGAATGCATGGACTGAAATGCACATGGGCTTAGAATGAATGCAAGTGAATTGGATTGAATTTGGTTAAATGGATTAAATTGGAGGTGTTTAGACTGGGCTTAGAGTTTTCGAAATTCGTTTTTGAAAGGAACCCCTTGTTTCATCTTTTGTTAGGAAAATATGATGGATTTATTTTGAAGATGTTTTTGTAAATGTCGTGTATGATGATGATTAATAAATGGTTTTGAAAAATAGTAGAATAGAAGTGGGTGTAGGATTGATTTTGAAAAAAAAGTAAGTTTTTGAAATTGGTTGAATATGGTAAGGTAGGATTGATAGGGAAGATTAGTTGAAAAGCAGGGAGAAAGTGGGAAAAGGTACACAAGCATGACAACTCTAACTCTACAATGACCACTTTAAATGCACTTTTTAGGACAGACTAGACCTTGCATGAAAAGATTGACCCTGTTTTTTTTGAATTAGGTGAGACCTCTAGTTAGACCATGCGAATGTAGACGGACTGAAAATAAGATCGACCACCACGACGACTAAATCAAAGAAAAGCATGTGATGCACAGACTGCGCGCCACGCAGCATTGTTGCGCGCGGTGCACAGCCGTGCGTCTGGCGAGGGAGTGCTGCGCCAAGCGCAACTCAATACGCTTGGCGCACTACTCCCGACACGTTTTTCGGGGATTTAGGCGACGTTTTGGTCAATTGACGAACTTTTGCACGTTATTTAGACGCGATTTTCGACGCAGCGAATAGCAACGATTTTGACCAAATGACGTTGATGCAAACTTGTTATCTTAGACTTCGAATAAAGGTCAAAAGACCAATAAGCATGGGACGAATAGACGGCCGCCAGGCAACTGGTGCGCGCGGCGCGCAGTTTATGCGTCTGGCGCAGGAGCGTTGCGCCAGGCGCAACTTAATGCGTTTGGCGCAATGCTTGGCGGCATGCGTATTGATAAATTGACGAAGGTTCGGGAGAAAACGATGATTTGTTTAGACGCGACTCGCAACATTTTCGGGCACAAAGCATATTAGCAGGCAGAAATTGCAATCACACGTAAATGTCAGATAACATGGATGGAAAAGTTCTCAACCTAAAGTCCAGTTCTACATTCAACTATTGGTCAGGTTTAGGTTAAGGCTGAAAAGGGTCCATGACTAAGAGATTGATCCCACGCTTCGTACCCCTGCTTAAAGAGGTGGCCACGTGTAAGACGCACTCCAGTCTCAAGTCAGGAACAAAAGAACAATGCCATGGTTGGGTAGATTTGCTTATGATTAAGATCAAACACTATCGCTCCGGAAGCTTTTTGGAAGGACAAAGCGCAAACCCCCCGGGGTGACCTCACACATAGAACATGTGCTAATGAGACAAGGTGGATTGTCCTTATGGTGGCTCAACAATAGCCATGCATATGCAAAACTGTATATAATTCAAAGGCATAAAAGGAGAATGAATCGTATTTTTCAAGTTTCACCCACTCATTAAAAAAATTAATTTTTTAAACTCCTCCCAGTAGAGTCGCCAAATTATAGGCGTGTTTTTATTTCGCCTACGCGGGATGAGCGCGTATTAGATTTGACTACCCTACTGCAAAGGTTTTATTGAAAATTGTTTTGAAAGAAGTAGCCAACAATTCTTTTTAGGAAGAATCATAAACCTAATTGGATATGGGAAATTGTAGGGACAAATTATCCAATGTAGATTTCTCCGTCCTGACTCCATAGATGGTCAAAATGAACCAAAGATTGAGTTCGGGGGTGAGGGTATGAATATAGTCATAATGAACAGCATTCGCCAAAACTGGCATCTACTAAATATCGATTCATTACAGATTTTATGCCAAAAAAAATCAAATAATGTTTTAAACACCCTAAAAATATTTAGTTTAAGTAAGTTCAGGAAACACATAAAAAAGACTAATTTTAGTGATATGTTATTAGGCAATGAAATTACAGGGAACCTAGCAGTTTGTTCAAATTAATCTGATTAATATTAGAACAGTTCTTTAGGTCTTTGATTAGCAAAAATAACATGTGGGTTATAAAAGCAATAAAGCAGGACAATCATATAATATGCATAGAATAATCAGTCATGCATATAATAATATATAAAAAAAAATATAAAAAAAAAAGAAGAAAAAGGTTTAGAATATACAGTAGAGCGATTTTACATTAAAGATCTACATTAGGAAAGAAAACTGTTAGTAACTTCAATATTAAAATAATTTATTTAAGGACCCTCGGGATTATACCATGGTTTGGGTCTGTAGATTGACAACCTTCGGGACGAGCAATCGTGAAGCCTGAAAATCGAACTTGTATGAAAGTATGTAGATTGTATGTATTTTGTGTTTGAAAATATGAATTTTGTAGGGAGATTGTATAATTCGTAGAGAGGTTCGTAATATGTTCGCCGAGTTCGAAGTGCGTTAAAGTGAAAAATCCATTCTGAAATATGTATGGAGCTTTATCATATTTATAGGGAAAACTACACCGCGCTTCATGCGCCAGCTGCGCCTGGCGCAGGCTGCCGTGTCAAGGGCATGACGCGGCATGACCAATAAAAAGCGCACACGTGGTACGCGCTTTTGAAAAAGATAAGAAAGAAACACCGCGTCTCACGCAGAGAACTGCGCTTGACGTAGGATTCTGAATGAGTCAGAAATCCACATGTCAAGTGCAGATTAGTGCACCTGACACAGATGGACAGAGCTGCGCCTGATGCAGTGACGTGCGCCAGCCTGGCTCCTGACGTGCCTTTGCCAGCTTTATTTAAAACGTGTTTAAAAAGATTTCTTTTATCCTTGAATTACGGATAACTAATTTTCTGGGATAAAATCTGATTTTAACTTATAAAAAATATCTTTTGAAAATATTTATTTATTAAAATAAATTAATTAATTATTATTAAACAATTAATTGGGCTTTTCAAATAATTGGGTTCAATATACAATTAATTACCATGAATAATTAATTGGGCTTTAGAATAGGACTTTAACACTTTTCGAAATGGTTTTGAATGACTTTTCAGACTGCTTTGCCCTTGGGTCGGACCAATTAAGACCATGATATGTTTTATCATTGGGTCCTTAAATGTGGAGACACGATTATGTGTCTACGCGAGTTACATAAGGATCTTAAGGAAATTTATTGGTGGCCGAATATGAAGCGTGAAGTCGCTGAGTTCGTGTCAAAGTGTCTGACCTGTCAGAAAGTAAAGATCGACCATAAGAGACCAATGGGGAAGGTTCAATCCTTAGAAGTTCCTGGATGGAAGTGGGATTCTATATCCATGGATTTTGTGACTGCTTTGCCAAAGACGAGAAATGGCAATGATACTATTTGGGTTATCGTGGACCGACTGACGAAGTCTGCCGTGTTCGTTCCGATCAAAGAGACATGGAAGAAGAAGCAACTTGCGAAGACATACATCAAGCATGTAGTGAGACTGCATGGAGTCTCGACGGACATTATTTCAGAACGTGATTCAAGATTCCTCTCGAAATTTTGGCAAAAGCTCCAGTTGAATCTTGGAACAACGTTGGAGATGAGCACTGCTTTCGTCTAGCAAACGATGGTCAGTCTGAAAGCACCAACCAAACTATGGAAGATATGTTGAGAGCGTGCACAATTGATTTCCGAGGTAGTTGGGAAGATCACTTGGACTTGATTGAGTTTTCGTATAACAATAGTTACTATGCGAGTATTAAGATGGCTCTTTTGAGGCGTTGTATGGGAGAAAGTGTAAAAGTCCCATTTGATGGAATAATTTTAGTGAAAATATAGTATTGGGGACGGAATTTATTGAGGAGACTGTTAAGAATGTCAAGTTGATTCAGGCTAGAATTCAAGCTGCTCAAGATAAGCAGAAGAGTTATGCTGATTTGAAGTGAAGAGAAGATGAATTTGCAGTTGGTGATAAAGTGTTTTTGAAAGTGTCACCGACTAAAGGAGTGATGAGATTTGGTAAAAATGGCAAACTAAGTGCTAAGTATGTTGGCCCATATGAGATTTTGCAAAGAATTGGGAAAGTAGCTTATTAGTTCGCTTTGCCAATGGAATTTGAGAAAAGGCACGATGTGCTTCATATTTCCCAACTCAAGAGATATATCCCTGATGACAATCATGTCTTGGAGCCCGAAAGAATTCAAATTGATAGTAGCCTCACGTATGAGGAAATGCCTGTGAAAATCTTGGATAAAAAGGTGCGTAGTACACGCAATAAGGATGTGAATATTGTAAAAGTGTTTTGGTCTAACCATGTGTCTGAAGAGGCAACGTGGGAAGAAGAAGATGAAATGAAGAAAAAGTATCCTGAGTTATTTATTGAGGTGAGTTACGAGGGCGTAACTCGTTTTCCTTAAGGGGGTAGAATGCGATAGAATTTCGTGCTTTTTGCCTTAGTTTGTGGTACTTTTATGCATTTTTATGCTTATTTTGGCGATTTGCACATGTTGGTGCAAAATAAATTGGTTCTCCGCATAGAAAAATATGTTCATGAGTAATACAAGTGGTTTTACAGTTGGTAAAAGTGTGTACACATTGTAACACAAGTACTTCCAAATGGAAGTTTGAATCAAAAAAAAATTGAAACTGTGAGGGTTTTCGTGCCATGTTGCGGGACGAAACTTCTTTTAAGAGGGGTAATCTATAATCCCCCATAATTTTATGAATTTTATAAATATATTTTAATGTATATTTATATATATTTTAGTATTTAAATAATTTATTTCTTAGAATGTTGACTATTTAAAAGTCAAAAGGATTATTTAATGATTTTAAGTAATCAAATATTTTATTTAGTCATACTTTGAAAATTATTTAATAGTTTAAACATCTTTTAATTGTAGTGTAAAGGATTTTAAAATGGGTTAGAGGAACCCAACTCAACTCAAGTACCCAATCATTAAATGATTATTAAAAGCCCAAACACATTTCCCTAAACCCACAAGGGGTTACCTATATAAACCCAACAAAACCCAAAATTCCCACACATTAAACACTCACCCTAAATTTTCTCTCCTCTCTTTTCTTTTCTCTCTCCTCCCCCATGGTTCTCTCTCTCTCTTCCTTTGGCTCTCCTCTTCTCTCAGTCAGCAGCAGCGCTGGCCACCGCCAACCACCACTGCCCAACAGCCGACAGCAACCAGCCCAGCCACCTCCCCTCCCGGCGTCTTTCTCCTCCTTTCTCTCTCTTTGGCTTATTTCTCTTCCTCCTATATTTTATTTAATGTTAAGTTTATGTTTTTTTAAGGATTGATTTAATGATTTCATGATTAAAGTTTATAGATTGATGATTTAAATATAAATTTCAGATTATGTAATTTGTATAATAAAGTAATTAAATTTCAGATTTATTAATTATGTTTAAACTAGGGTTTTAAGTATCAAAGTATGGATTTTTAGGGTTTTATGAGTTAGAAATTGTAGTACTATATTATAGTTTATGAAAATTGAACACTCTTATGTTTATGATTATGATTATGTTTAAGCATGTTTTAAAGGGTCTTAAGCACATTATAAGTTGCTGGAATTTTTATTAGTATGCTTATGATGGAGTTTTAATTGTCAAAGTATGGGTTTTTAAGAGTTTTAGTGACTAGTATGGTAGTACTATACTAGGAGACATTGATAATTGAAGTTTTAATGATTAAAAAGGATTTTAAACACTTTTAAAGAGGGTTTAAAATATTTTAAAGTTGCTGGAATTTTATTTGAGTACTGATTAGTGGTTGTATTGATATTTGGTAGGCAAAGAATTCTCTTTATGCGACTTCTAAGGTTGTTAAAATGGCCTCGCATATTGTCTACACAAGGTACTTACATACCTATGTGTTAGTAGACTAATATCATGTCCTAAGATTAGGATTGATGTAGTATCATGTATAGGGAACTATTTATGGTTCATATGTGATTTATATCGTGGAATTGCATGTTTTATGACGTTGTGTGAAGCATGTTGCTTATGTTGGTTATACTATATTTGTATGGATAATTGATGCAAGCATATGGGATTGGGAACTTTATTTTATTAATTCACATGAGGGATTAATAATGATGTTGTTATTAGATCATGAATTGGATCATGTTGTTCCCTTTGGATTATTTTATTTACTTTATGAGGACAAATGGCCTCATTTGGTAAGCTGGTTATTCACCTATGAAAGGTTGGTTGATTGTTGACTTAGATCAACAAATAAATAATGGTTATGGAACAAATAATGAATTTATTCTTGGATTGTTAAGTTGTTGAGCACCTTACCTAATCCTAAGATAAAAATGGAAGTATCATGCATCCTTGATGATTATATTGTTTGTTTTACTTTGTGAGCCATAACAAGTAAATAATTCAATAATCACTTAAAGTGAAAAGTGAATAGCAATAAGCTTTAGACTTGTGCACGTCTGAAGTGTTGGACTAGTATGAGTTGGAGTACATGGTGGTAGCCCATGACTTTTCTTGGGACTGGATTGATCACCGTGTCCTATTTTATTTAATTAGTACCTCAATATCGTTGGTCATGGGAGTACGGAGCGCCCATACTTCGTCTTATAAATTGAAGACTGGTTTGGTTTGGAAAACTCTTTCCATTGCCTATTCAATCTAAATTTAATTAACTTATTGGTTGTGGAGTCAAGTTCAGTAAAGTTAGTCTGTCATGTTATTATATTGTTGTTTAACTTTGCTTAAATGTTCATTAGTACTCCCTCTATTTTTTTTAATCTTTCTCACTTAGAATCTTGGCACTATTCATACTATTAGAGAATCTTCTCAATTTTTTTCAATTTATAGGAAAAAATATAGTCATGTGGGGTCTTGTTTGATTCGTCTCAATTAGTACATTATTAAAATTCAATCGTTATAGTTTTTACTAATATATAATGAAAGATATTTAAGTTCAAAGAGGTGCATTGGGAGACGCGCACAGGAAAGTGAGAATGATAAAAAAAAAAAAAACAGAGGGAGTATCATGTTAGGATTTATTTATTTATTATGTAGTACTCAGCTTTGTTGATTACGTGCTTTTGTGTGTGTGTCGATCATGGTTGTGCTTTATTAATCTTGTGATGACCCTTTTGATGAGCAGTCTCTCGGGATCAATAGTGCATCGTCCATTTCAGGTTTGAAGATGATGCATCATGGGTTCGGGATTCGTGTAGAGCTTGTGTTAGCTTAATACTTTAGTTTACTTTTAATTATGGTTTGAATTTGACTTGACTTTCAGTTTGGTTTTGGAGTTGACTAAGTTATTGTTTTCAAAGTTATTTATTGTTTTTCGCTGCAAAATTCTGAATAAGCCGATATGTTATCACACGGGCGATAATACTTTGATAATTCTCTAAGTTTTATATTAAAAGGTATTTTGGAAAATAGAGGATTGTCGGGGTGCTATAGTTATTGAGGACAGTATGCGCATTGGGGATAATAGACTCGACTCCATATTTGTCGGGTGTTACAACACCGCTTGTGGTTCGCACATTATCTATAATATGCAAGGCCTGAAAAGAAGTAGAACACTAGGAAAGGGAGAAGTAGATCTTCGCGTTGGCGATGGAGCATGAGTTATAACATTGGCAGTGGGAGTATATAGTCTACTTTTACCATTAGTAGAATAATTGTATATTGCTATGGTTTTTAAGTGGCCTATTTCTGCGGTTTTCGTACCGCCGTAAATCAAAGTGCAACAATAGATTTAACTGCGGCAATAGAGTGACCTATTGTTGCGGTTTCTAAGAGAAACCGCAGCAATAAATCCAACATGAAAGCGTAAATAAGTCAACCTATTGCTGCAGTTATGGCCCAAAATCGCAGTACTAGGTACTGGTATGGTAATTTTTTTTAACACTTTTCCATCAAACTTAAAGGACAAAAATATGAACAAAAAATAAAACACCATAAAATAGGAAAAATGGGAATAGTTACTTAGGATGTGTTAATACAAAAATTATCAAAGATAAAAACGACACTAGATACAAATTAAAAAATAAAAACAAGAAACTAATTCAGAAAAATAAAAAAGAAATATAAAAAAAAGGAAAATATCGACCCCTATCATCAGATCTTAAAAAATAAAAACTAAAACCTACTAAAACAGAAAAATTAAAACAAAACCACGGCTTGGTCGAGGTTGACGACGGCATAACAATTCTTCAAAAAAGAAGCAATTGCTGCCTTCGCCGGCGACAATAGAGGAGCAATTGCTAACTCCGCGGCGACAACAGAGGAGAAGTCATCATTATCCCGTTCCATCAAGTTTCAAACTTCGGCGGTGAGGGAGAATGCGAAGGCGATGGCGGTTGTGCGCCTCTCGTAGTGATGGAGATCGCGAAATGGAGTGAGAGAGGAGGAACGATGGAGCGAGATAACGACGTCAGATCGCGACGCGATGGCTGTTGTGTTAAGGAGGAACGGTGGAGTGAGAGAGGGAGGTGTGGTGGCGGTTGTGAGAAAAAGGAAGGGTGGAGTGAGTGAGGGATGGCGTGCGTCGTGAGAGAGAGAGAGAGAGAGAGAGAGAGAGAGAGAATGGATGAGTGAGGACATATGGCATGAGAGAGAAATAGAGAATGGATGAGTGAGGAGAGATGGCGTGTGAGATAGAGAACGGTGGGTTGTTAGAGAGCAGCGACAAAGAACGGGGAGGAGTGAGGAGTTAGGATGAGTGTAGAATGACGCCTAATAAGCTAGGGTATTATTAGAAAAATCAACCTAGTGCTGCGGAAACCGCAGCAATAGATTAAATATTTTTTTTCAAATATATTGCGAGTTTTTTTGCGGGGATATACCAGGGTAATAGGGCATTTTGTGGGGATATACCTCACTAATTTTGTTTCTTGTGGGATATACCAACCTAAATTTAAGTTTGTTAAAAGGTACGAAAAATAATATTTCCGGCGAGAAAGTCAAATTTCCGACCTTTGACTTGGTAAAAACTCGCGAGTGAGCCACAAATGTTGTGTTTTACCCCCTCAACCACGCGCATACTATTGAAATATTTTTTTAACAATTTTAAGAATTCCCTCCCTTAATATTTCCATCTCCTTAATAACCAACCACCTTCCTTTAACATTTCTCTCACCTTAAACCTTGAAAAAGAACGCTCTTTAATGCAGCAAGAAAGGGCAGCCCAAAGTCATCAATTGCAAGGTATGATGTCTTATTTTAGCTTTAATCTCAATTTAATTTACGTCTTGTGTTCTTCAATTGTACTATGTGGTTTTAATTTGTGCTATAGGGTATAAATTAGGGTTTCAATTATACTTGAGGGTTTCTAAAGTTCTTTTTTCCCCTTAATTTGCTGCTGAAATGACATTCTATTTGCACAGGTCATGTCTTCTTCTAGTGCTCAACTGAGGAACCCTACCCACTGCAAGTGTGGTGTTCCGGTGGCCATAGTACGAAGTTGGTATGAAGATAATCCAGGCAGAAAATGAAAAGAGTGAAACTGAGGAGAGAAGAAAAGTGACAGTGAGGAAGTTGGAGGGAAATGAACGTAATAGAAGCAATTGAATATCAAGCACTACATAAAGAGTAATTTGAGCAAGTCAAAGGCCGGAAATTTGACTTTCTCGCCGGAAATAGTGTTTTTGGTACCTTTTAACAAAACTTATATTTAGGTTGGTATATCCCCACAAAAAAACTTAGTGAGGTATATCCCCACAAAATGCCCTATTACCTTGGTATATCCCCGCAAAAAACTCATATATTGCTGAAGTTTTATCTGAAAACCGCAATAATAGGTTTCGAGCACGCTTTTTTTTTTCATGCGGTCTATTGCTGTGTATGGGTAATACCGTAGCAATTTTACCGCAACAATAAACAATTATTCTACTAGTGTACCTTTAAGATTAGTTTTAGAACTTAATAATTGTTATTATGTTCCTGCTATCACAAATAACGTTATTTCGATTCCTGTTTTGGATTTAGAAGGTTTTTCATTTGCCATAAAGAACAATTGTTATTCTCCGTATTTGAATGATATGTTCTATGTCTCCGCTAAGTCATCAAATGATTTATATGTGCCAGACTTAGAAACCCACATCTATAACATAGACATCAAGAAACATAAAGCAAATGATTCCAATCCTACATACCTATGGCATTGTCGATTAGGCCACATAAGCTCAAAGCACATTGAGAAACTTCAAAAAAAACTTCAAAAAAGATGGAATTCTCAAGTATTAAGAATCGTTTGATACTTGTGAGTTTTGTTTGATGGGGAAAATGACAAAGTCTGCTTTCACAGGTACAAGTGAAAAGGGCCAATGATCTTTTAGCCTCTTACATACTGATGTATGTTGACCTATGAGTACTTTGGCTAGGGGATGGTACAGTTATTTCATAACTTTTACCGATAATGTAAGCAAAATTTGGATATGTTTACCTAATGCGGCATAAGTCGGAATCCTTTTGAAAAATCCAAGGAGTTCCAAAATGAAGTACAAAATCAACTTGGGAAGAAAATTAAGGCATTGTAATCCGATAGTGGTGGTGAATATTTATCTCAAGAATTTGGTGATCATTTGAAGGATTGTTTGAATACTTTCACAACGGACTCCACCAGGAGCATCACAGTTAAATGGCTTTTTTGAAAGAAAGAATTGAACTCTACTGGATATGGTTCAATTCATGATGACTCTTTCTAATCTTCCTATTTCAATCTGGGGATTTGCGCTTAAAACAACGACATTCATAATTAACAGAATACCATCCAAAACAGTGGGAAAGACACCATATGAAATGTGGATTGGAAATGTTCCAAATTGTCTTTTCTAAGGATATGGGGTTGTGAAGTTTATGTATAACGTTTACTCTCTGAAAAGCTTTCACCCAAATCCGATAAAATGTCTTTTTGTGGGTTACCCAAAAGAGAGTAAGGGATACTACTTTTACAACCAAAGCGAAAACAAATTGTTTGTTGCTTGTGATGGTGTTTTTTTTGGAGAAAGAGTTTATATCCAGAAAAACAAATAGGAGTAATGTATACATTAAAGAAAAAAAGCTCAAGTACTGTTTAAAAAGGACTACGGTTGATGCAAAAACCACAACCCTTAACTTAAGGGCTGCGGTCAGCCATAAAACCGCAACCCTTTTATCACTGCAGGAGTGCGGTTTTTGGGCTAACCGCAGCCTTGGGACTTCATTACTCATAAACTCCCTCCCTTCCCCCCTCTTACCCGCGTTATTAGCTCCCAACCTCCCATGTCTCCCTTTCTATCTCTATCTCTATCTCTCTCCTGCTATCTCCTCTCTTCCGTCCCCTCATCTCTCCCTCTATGCTCCCATGTCAAAAAACGGATTTCTACTGCGAAGAGCGTCTTCTCCGGCTAAAATCCATCTCACTTAACCTGAAAATTTTCCCAAACAAGTACCCAAAATCCTAACTTCTCTTCTCTCTCTCGCCAATTCTCCCCCTCTCAACTCTCAAGTCTCGCCCCAATACCCGACCCTCCTTCTCTTCGCAGCTCTCCTCACCCTCTGCCGGCGTTCCTTTCGCTCGTCGAAGTTTCTATCTCTCCTGGCAACACTGCTGCTTGTACTCCAATGAATTCAAGCTCGCCGTAGCGCGCTATTGGTACTCCGACGAAGTCGTGCTCGCTGTCACGTGTTACTGGCTCTACTCCTGTTTAGCCGCCGCTTTGATTTTCTCTCCGCTACTGCCATCTTCTTCCTTGTGCGTGATGTTGCTGTGTTGTTCAGTGGCTTGTCGCTGTGCGCCGGTGTCCGCGGTAAGGAAAAAAAACTGCACAAAACCTAATCATCAAATTCATTTCCTGGGTTTTCTTTTTTTTCGATTGATTTTATTGCCTACCTAGTTAATTTGATGAAGTTTTTTATTTTTTTAGTTGGAGATTTTTGGGTAAAATTGAGTTAAAATTGAATTATCCGAACATGAGCCAAATTTAATTGTTGATTTGGGGAACAAGAATTATGATATGATAAATTTCTTTTTTTTTTTTTTTTTGTTATTTCAATTGTGTGATATACATTCCGATTGGCGATCTAGGAAACAAGAATTATGAAGAAACAAACTTTTATTTCGATGTGAATTTAATTAGGGAAATCCCAATACTTTTATTAGGAGTGCTTAAATGGTGATCAATATCACATATTGATTGTCGTTTTTTTGTGTTGAATTGAATGGGGAGGTAGCGTGCTTTACCATTTCATCCCAATGGTTGCAGGGCCTCAAGATGTGAAGATTGATGTTACAAGGTAATTTTGGTCATTCAATTTTGGTGAATATCTCAATTGCTTTGCTATAGCTTTATGGTGTATGGTGAACTATGGTATGTGATCTTGTGCTCCGGCTAAAGCATATGGTTGTGTGATTTGTCCTATTGGTTAAGTGTGTCCATTTTTACATGTTTTTCTGCTGTTGTTGCTAAAAGCCTTCTACTTTTCAAAATTGTCTTATGCTACGATCAAATTCGTGAAGTTGAAGTAAACATACATATTAAAGGATTTGGTGGTTATTGCATTGGTGTTTTAATGTGACCAATAGTATTTGAATTTGACTGCAACTTCATGGAGTTTGTTGATGTGTTAACCAGGATTTGTTTATCATATTTTATAGTGTTTTAGATTATACCCTTTCAACTTGTTAGGGTTAAGGCTCTCTGTTAACTTTGGACAATTGATATTCTCTTTGTTATTGAAAAAGATACCAATGTACATTATCAAATACCGTCCTCACTTCTCCCTCCTCAGTGCTTTACCTTATTGCTTTTGAAGGAAAGTATCATGATTATACTATTTCAAGCTAGCCAAAGAGCTCCTTTGTGTTGTTTTCTCTTAAAGTTCTTCCATACAAAAAATTGAATTGCCATTTGGTGGATTTTTAAGAAATCTGGAAAGAATCTTCACTATGTTTGCTACCTAATTATTAGAGGCATTAGGTGTATGATGCTGTTAATGTGATAGGTTATTCGTCACTCTTGTAGATATGTAGGACTTGTCCATATCTTGTTCAACAGTTGCACATAACTGACCACTATGACATCTCAGGTTATTGGTGATGTGAATGCTCTGAAGAGTGCCATATCTATTATTTCATCGCACTTGAGAGAGAGCCAACACCATGATCGCAGTCAGTACCAGGGGCTAAATACCTTGTGTTTTGAGGACCTTGTGTTTCGAATCCTTTACCCATATGATAGGGTTGAAAGCGTGGTAGGGGAGTCCAATGGGATTATGGATATTCTTCAATATGAAATTGGTGTGAATGTCAAGGTTTCTGAAGTAGTTGACGGTTCATATGAGCGCATAATTATTATATACTTTGTCTAGCATCAAATTTTTTTTTTTGAAATTTTTTATGAAAAAATTTGCACGTCTCTCTTTGTTATTCACAGTCCAGCTATCTCAAACTTTCTACTTTGATTTATGGGCTAGTGTTGTCTTGGTTACTGTTAGTAACTCATTGTGACATTTTAAGTAGTTATCTGACGATTTTCTGCTTCATGTAGAGGTGTCAATTCAGTTAAACGGTTCAGTTCTGGTTCGAACCAAACAGTTTGGTTGACTTCAGTTCAGTTTATTTCAGTTCTTTTTTTTCAACTAAATTGATTCAGTTTAAATTTTTTCGGTTTCAGTTTCAAACCAATGCAGTTAGCTCATATTTCAGTTCAGTTCAGTTACAGTTGTCTTTTGGTTTGACCCACACAGTTTCAGTTTGAAACAGTTGACTTTTACCTATTATTATCAGTTCAAACAGTTATTTCCAGTTCGGATATGGTTAATTTCAGTTTCGTATATGAAACCACACCAACTCAGATGAAAATTGGTATCGGTTATGACATATGCATCCCTTTTGGACTTCGTGCCATGTTCTGGATCAGGTGCTTTACCACATTGGGTAATTTGCCCTTAATTGTACTTGTTACCATTTCGGTTGAACTTCATTGTCATAACAAGCTATACCATCAAGACTTAAGAGACGTGTCTATACTTGTCTACAAAAGCGCGGTTGAAAGTTGCATCGTTTATTGTGAAATTATTGTATTTAAAGGTTGAACATTTGGTTGATAATCAAAATTTCAATTTCGACTTTTCAATTTAACCTTCTTTCTTTTCATATGAATGCTAATTTCTTCTTTGTATGATGATTATAATTACGCTCGCAATACTGGAATCCACATTAATATATATGATTACTTGTAATGTTACTATGTAACATAATTATTCTTTAGATTTTTTATGTGTATATTCGCTTGTAATTGTTGATGATGAATTGATGATTTATGGTGATCAAGGTGATGATTGATAATGATGAATGATCATAATTGGTGATGATGATGATTAAAGTCGATAAACACAAGCTAATTATACTAGTATAACATGATCAAAGTTACCGTAAGTGGGTAATCATTATGCTACACTAGATTAGCGTATAGATCAATGTATCGCATTTAAAGTATATATTAGTGAGTAGATCAATTAATTGCATTCCAAGATAGATTAGCATGTAAACACAATATAATACAAGTGTAGGTTAGTGTATAGATTAGTTAATGTAAATGGATAGTCATTAGGCTAATCTTCTTTAGGTACGTGTAATGCATTTCGAAACTAATAACATCTACTTGAATGATTTCAAGTACTTGTTGGACTAAATGAATATGACAATGGTTAGTCACTAAGCTAATTCAATATAGCAATACAGTATTTTATTTAATCGTCTTTATGTGAAATGCATTTTGAAACTTAAAACATCTAATTGAACTGATATGTTGTTACTGGGTTTGATGAATGTATCAATGTAAGTGGATAAGTTAAATTCATTTTGAAATTGAAAACTGTTATTGAATTAGATTAATATGTATCAATGTAAGTCAATAAGTTTGTTTAAGATAACAATACTTCATTTTAAGTTAATCATCACAAAGCTATATTTATTTGGTTACTCAAAACATCTACTTTAATTGAAATAAGTTATTATCAAATAAGACTAATAAGAATCTTATTACAATATTATGTTTATTGTCTTCTATTTAATTTCTACATATGTCAGTGTAAAACAACTATTTTATCAGATGGATTTATATACAGATTAAGAGGATTCTACGAATATATGATCAAATATAAGTGACTCGATTAATAATAACAATAAATCATAATAATAATGATAATAATAAAATCATCGACAACAACAACAATAATATATAAAATAGTAATAATAATAATAATAATAATAATAATAATAATAATAATAATAATAATAATAATAATAATAATAACAATAATAATTATAACAATAATAATAATAATAATAACATAATAATAACAATAATAATAATAATAATAATAATAATAATAATAATAATAATTTGTTCTTGCCTATCAAAAGAACAATCTATAACAATCACCGGTCATATGAGTTGTTTAAAGTAAATGATTATAAAAGGTAGACTTACTCCAGAATAATGAAAAGCTTGCCTTATTTTGGGAAGATCACGCAAAGATTGACTTATTTAAAATAATTTTTCCTTTATTTTACCTAGTTGTTAGATACAATTAATTTGTCAGCTTTAGACAAATTTGCGACAAATTTGCATATTCATTATGTCATATTTAATGTATTATAAAATTTGAAATTACATATAGTAGATGAATCCATGTGTTTTTATCAGTTTCTATAAATTAAAGGTGCCATATCATTGTTCGTTAATGATTTAGGAAAATAAATAACATTAAGTAATTAGTTGTTACATTTTGAAACAGTTTGAATCAGTTAAGTTTGAAACAATTTGATTCAGTTTGATTCGATTTAGTTTAAAACAGTTTGAAATAATTTTAAGTTGATTTCAGTTCAGTTTGAATTCAGTTCGGTTCAGTTTATAACAGTTTTTTCAGCAGTTAATTTCAGTTCAGTTTAAGTTCAATTTGTGTTTTAGTTCAGTTAAGTTGCAGTTCAATTTAAGCAGTTGGCTTTTGGTTATTTCACTTTTCAGTTATGGGTCATTTCAGTTTAGTTTATTCAGTTCAGTTGGCTATCAGTTTGCAGTTCACCCATCAGTTTAACCAAACTGACAGCTCTAGTTTCATGTGACCTGACTAGGGGCCTGATGAGTGATGATGAACTATTTCTAGCGGAGGAAGCGTTGCTAGATATTCAGATCCGTATTTTAGAATTAGTTCCAGACAAGGATAATATTTGTACAAAAAACATAATTTGTATATATATATATATATATATATATATATATATATATATATATATATATATATAGAATTGTATGGGATCATTTAGGACTAGAAAAATGCGAAACAAAAAAAATATTTTAATTTTTTTTTTGGAAAAGTTCACTTAGTACCACTGTACTTTGGGTTTTTCCATTTGGTATCCAATTTTTTTGGATTCTATATGGTACCACTGTATTTTAAACTTATTCTATTTTGTAACATTATGTTAAACAAAACGTTAGTTTAGGGGTTAAATAGGGCTAGAGGTTTGTCTAATTTTGCGTAATTAAAGTTTTAGGAGTCATTTTTGTCCTTAACGACCAAATTTAAGGTCCAATTTGGTAAAAAACCAAGTATGCATTTTCAGACACGTAAAACGAGCTTCTAGTCGTTTTTCTCCAATTTCGACTTCAATTTTGACCCATAAGAGCCAAAATGACACCCAAATCTTAGTTGAACAATTCACGATGCACAAGGTACGTAAACAAGGCAAAACTACTAACCCTATTTAACCCAAAACTAAGTTTTGTTTAACATAATGTCACGGTAGAGAATAAGTCTAAACTATAGTGGTACCATATAGAATTAACAAAAAAGTTGGGTACCAAATGGAAAAGTCCAAGATACGATGGTACCAAATGGAATTTCCATTTTTTTTGGGTCACAAGGGCTGCAGTTTTCATCAAAATCGCAACCCTTTATCCATTAAGGGCTGCAATTATCTCTCAAAGCCGCAACCCTTAAAGTATAAAGGGCTCCGATTTTGAGAGATAATTGCATCCCTTAATTGATAAAGGGTTGTGGTTTTGATGAAAATCGTAGCCCTTAATTATTAAGGGCTGCAATTATTAACCACATCCCTTTAAAATTGTTAAGGGCTGCTATGCCCAAGGGCTGTAGTAAAAAAAACACAGCACTTAGGTCACTTTTGACCGCAGCCCTTGGCCTTTTTTTCTCTAGTGATATCTCGAAGAAATTCGAGATGAGCAACAAAGATAAGGTTAACACCTCGTTAGAGGCGGCTCGGCATGAAAATGCTCAGGAGGCGGTGCATTCAATTCACGTACCTCCTACCGTCCCACTTGGAGAGTTGGACATACTCCATGTGAAGTCCCTCAACCTAATGAGGTAGAAACTTCTTCTTTTGTTCCCCAACGTAGGTCTAGTAGGACCATCATTCTGTCAAAAAAATATATTGATTTCCTTTTGACTGAAAGTTCTAAAATAACGATTTTAGAATCAGAAGAGCCTACTAGCTACAAAGATGCTTTGGAGAGTCGAGACTTGGAAAGATGGCTTGAGGCCATGAAATTAGAAATGGATTCTATGTCTGAAAATCAAGTATGAGACTTGGTTTATTTGCCTGATGGGATAAAACCCATTCGATGAAAAATGGATTTTCAAGTTGAAAACAGACAAGCATGGAAACATTAGTGTTTTCAAAGCCAGGTTGGTGGCGAAAGGTTTCAAGCAGATTCATGGTATTGACTATGATGAAACCTTCTCACCATTAGCCATGCTAAAGTCCACTAGAATAATCCTTGCGATTGCTGCTTTTCATGACTATGAAATGTGACAGATGGATGTCAAAACTGCTTTCTTGAATGGGTTCTTGAAAGAGGATGTGTACATGACACAGCCTCAAGGTTTTGAAGATCCACAAAATCCAGGGAGGGTATGCAAACTTAAGAAGTCCATTTATGGACTAAAGCAACCATCAAGGAGTTGGAACCTCAGATTTGATGAGGCTGTCACGAAATTTGGCTTTCTCAGAAATAAAGAGGAATATTGTGTATATAAGAAGTTAAGTCGGAGTATTATTGCTTTTCTAGTCTTCTATGTGGATGACATACTTCTCATAGGGAATAATTAAACCATGCTTGAGTAAGTCAAGGAATGGCTTAAAAAATTATTTCTCTATGAAAGACCTCGGAGAGGCAGTGTAACACCCGACCCATACAGAGTCAAGTATATCGTCACCAATGCGCATCCAGGGCCAAGAACTATCCTCAATAACCAACACAAGTTCTTCCGGCGCATTTTGTCCCCACTCATGTGCAACCTGAGAAACTTCCCAGGAGGTCACCCATCCCTGGACTATTCCCAGCCAAGCACGCTTAATTGTGGAGTAACTAAGGAAATGAGCTCTCTAAAAGAAAGATGCATCTTGTTTGGATGAATAGCCTGCTAAATCCCTTTAAAGCAATCATGAGCGGTATTACATACACCCCCACTTGAGAACTGCAACGCCCTCGTTGCGCCTGAGGACTCCACATATTCGGCATACGGCCAGTGGGTTGCCCAGATATTTGGTTTGACGACCTCTAGGTCGCTTCTTATGACAATGCAGCCCCATAATCCTCCCCCAATAGGCGCCTGAAGAATCCTAATCTTCGGCCTGACGGCCTTAGGATCGCCCCAACACGCGGTCGCAGGGTTGCTTTGATACCATTTGTAACACCCGACCCATCCGGAGTCGAGTCAATCGTCACCAATGCGTATCCAGGGCCAACAACTGTCCTCAATAACCAACACAAGTTCTTCCAGCGCATTTTGTCCCCACTCATGTGCAACCTGAGAAACTTCCCAGGAGGTCACCCATCCCTGGACTATTCCCAGCCAAGCACGCTTAATTGTGGAGTAACTAAGGAAATGAGCTCTCTAAAAGAAAGATGCATCTTGTTTGGATGAGTAGCCTGCTAAATCCCTTTAAAGCAATTATGAGGGGTATTACATACACCCCCACTTGAGAACTGCAACGCCCTCGTTGCGCTTGAGGACTCCACATATTCGGTATACGGCATGTGGGTCACCCCAGCCTGAAGACAAATCGCCAGAGACTCCAGATATTCGGTCTGATAACCTCTTGGTCGATCCTTAGGACAATGCAGCCTCAGAATCTTCCCCCACTAGGCGCCTGAGGACTCCTAATATTCCGCCTTACGACCTTAGGGTCTCCCCAACATGCGATCGCAGGATTGCTCTGATACCATTTGTAACATTCGAGCCATACGGAGTCAAGTATATCGTCACCAATGCGCATCCAGGGCCAACAACTGTCCTAAATAACCAACACAAGTTCTTCTGGCGCATTTTGTCCTCACTCATGCGCACCATGAGAAACTTCCCACGAGGTCATCCATCCCTGGACTATTCCCAGCCAATCACGCTTAACTGTGGTGTAACTAAGGAAATGAGCTCCTTAAAAGAAAGATGCATCTTGTTGGAATGAGTAGCCTGCTAAATCCCTTTAAAGCAATCATGAGGGGTATTACAGGCAGAGTACATTTTGGGAATAAGGATCTATAGAGATTGATCGAAAAGGCTGATTGGACTTAGTCAAGGGACTTATATTGACAAGGTTCTTGTAAGGTTTAAGCTTGAAAACTCCAAAAGAGGTTTCATTCTCATGCAACATGGCATAACACTTGGC
Organism: Beta lomatogona; assembly: GCA_947646795.1. Lineage (NCBI taxonomy): Eukaryota > Viridiplantae > Streptophyta > Magnoliopsida > Caryophyllales > Amaranthaceae > Beta > Beta lomatogona. The sequence continues at coordinate 257,214 of CANSNZ010000659.1, forward strand.
AAAACTCAGCGTCCTTCGAGTCTTGATGAGGTCAAGCGTATGAGTAATGTTCCCTATGCTTTTGCAGTATGATCCATTATGTATGCCATGATATGCACTCGTCCGGATGTTGCATATGCTTTGAGTATATGCAGCAGATACCAGCCAAATCCATGAGATGCGCACTGAATGGCAGTGAAAAATATCCTTAAGTACTCGCGAAGGACTAAGGATAATTTCTTGGTTTATGGTGGAGATATGAGTTGGTTATTACTGGATATACCGATTCAAGCTTTCAGAGTGACAAAGATGATTTCTGATCCCAATCCGGTTTCATATTTTGTCGTAATGGAGAAGTTGTGACCTGGAAGAGCTCTAAGCAGAGTACCATCACGGATTCTACAACAGAGGTTGATTATATTACAGCAGCATCAGATGCAACAAAGGAAGATGTTTGGATCAAAAACTTCATTAGTGAACTTGGTGTAGTTCCTAGTATTAAGAATGCCAATGAAATGTATTATGACAACAATGGTGCCATTGCTCAAACTAAGGAACCCAGATCATATCAAAGGTCAAACACGTGCTCAGGAAGGTCCATCTTATTCGAGAGATAGTCCGTAGAGAAGATGTGAAATTAAGCAAGGCTCATACTGAGGATAATGTAGCAGATCCTCTGACGAAACCACTTGCTCAACCTAAGCATGAGTGTCATACTAGGTCTATGGGGATTAAGAATATGGGAGAATGGCTTTAGGTTGTTTACTTCATGTTTACAATTGTAAAGACAATTATTATGTTTTGAATGTTTATCAATAAAAATTCGTTTCTTATTTAATTGTTTGGTTTAGTATTAAATGAAATGTCTAAATAATTTGGGTTTTGAAATAGGATTATCGGAAACGTTTTGATAATTGAACCCTAGAAAGTGAACTGAAATCGCAATTTATTTAAAGTCCCTAGTCCAAATCACTAAATCGAACATAACTTATTTATTTAAATACTAGTATATAATTGATTGATAGCACAGTTCCATGAGCTATGGAGACATAAAGATGTCTAATTGATATACAGATGTATATTTGATACATTGAGACTTGACCTAATTAGATTCTAAAAGTAGAATCAAACTACTATATTCAGTGGATTCCTTAGACATGAGTATGTGTTAACAACTACAGTATATCTAGTTTAATCTTGATGTTGTTAAACGCCGTGCCATAAAAGGAGGTTATTAAGGCATTGATCAGGTGGGCTAAGAATTGAGTGGGAATTATGGTCATACAAGAGTGGATAAGTCCTCCTATTAAATAGGAATGGTTTATGGGTCTCTTGATGAGCGAGAACTGAAAAATTGGATGGCCATGCGGAATAGGATTAAAGAGTTAATCCTTATTAGAACAATTCGAACTCGCCAATCAAGGAACACAAAATTGAGAATAACATGGTGTTATCAAATTTGGCAATAAGTGACTTAAGGAATTTAACATTGCGTATTTGTCTTCGGACAAGTTGGACAAAGCAACTTGTTTAACCAAATTTAAGCTAAAGTCTAACAATCGAGGTTTTGTATGAGAACTCTAACCAAATCAAGAGTGTATGTAGGAGAATGTAGCAGTTGTATTTCTTATGATTGTAAAAGGAAAAATGTGATGATCATGTCTTATCTTTTCATTGTCTTTTATACATACATAATGTGTAATGCCTATCTATCTAGCCGTCAACTTTACATAACTCTACCTCATAATTGCCCCTATTTACTAATGTGAATTGTATAACTGCTGCTTGTTTCACGCCTTTGGACGCTGGGCGACTCCATCTGGACCCTTCTGTTGCTGATCTCAATGGTACGTCGACCCTTCGGGCTTGACTTCAATACAAATGTCTTGGGCCCATTTCCCATTCAAAATTCCAGCTCAACAATTGCCCCCGAAATTATTACTCAAACATGGAGGAAGTTGAGTAATAATTTCAAAACCCGCTTCGTATTTTACAACGTAACTGCTAACTCGCTGCAACTTCTCTCAACCGTCCCATCACTTTAAAACTGCACTCTACTTCCATCAATTGAACTTCAATCTCCCTATTTTTTGTTTCTCCAAGGTAATTCTCCAACACTTCTCTCTTTTCTCTATCTGTTCCACTGTTTTCTCCATGACAAAAAGTAAAAATGCTCCCTCTGCGACCACCTCCTTCACTCATAAGAAAATTCTTGATGATAAAAATTACCCCGCAGTACTTTGAGCGACCCTGAATCTGTTAAAGATAAGTGTGGTTTCCCAGATAGCGCCGAACTTCTCATCCCTAGCTAGCACTGAAATTAGGGATTATTCAATTCACGATGGATGGGTTTGTTTGTATGAATATCCCTTTGAAATTGGCCATGTCTTCCCTTTTGTTCCTCTTAGCCAGTCTTTTCTTCACCAAACAGACATTCTTGCATGTCAACTTATGCCTCATGTCTGGAGGCTCCTCCTTGCTTTAGAGATTTTACTTGAAAATAAAAAGAACTATGGGTTAACTTTTGAGTTTGAGGATTTAGGGTTTTGTTATGAGCACAAAACTTATGGTGTAGGTAGAATCATTCTCTCTCCTCGGGTAGGAAAAATTTAATTGTGATTTAGATAAGTCAAATGACAGGGGTTGGTTGAAGAGATTTTTCTTTATAAAGAAGGATTCTCTGGGAGATGACGCTGGTCTTTTTTCCTGATAATTGGGTCAAAGGTAGTTTTTGTCGACTTCCTCTTCATCTTCCTTTTTTTATTAACTTAACTTACTTTTTTGCCTTTGAAAGTTGCTCAAGATCTTATTTTGTTTGAGGGTCCCCACTCTATTGAACGTTCTGAAGCCATCCTTCAAATCCCTGAATCTGAAAGAACGTTTGTGAACCTGAAAGATTTCAGGTTAGCATCTCTTGCCATTATCACCAACAAAAAGCGTCCCCATGAGCCATCTCCATTAGCCACACGTCGTCTTCCAAGCCCTCCACAAGATCTACCCGTGCAGCCAAAAGAAAACTCTGATTTCCCAAAGTTGATATTGGGATTGAAACTAGGGCTGAAAGTGATCCTGTTGAAGTCGTGAGTGAAAAAGATAGCAGTGGAAATACCAAAAGTGACTTGAACACGTCTTAAGGTACCATCTTTGCGCATCTTGCCTTCTCCAGTATCTTTCCTTTCTTGCTTATTGGCTATGTTGCCATCAAGAAATAAGTCTTCAGTTGATGACGCGCCTTTTGTGGACGACTTGTGTCGTCATGCTAAGATAAGGAAAACATCTTCTTCTGGTTCCATCCCTACTCCTAGCACCACTTCTGCTCCAAAGATTCTGTTCCAATCCAATCACTTCCTCCTCCTGACCCAAATAAAACAATGTCTTTGTCCTTGTCTGCTGATTTTTGCAATTTCAAAGACGGCACTGCCTCCATCAAACCCACACTTGGCTAATTCCTCTTTCCTGATGTTGAATCATACCCGAAAAACTTCAAGGCGGTGGATATTCTTGTTGAATCTGCTGCTTATAATGTTTAGATAAGACTGATGTCATATGCCTTTTTGAGTTTTTAGTTGTCTTCTTATCTCTGCCTTCTTACGTTTGCTTATTCCAGAGTATTCAAGGTATGCTGGGAACCACCTTCTAGCTGTTGAGAAACAATAGGAAATTTCTAGGCAACAAGAGAGAAAATTAAAGGAAAAGATGGCAGCTGACGCTACACTGATCTCAAATCTTAAGGACAGGAACATGAAGCTGGCCCTTTATGGGAAGAAGAAGACGGAGGTTCTGGATGCCGCTGGTGATTACACCAAGACCCGAAGCGAGATGATGAAGGACTTGCAAGCTGAAAATACTACCAACTGGAACCCGAAGAGGACATCAAGATATGACATGAAGACTTTCTTGCCATGTCGCCTCCTGGCTCTGAGGATGGCTTCACCTTTGTTGAACTAGATGCCGCAGAGAAGACGGAAGACAAAGGTGATGGGAAGAACACTACTGCCGCTTCAGGCTTGTTATGATTTCATGCTGTTGGTTTATTTTAAACATTACCTGGATTTTCCCCCTTTGGTAGCATTCCAAAGGGAAGTTTGAATGTAAGAACAATTTGCTACTTTGTGTGTTGTGCTTTTGTTTCTAAACTTTTACCTTATCTTTAATTGTGTTTGTGAAATGTTACTTCTTCGTTCAGTTTACCTTTTATATAATGAGGTTACTCATTGTATGTTTGTTGTATGTGCGCTGTGTGTTGTTGGCCAAGCTTGTGTAGAATATGCATGCATGAAAACTTTTTGCAATTTTCAAGCAACCGCAAAGTTTTCACCATACTTGTAATTTATTGAGATGTTACGTTTTGTGTTGCCTTATGTATGGTAATAAAGTACCAAATACTATGTAAGAAAGAATATTGCACAAAAAACAGAGAAACATCTTACTTTTATTTATCATTAGTTAACTAGTCTCCATACATGGTGCCACGTGCTGTTAGCTTAAAAATAATACTGCTTGACGTTGATGATGTTCGATGCTCTAGGTATAGGTTGTCCTTCAACGTCTTCCAGCCTATAAGCCCCTTGGCCAGCCACCTTGACTATGCGATACAGACCTTCCCAGTTAGGACTGAATTAATATGTTGCTTCTATCCGAAGGTTCGTCGCATCACCCAATCTCCAACCTTGAAGAATCTTGCCTTCACATTCTTGTTGTAACTCTTGGCTACATTTCTTCTATACACCCGTATCACGAAGTTCCTCTACCACATCCAAATCATGAGTTAACTTTGTTGTGTTCCTGTCAACCGTCATCAATCCATATCTGGAAGAAGGAAGCTCAACCTCTGGCAGTAGTAGTGCCTCACAACCATAAAACAAAGATATAGCAACACTGAATTTCCAATACTCCTAAAAATATTTTATAATAAATAAACTCGGAAAATTTCAAAGGTGCTACGTCGCGATAACTAATAATAATAATCGCAAGGCTAATGGTTCTAACCAGAAATAATAAACAATAAGTTTTAAGTAATTATTACAGACCAACTAAACATAATGTAAATAATTATTTACAAAATTTAAAAGTTGTACAGATTATATATAGAATATAATAACTTTCTAACAACCTCAAATTCAATACTTCTTTCTTTCTGAACAATTCTGCAACACATTCAAATATGACTATTTTGTAATATGTGACTAGGAAGCATTAAAAGTCCAATGAGCTAGCTAAGCTCATTAGATAAGGTACACACCAAAGTCCCTAATATGCATACCCGTAACTTGATAACATACCAAGAAGGAAGACGAATGTCAAGAGTATTGATCAATATACTCCCAACTATTAAACAAATTGTTGAGACACTGTTAACTAAACATACTTCCATATTCGAGGATTACCGCTTACTGGCGACCCCACAATTTCATTAAACTTGGTAATAATGAGGAACTTCCTCCTTTTTAATATAAATCTCATAAACAATCTCATAAACTCTTTCAATATAAAAAAGCGATCTCATTCTTAAAAAACATTTTCGAAACAATGTAAAACATTTTCGAAACTCATCTGTACAAGCATAGTAAGAAATATTACCTTATCAGCAATCACAGTCAATGAATCTCAATCTCAAGTCAAAAAGGTTCCTCTACGAACCCGAAATCTATAATATAATAATATAGTATAAGTTACTAGACTATACTTCATAAAATTCATTTCTAAATAGCACAAGCTAGTTAATAAGGCTTTCACTAAATTTGAAACAACTCAACTTGTCTCAATCCAAGAAGTCACAAATTAAAGTTCATAGATTAAAGGTCAAAGGAAGTAACATGATCAAACTTATTAAAACTTGGATGATCAAGTAATAAGGATGATGGTTGACTCTAACACTAAGAGAATTATCTTTCATTAATCTGATGACCCATATCTACATCCATTTACACCATGTCTTAATCCATGGGTGTATCACGTAACCTTGAATTCAATAAATTAATTTTGAAGGGAAAGTGAGCTGCACAAAACCATACCATTTCTGTACTAAATCACAACAATTCCTTCTTTACTTGCAGGTGAAATTTCTAGTTTCAACACTGCCTACCATCTTTATTTACAAGCATACGTCCACCTCCATTACGCTCTACAACAACAGAGCATCACAATAGTACACCACAACAATGGCAAGTTGGCAACTAAACACTTGACTACAATAAATCTGATGCTAAATTCTGATAAATTTCATTGACCAAACAACTACATTATTATACTAGAGATTTCGATAGCAAAACAAACAATCCACAACGAGGATTTTAGACTAAATTTCGAACCTAATGATTAGGCAAATCAAATCCGAAAATATGCTTAACTAAATGAATTTAAACATCAAACATGAACCAATTATACAAATTTCACATAATATAAACTTTCCCCAATTCGATTTTTGTTTAAAACCCTAATTTAACTAAAAATCCCAAATTCAAGAAATCAACCAAATACGAAATTAAAACTTAATATTATAACTTACTTGATTAAGGGGAAGTAATGAGGGTGAAATTACACTATAACAGGACCCCAAAAAAATCGTTCTTTCATCCGAATCTCGACCTAGATAACCGCAAGCCCAAGCACAAATTATTCTCTCTGAAAAAAAATCCACAAAGCCGAGAGATGTTGAAGATGGATGAACCACACTTGATGTTTAATGGAGTTCGGTAAATTTTTGTAGGTTTAATGGAGTGTTGAAAATTGAAGCAAATGTATGGAAAAGTCAAAAGAGGAAGGACGGTGGGTACTATCCTAATGGGTCGTCAGTGAAGCAAAAAAAAGATGTAGTACAACTCTCTTTCTTTATTTCTTTTCCATTTGTTTTTTTTCCTACTTTCTCTTTATAATACTAACATGATAGATATTGGGTACTCAACCTAGTAAATCTAGGAATTTATTTTGACTACTTCTAAGGTAAAGTCAAATAGAAAATAAAAATATATTTAATAAATGAATATTTTAAATTATTTTTATAAACTAAAATAATATAAATAATTAGTAAATAGGTATCAAAATACGGGGTGTTACAAAAGAGAAAGACGTTTGACCTGTTGCATTTTTCGGTATCGTTCTATCTGCCCACAAGAAGTAAGGCAACTCATTTGCCAATTTCCCTTGGGCTTCTTCATAACATTTCTTCAAGTTGTTGACAATAATCTTATTACTTGTTACTGCATGGCCATTGCTCTGACGATATAGTGGTGTTGACGTATCTAAACTGATGTTCTATTTCTCACAAAACTTTCTTATAGGCTGATATGGATTCAAAGGCACCTATTCAAGGAGATCCAATTACCTTGGTGTTGGATACTATGGGGTTCAACTTGTCTGTTTCTAAACAATAGTTTCTCACTTGTGTTACTTGGAGTGAGTTCGACAATGCTTGAGAAGTGGAGAAATTGAGGTTTGGAGACATTCCTAGTTCTGTTAGGAATGGAGGATGGCGTGAAGACATTCCTTGTTCTGTTAGGAATGGTGATTGGCGTGTCATTTCCTATTTGTTTAAGATTTGGCTCACAAGTATTTGCTATTCCACTTGGAATAGGTTTTTTCTTGTTTCAAGCAACTTAGGAGTCTTTTATATTATCTTGTTATTTCCTTATTATCTTTAAGATTTTTATTGGTAGTATGACTTAGGGACTTGTCCTAAGCACAGTAGAAGTTGTTTTGAGTATAAATAGAGTAGGATGTATTACGTTCAAAAGTTAAGTTGAAATTTATAATATTCGTGAGTTATACTTGCATTGTTAGTGAATTGCTTAGAAACCATTGAATTTAATTCAGGAGTAAATTAGGTTTAGTGATTTATTAATTGATTGAGATAGGAGTAACTTAGTCGAATCAAGAACCTATTTGATAGTTCAGGAGTGATCAATCAAGTAGTTTATCTTGTGTCTTCGAGTGTTCTTTTAACGTCAACAAAGAAACCATCAAGAACTCATATTTCTTTCAAGATTCTTGGGTTTTTGAAAAATTAACCAAAGGTTGGATTCACGTCCATATAAAATTGGTATCAGAGCTTGGACGTCGGTTGTGTTCTTGAAGGTTTTTCGAAGAGTTCAAATTGTCTGGCAGAAATCTATTTCGATAGCCAGTTTGTTTTGCCTCGTTATCCTTCATTAAGGAAGATTTTGAGGTGATTCTTTTTTTTAAAAAAACTAGTTATTTTTATGTTTACTTTGCACCTGTGAAGTTTTAGAATTTTTAGAATTCGTTTGCTATTAAATTGGACTACTTTTTGCGAACTGGTCTAAAATCGAGTTATCCTGGACCAATTTTGGGGAAAACAAAACTGCAAACGATGGGCTTCATATTTATCTGTGAAACTTTGGTCGAGTGTTGGAAACATATAAGATTAGGGTTCCACAAATTTCATAAAATTTTGAACTGTTTTAATTCATTTTTGAAGTTGTTTTTTAAGTCGGTCAAAAATCGAGTGATTCTGGCACGACTTTAGTAATTATTAAACTGCAAGGGTTTGGCTGGGAATTGTTGCGTGCACTTTTGACTGTGATCTGTAAACATATAGATTTGAGTGGTGTTAAAATTTTAGAAGATTTTGAGTTGATTTGGTTGAGTTACGAATTTTGTAACTTTGTTGAAGTTTAGAGTAAATCTGGTGCTACAGTTCGAATAAATTTCCGATTTTTTATGTTTGTTTTGATTGGAAATATGCAACGGGGAGAAATATAGATGAGTTTTTGTACTATCATCATGAAACTAAATGCACATGAAAGAGGCAAGATCAAATCTAGCAAGAAATGCAAGCCACCTTGAACGGCATAAGATCAATGCTTGAAACTAAGGCAAAGCAAGCAATGCAATGGAAGCAAGAACAGCAAAAAGAGATAAGTGTTGTTCTAACGGATGGCTCCGTGGAGAACAAAGTTACAAATGAAGTTTTAATTGATGATTCTAGCGGCTTGGAAAGGGAAGATGAAGATGAACTAAAATTTGAATCTTTGGATTGTGCAAATAAAATAAATCTGATCTTTGGCATTCGTGAACATTACATTGAAGATTCTCCTCCTTCAAACCCAGTTTTGCAAGTGGACACCAAAAAAAAATTGTCTGCTTCATGATTCAGCTATGGTTGTTTGTAAAACATCTACATTCGACTACCCTAGTTCGTTTTCTGTTGTTCCAAGGAATCTTGTTTAGTTGTTCCTCCTATATTCCTATGGTTCTTGTATAGGAATAATTGCGCATGTGTGAATGCTACTAAAGAAAGTGTGGTTCTTTACGGCAAGCATGTTCTTTCAGGTAGTGGACGTCGCGTGTGGCTTATTGCATGGCTCAATTACAACTTGAGGGTAAGTTTTTTTAAGCTAGAGAGAATGATATGGATTCAATGGAACATATTCAAGGAGATCCAATTACCTTGGTGTTGGATACTATGGAGTTCAACTTGTTTGTTTCTAAACAATCGTTTCTCACTTGTGTTACTTGGAGTGAGTTCGACAATGCTTGAGAAGTGGAGAAATTGAGGTTTGGAAGACATTCCTAGTTCTGTTAGGAATGGCGGATGGCATGAAGACATTACTAGTTCTGTTAGGAATGGTGATTGGCGTGTCATTTCCTATTTGTTTAAGATTTGGCTTTCAAGTTTTTGCTATTCCACTTGGAATAAGTTTTTCTTTTTCAAGCAACTTAGGAGTCTTTTATATTATCTTGTTATTTCCTTATTATCTTTAAGATTTTTATTGGTAGTATGACTTAGGGACTTGTCCTAAGCATAGTAGAAGTTGTTTTTGAGTATAAATAGAGTAGGATGTATTACGTTTAAAAGTTAAGTTGAAATTTATAATTTTCGTGATTTATACTTGCATTGTATTTGAGTTGCTTACAAACCATTGAATTTCATTCAGGAGGAAATTAGGTTTAGTGATTGATTGATTGATTGAGTTAGGAGTAACTTAGTAGAATCAAGAACCTATTTGATAGTTCAAGAGTGATCAATCAAGTAGTTTATCTTGTGTATGTTTTAAGATTCATCAAAAAAACCATCAAGAACTCATCTTTCTTTCAAGATTCTTGGGTTTTTGAAAACTTAACCAAAGTTTGGATTCACGTCCATATCATAGGCCCACTAATGAATTGGGAACCATTATCACAAACGATTTCTGATGGAATGCCAAATTGAGTTATTAAGTTCCGTTTGGTGAAGGAGATCACCTCTTTATCCATCACATCTCAAAATGCTTCAGCTTCTATCCATTTTGAGAGATAATCTGTCATAGCTAACATGAAGACTCGTTGCCTTGTGGCGAAGGGTAGTGGCCCGATAATGTCCATTCCCCATTTCATGAATAGACATGGCGCCAAAATGGGATACAATAAAACCTGAAGCTGGTGCTTGGTCGGAGAATGCTTCTGACATGCCTTACAATTCTTTGCAAAGTCGTAAGAATCTTGTCGAATTGTTGGCCAATAATACCCCATTCTCAATATCTTGTTTGACAAACTCTTGCCCCCAGTATGATTGCCACATTCCCCTTCATGCATGCTTTGCATGACTTTTCGAATAAGACGTCATCAATTAGAATGAACCTAGACGCCTTCATCTTGAAACCCCTGACATCTTTCTTTTCAACAGGGAAGACATAATTTTTCCACCAATTGATGATAGGTTGCTATCACGACGTGTTGTTCGCAATCCTGCTAACTGAGGTAATGGTCTCAACATTAGGTCGTTCTATTGTTGGCATCATTAGGAGGACAAGAGGTACTTCAGTCATCTCTTTTGGCTTAAAGCAAGAACCCAAGTTTGCCAATGCATCCGCTTCCATATTCAAATCTCTTGGGAACTTGCTCGATCTCCACATCCTCAAAATGAGTCAGAAGTTCTTGGACTATCCCCAGGTAAGCTGTCATCTTCGAATCTTTAGCTGCATATTCACCTTTTACCTAGTTCACGATCAACATCGAGTCGCTTTTAACCCTCAAGCTCTTAACTCCCATGTCTTTAGCAACCAACAACACAAATATCAAGGCCGCTTCATGTTCTGCTTTGTTATTTGTTGCCTTGAATTCACATCGGACAACAAGTATCATATTGTCCCCTTGTGGTGACTTTAGCACAATCCCAAGCCCTGTTCCTCTCATGTTAGAGGCACCATCTATCTGCAACTACCAACCATTCTCTAGAATCATGTCAAACATGTTGTAAAACCTCATTTTGCCTCCTGCTGCAAGTTTGGGCTGAAGTCCGCCACAAAATCCGGCAAGGCATGTGATTTGATTGTTGTTTGTGGCTCATACTTGATATAAAATGCCCCCAACTGGATCATCCATTTCACCATTCGTCTTGTGAGTTCTGGTCTTCTCATGATAGCCTTCATGGAAAATTTAGTTCTAACACAGATAGGACGGGACTCAAAGTAAGGACGCAACTTTGTTGCTACTACTACCAATGAATACATTAATTTTTATAAAATGGAATACCTCACCTCTGGTCCAGTTAATGACTTACTTACATAATATAATGGCTTTTGTGCATTGTCTTCTTCCCTGGTTAGGACTGCACTTACGACGTGATTTGATGAGACGACAAGATACAATTGTAGAACCTCACCTTCTTTCGGTTTAGAAAGCACTGGAGGGGTCGTCAAGTATTCCTTCAATTAGCGTAAAGCTTCTTCATGGTCTGTTGTCCACTCGAACTTTTGATTCTTTCTCAATACGTCGTAGAACAACCTGCATTTCTTAGAAGATTTGGAGATAAAGCGATTTAAAGCGGCTACCTTACCTATTAGTCTTTGAATGTCCTTCACACATTTTGGGGATTTCAAATCTAGAATAGCTTTAATCTACACAGGACTTGCCTCTATTCCTCTTTCGGTTACCAAATAACCCAACTTCCCCCTGACATGCCAAAAGTACACTTTGTTGGATTCAACTTCATGTAATACTCTCTTAGGATGTCAAATGTCTTCTTTAAGTGCCCTATATGATCTTCAATCTTTAGTGACTTTACTATCATATCATCAATGTAAACTCCTCTCTCAGTTATGAAGGTCGTGTTCTCTTGGTCATCTGGGTGCATCTGTATTTGATGATAACCATTGAAGGCGTCTGTAGCGTCAACCAATGCATCTATATGTGGTAGAGGAAATGGGTCAATCGGACATGCATTGTTTAGATCAGTAAAGTCCACACACACACTCTCCATTTCCCATCCTTCTTGGAAACCACCACGACATTCGACAACCAATACGGGTATCTTGACTCCCTAATCTTCCCAAGTTCTAGAAGATTATTGACTTCTTCATTAAACACTTTGTTCCTCGTAACACCCTTAGGTGTGCAGGAGCCCACTAGTAGATGTTGTCCTCTCTTTGGGCCCAGCAAGGATTTGCTTTGGTGCGGGGACCGAAATCCTACCTAAAAGGCCTCTACTAGGTTGAGGTATCCACCTCTATACGAAGAAGAATTCGTTCTCCTTAACTTCCAATGTGGGATAGCCTTGGTGCCTAAGGTCTTGGCTATCACACATCGGAAGTTGAGGAGAATGAAGCAATTTTTATATAGAGGAGGATACCTCAACCTAGTAGAGGCCTTTTGGGTAGGATTTCGCTCCTACACCAGAGCAAATCCTTGCAAGGTAGAGCCCAAAGAGGACAATATTTGCTAGTGGGCTTCTGCACACCTAGGGGTATTACGAGATGGTATCGAGCCGGGGCCTATTAGGTGTCCCGTAGAGCCTTGGGGGACGCAGGCTCTTTAAAGGAGGGGAGAAGGTGCCTAAGATCTTGGTTATCCCACATCGGAAGTTGAGGAGAACGAAAACATCTTTATATAGAGGCGGATACCTCAACCTAATAGAGGCGTTTTGGGTAGGACTTCGGTTCTACACCAAAGCAAAACCTTACGGGCTAGAGCCCAAAGAGGACAATATCTACTAGTGGGCTCCTGCACACCTAGGGGTGTTATAGTTCCTCTATGGAGAAAACTTCCTACGTTTCTACTCTATTGGTTTGTACTTTGGGTCTATGCTTAGCCTATGCATGATGGCTTCAGGACTGGTGCCTACCATGTCCTCATGACTCCAAGCAAAACAGTCAATGTGACTTTTCAAAAATTTAACTAATGCAACATGTACCTCTAGGTTTAAGCATTTCTCGATCTTTACCACCTTATTCGGTTACAATGGGTCTAAGATGACGTCTTCAGCCTCCAATAATTCTTTCCTTGCTCCTGTCACCTGACCACACTGTAATTGATATGTCGATGACTTTTGACCTCATGATGGTTTCAAGGCCTCCATATAGCATTCTTTAGCTAACCTTTGGTCACCTTTGATTTCTTGAACTCCCCACTTTTGTTGGGAATTTCACCATCTGATGTAATGTTGATGGCACTGCTCTGATCTTGTGTATCCATGGTGTACCTAAAATCATGTTATAAGCAGACAATTCATGCACTACATCAAACTTTACCTGGATATTCACTCCCATGGCATATACTGGTAGGTAGATAATTCCAATCGTCTCACGAGATTCGCCACTGAACCCAACCAAGGTAGTAGTTTTTCTTGTTATATTATCTTCAGTTATCCCCATATCCTTCAAAGCTTTTATGGTGACGATGTTTGAGCTACTACCATTGTCCACCAAGATCCTCTTAACCAGACAGTTGATCACCGTCAACGAGGCTACTAAGCCATCATGATATTCCTCGTCTTCATCAATTTATGTATCGTCAAAAGTTATTGGCTGGAAACGCCAACATTCTTCCTTACCTCTAACAGACTTGACTAACTCTGGTTTTCCTTTCACTTCTCTAATCCATCGATTTGCTGTTGAGTAGGTCAGCCCACACATGTCGGATCCTCCTGTTATGAAATTTATTATCTTTGTCGGAACTGGTGATTTAGGGGGGAATTCGCGTTCCTTCCCAGGTTTTGATTCAATAATGGCCTTGGTGTTCTCAGTCAGTATATCCTTCAAGTACCCATTCCGGGGAAGATATGCGACTTCCTTTCTTAATGTTATGCACTCATCAGTTGTAACACCCGACCCATATGGAGTCGAGTATATTGTCATCAATACGCATCTAGGGCCAACAACTGTCCTCAATAACCAACAAAAGTTCTTAGGCACATTTTGTCTTCACTCATGCGAACCCCGAGAAACTTCCCGGGGAGGTCACTCATTCCAAGACTACTCCTAGCCAAGCACGCATAACTGTGGAGTAACTAAGGAAATAAGCTCCCTAAAAGAAAGATGCATCTTGTTGAAATGAGTAGCCTGCTAAATCCTTTAAAGCAATCATGAGGGGTATTACATACACCCCCACTTAAGGACGGCAACATCCTCGTTGCGCTTGAGGACTCCACATTTTCGGCCACAACAACCTCTGGGTCGCCCCAGCCTGGAAACTAATCACATATTCGACACGCACCCGGTGATACAGCCCCACAATCCTCCCCCACTAGGCGACTAACCTTGGATTAATTATCCACACGATCAGCGCGCGGTCGCAGGGTTGCTCTGATAACATCTGTAAAACCCCGACTCTTCCGGAGTCGAGTATATTGTCACCAATGCGCATCCAAGGCCAACAACTGCCCTGAATAACCAACACTAGTTCTTCCAGCGTATTTTGTCCTCACTCATGCGCACCTTGAGAAACTTCTCAGGAGGTCACCCATCCCAAGACTACTCCCAGCCAAGCACACTTAACTGTGGAGTAATTAAGGAAATGAGCTCCCTAAAAGAAAGATGCATCTTGTTGGAATGAGTAACCTACTAAATCCTTTAAAGCAAACATGAGGAGTATTACATCAGTGGTATGTCCAATGTCTCCATGGAACTCACACCATTTGCTTAGATCTAGGGGTGCCATTCGAGTCGAGCAGCTCGAGGGCAACTCTGTCAAAACTCGGCTCGAGTTGGCTCAGCTCGAACTCAACTCGGCTCGAAACCTTAACGAGCACAAGTCGAGCAGGGTCCTGGTCGACTCGTTAAGCTCGCGAGCAGCTCGGTAATTTTTTTTAAGAATTTATGTTATTTAATATATAAGTTTTTAAATTTTTTGAGAAATAAGGTACAATTTACCAAGCCCAATTAAAATTTACCTCATGGTCCATGCCTCCATGGTCATACTTCATAAACTAGTAACATGACTTTATGAGAAATAATAAATTAAAAAAAGATTTTCGAGTAGTCGAGCTCGAGTTGAGCTCGAGTTTCATGTCGTGCTGCAAAAAAAATTAACAAGAGCTTAGCGAGTTTTCCAGTCGAGCAGGGTTTGCGAGTTTCCGAATCGAGTCGAGTCGAGTCGGGTAGGGCCCTACTCGCGATCGACTCGCTCAATTAGCACCCCTACTTGGGTCCTTCTTGCCATTTGGCTTGTCTGACTTCTTGGGACATCAGACCTTGCTCCCAATGCTTTCTAAACGGTCCACCAGCCCTTTCACCCCTACGCTAAAGTTGTATTCACTTATCCTTGGGGGTTGATCTGGGTCTTCCTTCCAATTCACATCGTTAGTCCTTGAACCTTCCCCTTCTGGTCTAGAATATGACTTAGGTCTCTCATCTCTGCGCCTCTAGGATAAACCTTCTAACTGTAGTTTGTATTCCTTTTTTTCGCTTCTAGGTCTTCGTTCAGCCTCATATACGCCAGAGCCTTAGTTTGTACATCTTCAAAGGTGGAATGGTGATACTTGGTCAGTTCCATGTATAATTCTGAATCGGTTGGGAGTCCCCTGCGGAATGCTTCAGCAACGACCGAAATATCCGGAATAACGATGTCCATCTTCTCCTTCAAAAACATGTTCAAATATTCTCTAAGTATTTCTCCTGGCTTTTGGACAATCTGGTAGAGGTCTCCTAACTGTTTTCGTAGTTTCCTAATGCTTGCGAACTGAATGTTGAAAATATCTACCACCACCGCAAACGTGCCTATTCTCCCATTTAGTAAATTAATGAACCAATGCAGAGCTGGCCCAGTCAAGGTCGTCCCAAATCCCTTACACAAACATGCTTTTCTCAGTCCATTGGGGATTGACGCCATCATCATTCTTTGTTTGTATTGATTGATGTGATATGTCGGATAGGATGACCCGTTATATAACTTCATGGGAGGAATCGGGCATTTTTTTTGGAATTTCCATCAACGTGATATGGTCGGCAAATGTCGAATCAGCATAACTTCCAGGTGTTGCTTTCTCCATGGGTGGCGGCACTCCTGGAATCTTGGAAATCATCGCCTGTACCTATGCCAACTCCCTTCGAAGAAGATCCACTAGTCCCACTAACTCAATGGCTCCATTGTTTGGGGCTGGCACTGCAAAATAAGGATTAGAAACATAATTCAAATACTGATTACTTTCGGCATGACCGTCTTGCATGTAATTGAACATCGGCATGTTGTGAAACATATTTGCCCCATCCACCATTGCGGTGACGACACTTGTCGCCACAGTAGACACGGGTTGAGAATTGATCAAAATCTCTAACGATGGGATTGGTACTGTCAAAGATGGCTGACAGAAAGTCCCACCTACATAGCCATGAGTCTGCCAGAATGGCGTCGGTGCCGTTGTGGTTGGTTGACTTGGCCTCATACACATCGACAAACTCGTCCCGACTATCGAGGAAACAGGTGGATTATACCTCTGATTTACACTTGTGGAGGCATGTGTCCCTCGTGACGTGTGAAAAGTCATCGGCGGAGAGAGTTGTGAAGAGAACATCTGACTTGCTGGGGTCCATGTCATGTTGGATGGCACTGACGTCCTTTGGAGTGGAGTCTCATTAACGATGTTCCCGTGCCCCAATTCCAAGGATAAATTCAACCCTATTGGGACTTCCTCTGCCTGCGTCGTCATGGGTGTTGACATGGTTCCCATGTCGAGTTGTGTTGCTACGCTAGAGAAATCCCTTGCGCCTGACTCCCTCCAGTAGCGATTGAGACCGCTGGCGACACTTGGGAAGGTAAAGCGTCATTCTCTCGTTGTAATAATGCTATTTTCTCGTTCATGGCCTCTACCGCTTGGGTGATTGATAGAGTCGTAAAAGTGTGCATTTTATTATCTAAAACCCTTGATTTAATATTGAGTTTTATCTTTTACAGGGGGTTTTAAGTTATTTTTCTTCGAGTCATGAATTACTACTATTTTATTTATTTGTCTCTGCAAGAAGATTATTTGAGGGACAAATTACAAGTGGAATAGGAAGCCCATTTTCTCTTTACTATTTGGGCTTATTTTGTGAGATATTAAAAGAAACCACGTGGGTTTGTCATCGATGAAGAAAAAAAAAGACCAGTTAATTTGTGGAGGGAAGAATTAAAAATAGTGAAATTCTACATGGTGGCCTCGTACTTTGGTTTTTTCTACTTGGTGGCAGGCCAAAAAAAATTATACTTAATGACCTCCTACTTTGGCTAATTATACTTAGTGACCTTAATTCACTTAAAACCTAGCTAACCAATTCCTCTTCCCCTGGTTAATTATCCTCATTCAAAACCCTAATTCCTTTTCCCTAAAAAAAAAAACCATCGCTCCTGAGTTTATGACAAAAATGTCAAGAATGTCACTTTACTTTAAATTAGGATAATTAAATTTTGGCAATCAAGAAGATATAAAAAAGTTTGATTTTGCCGGTGCAAATTGAACGTGAAGATTCAGACGGCCAACTAACAAAGTGACAACTGCCCCCATCCTCTCTCTCTCTCCTTTCTCATTATCATTCATCATTTGATTAACTCCAAAATTGGGATTAATCATGATAATCAAATGAAAAACAACAGCATCAATTTACTATTACACAACTCTTTCTCTCTTTTCTTTCCCTCTATAGATTTAGATGGATTCTCTCTCCTCTTATTGAATCTTCATTGTGTTTCTTGCTTGCTTGCCATTTTTCTCACCTGTCGATGCTCGAACTGACCGTAGTTCCATCATCACTCCCATCAATCGTGATCTCTATCATTCCATGTACTTTTCATAATCCAATAAATTGGGGGAACTTGTGTGGGAGATTGAATTGTGTAAACTTAATTTTTATGGGTTCTATTCCAATTTTGATACATTGAACCAAAAATGTAAAGACGGATGAGGGGTTCTGTATTAAGATAATTAACTATTGGGTAGGTTAGTAAATTTACTTTAAAGGATGGGTTAGCTAGGTTTTTAGTGAATTAAGGTCACTAAGTAAAATTAGTCAAAGTAAGAGGTCACTTTTTTTTGACCTACTACCGCGTAGAAAAATCCAAAGTAGGAGGTCACCATGTAGAATTTCCTATAAAAATATGTAGCTAGACTAAGAGCAACAAAATAAAAAGAGAAGATTAAAATAAAGCAGAGGACTACGAGGCTTTTGAGAAGTCCCCAATTTTATAGCAACTTTGATAAGATTAGGAAAGTCTTACATTAGGAAAATTAGGGGTTTGACATGAAAAGGAATTGGGAGAAGAGAAATAGGACACATATCTCTATTATATAAGAGAAGGGGGGAGGAAGATGGTGTCCCCCTATGAAAATACTAAATTACCCTTAATGATATAAAGGGATGAAAAAAAATTACAAAAGAAAACAATTTAAGAACCTTTCTCATTTCAACTTTCCATTCTAAACAAGTTAAAAATGGTATATGTATCAAATATTTCCAGTGGCGGATCCAGGAATTTATCAATGGTGGGTCACTACTGACTACTGACCATGTAATTGTCCAATCCATGATTTTTTTTTAAAATAAACTACTTCAAATAAAATCATTTCATGGCTAATAATAGTTCATATTACAATAAAATAGTACCTAAAAATTGTTACAATTGTTCTCAACGAGTTTTCATGTTTTGATACCAATTACAATATCATCCATGCTAACCTTTAAAAACAAATCTCTTTCTATATAAGTAATCAAGCAATTAGCAACAAGGCAACAATAATATAAGTTATACCAGCAATTAGCAACAAGGCAACAATAATATAAATTAACAACAATCAATTTAGGGACTATCATATAACAAATTAACAATAATACAAGGCAACGATAATATAAATTAACAACAAATTAATAACAAGTCAACATTACTGACTAAGTGACTAAAAATTTCCAGCAAGTAGGCGACACTCGGCAGAGACTTTCAGGCGTGACTTATACACCGAACACCAAACACCGAGGTGGCAGAGCACCGAAGTACCGAACACCGGTCACCGAGGCCCAGAAACCAAACACCGAGGAGACGGCAGAGCAGTAGCAACTTTCGGCCCGACCCACAATGACGAGGCGGCAAAAGCAACTTAGGCGACATCAAGTTTCAAGAAGTTAGAGGATGAGAGGAAGAAGAAGAAGATCGAAGAGAAAAATAGGGAAGATAGGCTTTACAAACCTAAAAATTTTTAATCAAAATAAATGGCAAAATATTT
This sequence comes from Beta lomatogona, assembly GCA_947646795.1. Classification (NCBI taxonomy): domain Eukaryota; kingdom Viridiplantae; phylum Streptophyta; class Magnoliopsida; order Caryophyllales; family Amaranthaceae; genus Beta; species Beta lomatogona. The sequence continues at coordinate 276,598 of CANSNZ010000659.1, forward strand.
TTTTTTTAATAAGAGAAGATGGTATACATGACGTCCACCGAAAAGTCCGAAACACTCACTACCTTTGATACTCTTTAATTCAGTCAAACCAACTCATTATATCCATTCTTTTTGTTTAAAATTTATTCACAAAAGATTAATATTAAAAATCTCATAACCTTTGTTTTTTTTTTTACATTAGCGAATTAATTAGTATATCTAAATTCATCTAACTATTAATCTTTCACATTTTAAGTGTAATCATAACTATAGTACGAATGAAGTATATAATAGAATAACAAGTTTTGAAATTAGCGCACGCATCGCGTGCATATAAGGCTAGTAGATAGGAGAATATGGCAGCGGCGTTTGGGGAGGAGGAGAATAGGATACCAGTGTTACGCAATTACAATGAATTACGGATTACGGACAACGCACGAAGAATACGAGATCGTTATACAATAGCCAATTGAAGAATAAGCTTTTGTTCATGGTATCTTCGTCTAGAGCTTGTGGTATTCTAGTGTTTAGTTTACTTCCTTTTTGTTTCTAGTTCAATTTAATTTGGAACATGATTAACTAGCAGTTGTTTAGAGTTTCTTTTAAATTAAATCATTAATTTTCTCTATTGATTTGATTATGGATTCATTGATCATTAGTATTAATTTTGTTCTTAGTGTGTTAGGTCAAATCTCTTTAGGGTAGGGATGTAACACCCCGTCTTTCTACAACTAAGATATTTAACAATATCTACTTTAAATTAACTAAAAGACGTTAGCGGAAATAAAGTCAGGACGGATATGCTGCTCTAAAAAAATAAATAAAAGTAAACTCGAAATTAGATTTTCATAACTTCCAAAAGAAAATAACTCAAAGTATTATAGGTTTTAACAAGTAAAGAAATAACTAAAAAAACCATGGTCAAACCACGCTATTCAAAACCAACAGACATGCAAGTCTCCAAAACCCAAATAAGTCTAAATATCCTTGAATCCTAGCATTACATAAGACTCCCTATTATCTTCATAAAACTCATCTACTAGAAAAGCTATGAGAAGCCGCTCTCATCTCCGACCCAGCACTCTGCTAGCCCAAGTCAGGAAGTCTAGAGGTCATTTCCATCTCGCAAAGATATTATTAAATAATTCCACGATCCGTGGGGAGTAACTAGCAGGTTCTCCCAGAACAAAAGAAATCAATGTCTATTCCAGACATAGATTAGTAAGAAAGGAAATAATAAAGTCAAGTTGATGCGCTCGTTGTAAATACGTCAAAGATGCCTAAACTACCCAATATAGGGCAAGTAATTAAAGGGTCGAATCCACAAGGACGAAGGGAAGCACCAATAAATATCGATTTATGATAAGCTAAGCAAAGTCAATGTTTTTGAAGATTTATAGAAGAAAAGACACTAGTGGAAAAAAAAACGCAAGGGTGCAGGCTTATTGCGGCCCTTAATAGTGAAGGGTTGCGGTTAGCCCAAAAACCGATCCTTTATAAATTAAGGGTTGCGGTTTTTGGACCGACCGCAGCCCTTAATTAAAGGGTTGTGGTTTTTCGATTAACCTAGCCCCTAACGGGCCTAATTATTCACTTGGTCGAAATTCTCCAAAGATACATGCATACACATCCTAAAACAAAACCCTAACTTTTTTATCTCCCTCCCTAGCCCTCGATTTTCCCTCTCACCTCATCAAACCCCCATCCCTCTCTCTCTTCACATCTCTCTTCGGCCTCCGCCGTCGTTCCTCGCCTGGAGTTGAGAAGATTGATGTCGTAAGAAGGACGACTTTCGCCGTTGCGTGGAGCTTGTGTTCGGGCGGTTAACGCTGCGTTTGATCCTCTCGCTCCACCGCCTCCCTGCCGCCATTGTACTGTTCTTCGTCCTCCATTTCTCTCTCTTTCTTTCTTTTGAAGTTGAGCTCACTGTGTTTTACGGTGTGTGCAATTTTGGTGGTGAAGCGGGGAGAGAGAGAAGAGTTCGATGACTTCGTCGGAGAAACGTCGGACAATTTTGGTGGTATGCTCTTTCTCCTGTCATTTTCATCAACTTTCTTTCGCATATTCCTTTTCTATCGCTCTCTAAATTATTCAAAAATATCTCTCGCAAATTGCAACTTTTTCATGACTTCTTGATAAATAATGCTTCTTATTTGATTTTAGGTTTTGTTTATCATCTTCTCATCGCTTGGTGCTTGATATTCGTGGAATTACTTGTAAGTTTCTTTTCTCCTCTAATTATTGTGAAATTTTGATTTATTTGATTATTATTGTAGTAGTCCATTTTTGTTCATCTCGCGTATTTGTAGATCATAGTATAGTGTTTCGGTTCTATTTATGTAGTAAAATTTTACACGATAAAGAAAATGTAGTAATTTGTGCAATTACTAATACTTCATTTTAGTTTATGATGATATAAGAATCTACGAGTCTTGCATCATATATGTATAGTGAATTGCATAAATTGAAAAGTTAGCTTCAATCAATGTATTTACTATATATGGTAGCCGATTTTGTCGATGAGCTTGGAATTTTAGGAGCTTTTATTTGTGTTATGTACCCGAATATCACACTATTGTTGATTTTTGTTTAACATAATAGTGATTTTTTATGTTACGAAAAATTACTAAGAATAATCTCGAATTAGGCGGTCTTCTTTTCTTGTTATTCGTAGGTATGAGCTCACTTGTGATTGCACTTCTACTGCAACTACAACGACGACACAAAATTTGTCGAATTCGACTAATTTGGATCGATTTTGGAGCGAATACTTCGTCGGTACCAACTCGGTGTTTCTCTAAGGTATGAAATTTGGAGATTGAGGGTGAGGGTTAATGGTGTTGATGATTTTGAATTGTTTGAGTTGAATATATTGAGAATCGGATCGATTTTGTTGTATAATGTGGGGTGAAATGTGATGAGTTTTATTGATTTTTAATGTGGAATTGATGATTAAGGGTTATTAGTTTGATTTGATAGGGTTTAGATTTGCTTCTTATTTGTTATTTTGATTGAAGTAGAAGATTAAAGAGTTGGTTAGGGGTGATTACCATCTACTCACCAAATACGCTTGGGCTTGGCACTCAATTTATTTGTCTTTCGCTATGAAATCATAAAATCTCCTGAAAGGTACATGCTTCGTATGCATTTCACTTTCAATTAGAGTTTCATGCGTTTGATAATTGCGATGAATCTTTTATTGATACATATTTGGTACCTTTTGATGAGGCTATCTCGAGTTGGATAACGAGTGAGGATTCTTACAAAGGTAGCACATTGATTATGCGACTTTTGAGGGATAACTTGATGTTTTCGCTAAGAAAGTAAGGATTGTAATAGGTTGCGAGATATTATGTGGGCCCAAGAACGGTCGCCTGAGCTCCGATGTCCGTACGCCGGAATCCTGCAAAACAAGGTTAGACTACCCCGGGGGTGGTTCCGGGATCGCCCCTCCGACGCTCAAGTCGGATGAGATTGAGGTAGAGAGAAAGTCTAGAGAGAGATGCTCTAGTTTATTAGGTGAGAATTGAATACTTTGTTCATTGATGAGGCATTTGGTTTTTATAGTGTTGGGGATTTCCCGGACGGGAAACATTGTTCGGATGGGCCTTTTTTGGTACCAATGGGCATGTTACCCTTTTTAAGCAATGATTATTCCACCTTTTTAGAGGTGTCCAAAGTCCTTGTGATTAAGTCGGCTTTCGGATGGGACCCTTTGTTGCTAACTGTCCCGAGCTTTAGGAGGCTTTCATGCTCCTTATCGGGTGGCGATTAAATAAGCCCCAAACAATTAGCCCAACGCCATAGATGGGGGACCACGAAAACTTGATTGGAGGGACGCCCGTCCGTGGCGGAATAATGACCATCTTATTTCGATCGGTTTGCAGGCGGCTTACCTCCCTGTTTGGAAGGAGGAACGTAAGCCCGGGTCCCCTTCCGTCAAAGGAGGGATAACGACCGTGTCACCTCTCATTAAATGAAGAGAGGGGCCGACCGGGTCACTCCCTGTTGATGGGGGAGAGGGCGACCCAGTCTCCTCTTATTGAAAGAGGAGAGGGCGGCCGGGTCATTTACTGTTGAAGGGAGAAGGCCGACCCGGTCACCTCTCATTGAATGAGGAGAGGGGCGACCAAGGTCACTCCCTGTTGAAGGGAAAAGGCCGACCTGGTCACCTCTCATTGAATGAGGAGAGGGGCGACCGCGTCAATCCCTGTTGAAGGGAGGATGCCGACCCGGTCTTTTCTTATTGAAAGAAGAGAGGGCCGACGGGCCAATCCTCTGTTTAAGGGAGAATGCCGAGCCGGTTCCTCTCATTGACGGAGGAGAGGGCCGACCGGTCACTCCTTGTTGAAGGGAGGATGTCGACCCGGTCATCTCTCATTGAATGGGAAGAGGGGCGAGCCGGGTCACTCCGAGTTGAAGGTAGGATGTCGACCCGGTCTCCTCCCTAATTGAATGTGAAGCGGGCCGACCCGATCACCTCTTCTTGGAGGTGAGAACTCCGATCGGCCACTTCATGCCGAACGGCGAGCGCCCGACCGGGTCACTTTTCCCTGGAGGAGGAGATGGCCGACCAGGATCACTACTATTGAGCGCCAAATTCGCGCCGAATGGGTGCTAGCTGAAACTTGGCCATACTTGACCGAGTATAGAAGCGACTCGGTAAAGGAGAGGAACTCTTGTTGGCCGAGTAGGGTGTAAGGCCACTCGGATGAGGGGCTAAAGAACCCCAAGTTGGTGCAGTGGGTGCTACCCGGCCATACTTGACCGACCGAGTATAGAAGCGACTCGGCAAAGGAGAAGAATTCATGTTGGCCGAGTAGGGTAGCCAAGGCCACTCGGATGAGGGCTAATGAGCCCCAAGTTGGTCCGGAGTGGGTTCTAGGCGATACTTGGCCATACTTGACCGAGTATAGAAGCGACTCGCAAAGGAGAGGAACTCCTGTTGGCCGAGTAGTAGTACAAGGCCACTCGGATGAGGGCTAATGAGCCCCAAGTCGGTCCGAGTGGGTTCTAGGCGATACTTGGCCATACTTGACCGAGTATAGAAGCGACTCGGCAAAGGAGAGGAACTCTTGTTGGCCGAGTAGGGTGTAAGGCCACTCGGATAGGGGGTAATGAGCCCCAAGTTGGTCCGAGTAGGTGCTAGGCGATACTTGGCCATACTTGACCGAGTATAGAAGCGACTCTCGCAAAGAGAGGAACTCATGTTGGCCGAGTAAGGTACAAGGCCAATCGGATGAGGGGCCAATGAGCCCCAAGTTGGTCCGAGTGGGTTCTAGGCGATACTTGGCCATACTTGACCGAGTAAGCGACTCGAGGAGAGGAACTCTTGTTGGGGGTGTACACTCGATAAGGGGTAATGAGCCCCGGTTGGTAGTGGCTGAACTTGCATACTGGCCAGTATAGGCCGGAAGAGAGGAACTCATGTTGGCCAGAGTAGGGTACAAGGCCACTCGGATGAGGGGGTAATGAGCCCAAGTTGGTCGAGTGGGTTAGGTACTTGGCCATACTTGACCGTACTGGGAACTTGTTGCGATACTCGGGCGAATGAGCAAGTGGGGTGGAACTTGGCCAAAAGCAAAAGAGAGGAACTCATGTTGTGAGTGTAGGTCAAGGCCACTCGGATGAGGGGCTAATGAGCCCCAAGTTGGTCGGAGTGGGTTCTACGATACTTGGCCATACTTGGCCGAGTATAAGCGACTCGGCAAAGGAGAGGAACTCTGGTTGGCGAGTAGGGTGTAAGGCCACTCGGATAAGGGGGTAATGAGCCCCGAGTTGGTCCGAGTAGGTCTTAGGCGATACTTGGCCATACTTGGCTGAGTATAGAAGCGACTCGGCAAAAGAGAGGAACTCATGTTGGCCGAGGTGGGGTAAGGCCACTCGGATGAGGGGCTAATGAGCCCCAAGTTGGTGAGTGGGTTCAGCGATACTTGGCCATACTTGACCGAGTAGCGACTCGACAAAGGAGGGAACTCTTGTTGGGGGTGTGAGGCCACTCGGATGAGGGTAATGAGCCCCAAGTTGGTCCGAGTGGGTTTCGCATTCCGGACGGTGGGCAGCAGACTATTTTGCTTGACCGAGATATGTCCGACCTGAAATGCCACATGGCCGACTTTGGTATTTGGGACATTGGGGCCCTTGGTATTGGTTGAGCTGACGAGGTGCTCTGTGGAACTTTGACGCTTCAAATTCCTTGGACTTAGAAGGTTTTTGCCCGATATTACTAGGCTCTTCATGGGATGGGTCGAATAGGTCCCTTTGGGCCTCTATTGGAAGCCCATCAAGGCGACGCGGGAGGTTTGCGTTGCACGTCCCCAAGGCGCTCCTATATATACGGGGGAGGAGAGAGTTGGGGATCATTTGCTCATTTCTCCAACTTTCCCTCTCTCAAAGATCTTGATTTCTCTCATCTCTCAAGTTCTTCCTCCGGTCTTTTCGTCCAGCCAGTACGCTCTTGTTCTTTTTAAGTTTTTTTTTTTCTTTCTTTCTTTTCTTTCGAATAATCTCGCCGACTCCCTTGTTCGTTAATAATGGGAGATTCGACCGGAGTCGTCGACACCCGACCTCACCTCCCTATAAATTGTCCAAGGAGGTGAGGGGGATTGGAATAACATGTGGTGTCTTTGTAATAAGTTGCCCTGACCCTCTGCCTCGACGCAGCTTGCTCTTCCGAGCCCATCGTCTTCGGTGAAGGAGGAGGCCGAGAGTATTATTCCCTATCCTTGTGAAGTGTCGCTGGCCTATCCCCCTCGAGGAGTTACTTAGACAAATATTTGTCTTTGTGATGTAGTGAGGGTGGCCATGCCGAGGAGAAGCGAGGAGAAGCATCCACTTCGGGTCAAGAACTAGAGTATCCCGACCTTGATCCAAAAGGAGGTCCGGGGACCTTCTTTCCCAAGCCCGCGTAATAAAATCTCGACCGAGGACCTCGGGGGGACGCCCACGAGATTCCAAATAAAGGACCCTTATTATCCGGTCAGGCCCGAGAGGCCTACCACACGGTGCTCGGCCTCCACCGGGTGCGTTCTGTGTATTACAAGTTAATGGAGTTGGGGCTCCGCTTTCCGCCGACCCCATTTGTCAAGGAATTGCTGAATGCCTACAATTTGGCAATTTGCCAAATTTCTCCTAACTCCCGGGGCGGAATCAACGCCTTCCCAGGTAGGGATGGCAATGGGTCGGGTCCACCCAAACCCGGCACCGTTTATTTATTGGAACCCGGCACGCCCCGGGACCCGTGGTCTAGATTTTTCGGACCCGGACCCAAACTCGTTGGGTCTAGCGGGTCCATGGGTCCTAACAGGTCCTTAATGGGTCCTTCTTAGTTTTTAGTTTTCATCACATTTTTTAATCTAATTAATTAAAAAATTTCGCACTAATATATATAGGTCCTGCATCCATGGGTAAAGCATTATCTAAACAAAATTTAAAAAATTAACTCATAAAATTTTAAAATGTTACAACTTACAAAGTTACGAGTCTTGGATGGAGTTCCAACACTAACGAGTTCACAAAATCACAACTCATAAAACCTTAGAGTTTAGGTAAAAAAAAATTAATATGTAAAATGGGTCCGTGGGTCGGGTATGGGTGCAGTATATGTGGACCCGGACCTGCATTCAGACTCATGCTCTTCGGGACCCGGGCAGACCGGACCCGTTGGGTCTAAAATTTTCGGACCCGGGACCCTTATAAATGGGTCGGGTCTAGGTTCCATTGCCATCTCTACTTCCAGGTGCTCGTGACTTGATGCAAATCGACCAGGCCCTCAAATTGTGGAGGCATATGTATAAGTCGGTCGAGGTTATGGCCGCGACGAATGGTCCCGGTTGGTGGAGTTTTCGGTGTCCGCCCGAGGGCCGAACCGTCCTCAACCCGCCTACCTCGCGAGACGGGGTTTCGAGAGAATTCGCCTTCGTCTATTTTGGCGGAGATTGGGGGATTCCACTTTGTTCCTCCCTCGACCGAGCCCCCGTCGCCCCTAAATCTGCGAGTGGGTGAACTTGATGACGAGGAGGGTGTGGCGCCCGCTATATGTAGACGGAGTCCAAAATTGTGGACGGGGCGAAATATTTGTATCCGGCCATGGCTTCCCGATCGCAAACTCTTCAAAGACGAGCATTTCCTTTCGGCTATGGGTCTCGGCTCGACCTTTCCAGAAGGGTAATTTGCCGAGGAGATAAATTAGGTGGTTGGTTTGATAAACTCCCAAGTTTTTTGCTTTTTGACTAACATTTTGTTTT
>CANSNZ010000660.1:0-295823 GCA_947646795.1 Beta lomatogona
GTGAGCAGGGCAATGCTATCAATTTAGCCCTAACCTAATGATCCTTTCACTTGAGCTCCCAGCTTAACTGCACTTTTTATTTCTTTTTAAAATTCGCTTCTATAGTTCTATGTACTATTAGTCAGTTACTCTCCTTTGCATGACTATTACTTTCTGTTTTAGGTTGATTATGAGTGCAATATGTCAACTGGCACTTTCGTACCTCTACATCGCTACCATGAAGACCAATTCCAGTCAAATAAGTCTATCATTTTGCAATGGTCGCCATATTGCAATGAGGTGGATCTTATGAAGCAGGTGAGCTTTTGCAGACTGTAATGGCTGGTTTTTCTGGTTTTCTGCCATTTCGATAAATATGTCATCCCTTTTGCGACTCCGGTCATACAAGAATTTTGTGGCATGTGTGATAGGAGTACTAGAGAAAGCAAGCAAGCTGGTATGCCTCTAGCCAGAGCTATAGAGCTTGCTATAAAAGATTAGAGACACACAGTGAGATAAAAGTGAGCTAAGTCATGTGTGAATTATGATTATCCCCTGTCTGTTTTTTGTTGGCCCTCGTGGTCTTCTCTTGTTATGTCTTATTCTGGCTCTTGCACCTCATTACGAGCCTCAGTGGCGGATCTTGATCAAAAAAAATTACAAGGGGCCAAGTTTTTGTAATCCGACCTCTTAGTGCACTCAATTTATATGTCACAACACCTTTTAAATATATTATAGCTTGTATGATTTATAGTTCAAAAAGAATATTTAGAGCCAGCCGGCCAGGCCCGCACTTCCCCTGGTGGAAGATCCTCCCCTATTACGAGGGCATGATGCTTGACCTTTCATGCTAACCCGACTCTCTTAAGTCCTTATACTTGGTCTTTCCCTTAACCAGTGTGGCAGTGTGATCGTGCATAAGTATTCTCGTTTCAGCTGCCAGTATCTTATGGAAATGCAAACTTTGCTGAGTGGCTAACACTCCGCAAGCTATAGCAGTTTTTGGCTAATTATATGATGTGAGAAAATGGAATATAAGTGTAGGTGTGGCATTGTAGTGGGGATTCTTCAGTAATATATATTCATGCAGATCCTAATGAGTGTCATTTGTAATTGATGGCAGTTTGATGACATTGGATCTCATGGAACTAAAGTTATTGTTTTCAATTTATGGTTTACTGATGACAAGAAATTGGAGTTCGATTTTGAAAATGATCCTGAGGTGACATTTATTTTTCTCTCTCTTCTAGCTCTTTGCTAGCTGCTAGGTAATATATTTATCTGTTTTTCGTCATGACTGTTGGTGGCAGGATATTCGCCTACAAGGTTCTGATAATTGTAAGAAAATAAGCTTACAAAATAAAATAAGTGAAGAGCATATCGGCAGTCGATACCATTACTCCCTCCGAGTAAGTCTTTGTTTGGCATGATTCTCAAAGCATGCAAGATATTAGACTTACAAGTCTTATCCTTGTCAGGTATACTTGTCCATTTTATACTTGCAGATTCCGCAGAATTTTAATATCATATTGCGTGGAAAAGCTGTGAAACATCACAGTGTAGCATGTGATCTCAAATATCCAGAGTTCATCTTGTACAGACCTCAAACCGGGGGGGAACTAAGGAGGTATCTTCATGTCTTTTTAGTCATCCTTGCTCCTAAATGTTTCATGTTTGTGCATATGGTTGCAGTTTATAGAGTTCTTTACTTTTAGTTGCTATTGGAAGCCATGGGATGCCTGGTTTGAATTTTGTTTCTATGAAGATAAGAAAAAGAGGTTTTAGACTTTTAGCGAAGAGAGAAGAATGCACGGAGTACAAGTCATCCTTAAAGATACAAAAGTATCTGTGGAAAAGTAATTCAACAAACTGTGATTCAACTGGTAGGAAGGGGAACAACCTGAAAACTTTTTGTTGGCAAAAAAAAAAAAATTCCCCAAAGTGATGCCAATGAGATGACTTTTACTCCATTTTACTTACTGAACGACGCCTTCGAATTTCAAGTGCAAAGTTGATATTCTCCAAAAGGTGAAAGAGATTATTCTAGATATTCAAAGAGATGGGTTTATCTCGAAAAGATGCTCATTTAGGTGCTATTAGATCAAGACGAAAACATTTGGGAGCTTTTTTTTCTGTATTTTGAACGTTATGTGCTGTGCTATGCAGTTACGCTGGTTAAATTTGACTTTTTGAGAACTGTGTCTAATGATCATAATATCATATAACAGATATTCTATATAAATTTCTCAAATCAGCAATTTCTCGTGAGTTGTGATTTTCATGTTTCACTTCTTTGGTCTGAAGAACTTCAAATACTTGTTATAAGTTAAATTTCTAAGCTAGGGAGTAAGCTTTGTAGCTAATCTATGTAGCATGCATGAAGGTTCTTTCATGGACTTCTGTTGCATTCTTACATATGTGATGACTTTCTTACCTGTTTATAACTCAATATGTTGTGCTGTCAACAAGTTGCAGCTTTCCATTTGAGTACGTTAATATCAGTGTTTTTAACAGGCACTTGTATGTGTATCTGCAACGTGTTTCTGGTTCAACTTTGCAGGCTGAAGTACTAACAACAATAGGGTTTCTTAAGGAAGCTCCTCAAGTCAATATCCATGGCTTCTGTGTCTACCATAGAAATCGTCTTATACTGGTATGCCATAAATTAGTTTGCAGCAGAGTGAGGGTTCTATGTATGAACACACAAGTGCAGACATGAGTGTGTGACTTATGTTGGGGCCTAAAGGGGGTCGAGGCCCCTTCATACATATCTTTTTTGAAATTTTAGTTACTATTACTGCTCAATTTTTAAAAGTTGTAAGAAAAAAAGTGTTGTCCCACTAGTTTTAGGGTTTAGAACACATTACATTGGGATAAATAGAATATAACCTAAACCTCTCTGCAATAATGTGAATGACTAGATGAATTGGAATTTGTTTTTCCTTTAATTAGCACTTCCCATTTCAATTGTCAGTTATAAATATTTCCCCAAAGTAAATGTACTAGTTATACAGAATGGACTTCAATAATATTTGTATTTTTGTGAAACTCTGCATGTGTAGAAGATTATAAAATTGCAGAATTAGTGGTTGAAAACACTTCAATCTCTTTTACTGTGATTCTACTTTCCATGACTTGTTGAACTTGATAATGTTTTATCTAGTTAAATTTTTCCTTTGCAGCCATTTTGGCAAGTTGTAAGCTATGATAGGAGTAGAGGAAGAGGCGTTGTAGGTACTTTCTCTGCTTCAGCCTTCACATTAATTTTCTGCTGAAAACATGTGCAGTTTTAGACTGTATGCTTGAAAGTTTTAACATCAATATTTCTAGGGGTCTTGGAAGCAAATTTTATTGAGCCTATTCATAACAAGCAAGATTTTGAGAAGACTTCCCTTTTCCAAAAGCTTGAAGCTCGCTTGAAGGACATGACTTGGGAATATTGGTATATATAAATGTACTGATTGCTGTTGTGTAAATTGAAATAGCTTAAATCTAATCCTATTTTCCCGATCCAATGAAGTAGTTGAAATTGAAGGACATAATTGAATGAATCGTAGGGATTTTCACTGTGGACTTATTGGATATCAAGTGAAGAAAAAAAATCCAAGTACCTTTATCTTTACTAGACTCATCTGATGTGCTTCCAAGTCAAGCTAGACATGAATCCCTTGGCACAAATAGAGTATTGAAATTGGATCGAGCATCAGTTCATCAGGTTGATTCTGTGGTTAGTTTGCCTGTTAAATCTCTAGTTCAGAATGATCAAAGCAGCACCGAGCAGCATGGTAAAAAATTTAGCTCTTTCTGTCAGATTCTTCCATCTGCAGACAAATCTGTGTATTCCTATGGTCATTATCTTTGCAGGTATCAAAAGGGCACAAGAAGATCTTGGAAAGGGGAGAAGGCAGGTCAGGCTTGTACCTGATGCTATCAATGCTGGGCACTCTATGCAAGTTCAGGTTGTTTTTGAGGTTCTTTTCTATTAAAAAAAAGATTGGGATGAAAATGATAAAGATTCTAACTTAGGTCTAAGTGGAACATTAATGGTCCGCATTTAGTCAAGCCTTACTGATTACGTCCAATGTTACCTATTTCACCATGCAAGAATGGGTACAGAAGCAATTTGCTGCCTAATATTGTTATATTAATCCAGAAGTATACCACTTGCATTTGCTTTTTTGGATTGCAGTTTATGAGAGATTATTAAATTAGGTAACATTGGTTACAGCTCTGAGCTTCTACTTTTGCTACAGTTCTGTCTAGGAGATGAGAGTTGAGCCAAGCTACAGATGCTGAGCCAGAAATATTGTCTGGGTGTGCCAAACTAATGTTGTAGTGTGAAAGGGAATTATCGAGCTCTCTATCAATAATTCAGTATATATGATTTCAGTAATCTGTTAAAAAGAAAATTGTTCAAATCATTTAACTTGGTTGTGCCCCACTATGAACGTAGAGATAAATAAAATTTATATTAATTTGTGTCTTGTGTCCCTAAAGAAGTTCCTAAACAATGTGTAAATTGATAATTAGGAGCCTTGAAGCCATATGCTATGTGATGTTTTCTTTCTTTAGATACACAATTTGGTTTCGTCATAAGTGAAATACTTGTAAGATTTAGCACGACTACAATATTAAGTCGAGCTTCTCTTGCAGCTTGCTTCTCAGGCTGCCAAGCTTATGAATGAAAAGAGGGATGTGGTAATGATGCAGGAAAATAAGAAGCTTCTTGCAAAGTATGTTTTTCAAGAATAATAAGCTAACCAATTCCTGATTGTTTTCTCTTTATATTGGTCCTATGATTTTTTGTGTTTCAGATGCTTAGAATATGAGAAGGCTGAAGAAGAGCTCAATTACAAGGTATATCTTATCGGGTGCCTAATACTTTAATTGGATCTGGTGAACCCCTTCTTCAAGTTAATAGTCAACATCTAACTGTGCTGAGCATAAAAGAAATCTCACTCTTAAGTCTCACTATCTCAGTTGATCTTATGAACTGTTAACTTTTGAACGGAAGATGTAAATGCTAAAATAAATCGTTTAGGCACAGAAGTTAATCAACTTTTTGAAGTTTGTGCCCTGTGCTTAGACTGCATTACATGATTCATGCAGGTATCATGGCTCAAAAAGGAACTTGAATTTGCACAACACGAATATGAGAGGATGTTAAATGAACTACAATTGTTCGAAGCTGTTAAGCCCGAGAAGAATGTAAGTGACCATCTATCTATAGACATAGAGGAACCCGCATTGGTCTACTCAGTTTCATCAATTGACTAGGTGATTCACTATTGGCTGAGCCATTATTGACCATCCTAGGTATAAAGTTACAACAACATCATCCAAATGCCTCTAAAGGATTTCATTACCTAGACACAAGCATAGGTCGCATGTATGTAATTTTCCTCTGAAATAATACAAGTTGTTTCCAATCGAGTCTGAAATAATACAGCTGATTTACAATGAATGAAGAAATGGAGACAGTTGAATGTCCTCTTTATAATCCAAAAGCATCCAAAAGCCAAAAATCTTTGACTCCATGGGAAATGCACTTCTCTTCAAATCAATTGGCAAAGTATAAATATTACATGACAAATTTATTCGAGTACTTTCAATGTCATTCAGATTCTGGCTCTATCTGGTATACTGTAGGGATTTGCTTGTATTATTCAATTGCCTTCATTTTTGCTTGAGCTTATTGAATGCTGAATAGTATAGTAATTGCAACCTAATGTTTTAAGTTGTCAAATTGACATTTTCACGTGCTCTATTCTGAGTTTCTGACATATGGGGCATTTTAAACCTTAGTCCTTAAGCTCTTTTCTGAACTAACAATTTGCTCATAATATTCAGCTGTAATATTAGAAACAAGTTGGGCGCAATAAGTGGATGCAGCAGTCTGTGACTGGTTTGAGTGTTAAGGGATGCTACCTGGAGGCCATGCTCTTAAGAGCTATGAAGTCCAATAGGAGATGGCACCTTGCTCTAACTGACATGTTGGGCAGGTGGTGCTATTTCGCTGTTGTCAAGATATCACTGCCATGAGGCTCTAGTTGATCTCCAACTACCTTCTAGCACGCCATCTTATTATTGCTTTCCTAGTCCTACCACAGCTTTGCATAACAGATGGGTGATGCCGGAACAAGATGCAATGAAGCCAGGCCCTTTGTTTTGGTGGTAGTGTTCTCTTAGGGCAAATGGGAGTTAGAGGCATTATAAATTGTAATGTAGTAATCTCATTGTGTAGCCATTAGAGTATGAAACCTCTTGTGTTAATAAATGAAGAAAAGCTTAAATCTCTCTCGGCCTTCGTACGAAATATTTAAGAAAAGAGGTTAATTGTTGTAGGAAGCCGTAGCCTGTAGGAAGATAAACTGTTAAACAGAATATGCATCACATAGCATGTTAAAAAGATTTAAACCATGTTAAGGTTGACATTCTTCAAACACACCCCCATGCGTTGGAGACCATCTCATACTTGTGGATTTGTGGTGACAATATACCAACATCTTCATTCTTCTATCCACAAATTATAAAATAATCTCTTTAGATTGCTTTAATCGTTATTGAGACTGGAAATTACCGAACTTCTTGTTCCATTGTCTTGAAGCTTTACCCATAAAATCTTCTCTCTAATATGCATACTTTTATACTGGAAGTCTAGAGGCATGCTTATATACTGTTGCTGGCTTCATATAGGCCTCTTTCTCTAGAAACTCGTAGTATAAAAAAAAAAAAGCATTGTTCGTTGTTGATATATAGCTTGTGTAACTTTCATGCTTTCATAGCTTTTCCCTTAGTTTTGTCAACTTCCATATTTTTTTTTTATAAGGTAAGATGAAGTCCCTTGCAAGTAGGGGAAGTGGGGATCCCTCCTTGTAAGGGGTGAGACTCGATCCCGGAGGAATCGGAGGTGATGCCAACACCACTAGGCTATCACCTGCTACTCTTTGTCAACTTCCATATTTCCTCCTAGATTGTATAACAAGGAGGATTGTTCAAAGTGTAACGTAAAGAAGCAAAAGATGAAAATTATCCTTGTGAAATAAGGGGGGAAAAAAGATTTTATCATAGAGCAAAAGTTTTAGCTGGGAATTTTGTGTATATTATGGTAATTATAGATGCAAAACCAAATACTGCTTGCACTAAGTAGTAGGTACATAAAAGTACAATACAATTTAAAAACAAAACTCTTCCTTTAAAGACGAGGAACCCTCTCTCTAACCCCGTTAGAGAACCCTACCATTCTGGTTTATCTCCGCCGCGGCGGCGCCCTCCTCTCGCCCATGGCCGAGGAGATCGCGCATTGTGTTTCAAAGCCGAATATTGACGCAGAGGAGGACCAAGTTCTTGACTTAAATACAATAAACCCTAAACCCGATAACGTAGTATCTCTTTTACTGGTGGGAAGATTGTTAACTAAACGTAATTTCAATGTTGAGGCTTTCAAAAGGACCATCACCACTGTATGGGCTCCGGTTCATGGCCTTGTTATTAGGGTTTTAAAACTGAACCTATTTGCTTTTCAATTCTTCCATTGGAGGGACATGTTGAAGGTACTTGATGGGAGACCTTGGTGCTTTGACAACATGTTAGTTGTCTTTGAAGGAGGTGAAGGAGACGAGCAACCGGACCAGGTATCTCTAATTTATTCCCCGTTCTGGATTCGCCTAAAAAACCTCCCTTTTAACATGAGATTTGATGACGTAGTTAGGGCTTTGATTGGTAACATGGGAGAAATACTTGAAATTGAAGAGGATGTATTAGGTTTTGGGCGTTACAGACGTGTGAAAGTATTGTTAGATACAACAAAACCTTTGAGAAGATATAGAAAATTGAGGGATAAGTCAGGGAAAGAATTACAGATTGACTTCGCCTATGAACGGCTTCCATTTTTCTGCTTAGCTTGTGGAGTTATGGGTCACTCTGAGAAGGATTGTCAGTTTGTTCATGAAGACGATAGGTGTGAGAAACTTGGTTGGCATTTAGGGCTCAAAGCCACCCCAAGAAAAGGGAGAACGAAGGAGCTTGAAGAAGAGAGCAAGTTTAAAAATTGTAAGAAGGTTTTGTTTGACGATTCAGTAGTATCGAAGAAAGAGAAACCTATTACCACCAACATACTATTATCCAACCAAGTTAATGTCCCCAAAAAGGTGTGTGTGGAGCAGGATCCAAAGGTAGCATTAAATGCAATTGTTGAGGTGTCTAGTTCTCAAGCACCCATCGACTTAAAGGAGCAGGTGTGTATTTCGTCAAGCATTAGTGGGGACCCCTCCCATAATGTTCTTTGAGTTTGCAGCGAATAAAACAAATGATGGTTTTGTTTTTTCGGCTTCAAAGGTGAATAATGGTGTGAAGCCTGGTGCATGGAAGAGATTGGCCCGTGGGCCTATGGAGGATAAGGGAGTGCAGCAAATGGACCTGGATCACTCTGAAATTGTGCATAAACGTTACATTGATGGTAGTTTGGTGCGTGATGATGGTGAAGCCAGTAGGGGGTGTGATGATGGTGATGATGTTATAAAGCGACAGAAGCTATGCTTGTCCCATGATCTTATCTCTATTGTTTCGGCGGTGGTTGGTAATGGCCAACCCCGCCGAGTCATTATGAATATTTTATGTTGGAACCGCCGAGGGGGTGGGCAATCCTCGGTCGGTTCGGCAGCTCCGTAGATGGAGCACTTTTTATGCCCCCATTGTGGTGTTTTTGTCGGAAACTATGATTAATAAAATTGAAGTTGAAGCTTTGAAAAGTCGTTTGAGTTTCCAAAACGCCTTTGGTGTTGCTAGTAGAGGTAGAGCTGGTGGTTTGTGCCTATACTGGAAGGAGGAAGTTCAATTTTCTCTTGTTTCTTACTCTCAACACCATATTTGTGGAGATATCGATGATGGTCATAAAAAATGGAGATTTGTGGGGATTTACGGTTGGGCAAAAGAGGAAGAGAAACATCATACTTGGGCTCTCATGCAGCATTTGTGTAGTGTGACAACAAGACCTATTCTCTTTGGAGGTGATTTTAATGAGATTTTGAGTTATGATGAAAAGGAGGGAGGAGTGGATAGAGTTAGGCGTGAAATGACTCATTTTCGTGATGCTATGGATGACCTCTCTCTTCGTGATTTGGGTTATAATGGAGTTTGGTACACTTGGGAGCGTGGGAATTCCCTGTCTTCTTGTATTCGGGAAAGACTTGATCGTTATGTTAGCTCTCCCTCTTGGTTGGATCTCTACCCAAACACCATGGCTGAGCACTCCATACGCTACAAATCAGATCACTTGGCAATTATCATCCGGCCCGATCGTGTTGCTAGGCCCACAAGTAAACAGAAGCGTTTCTACTTTGAGACAAGCTGGCTCCTTGACGAGTCTTGTGAAGACACGGTCCGGTCTGCCTGGCCCAACTGCTGGGGATTTTCTTATGGGTCGTATTGCTGCTATGGCCCAAAGTCTGAAAAGCTGGAGTCACGTGAAGTTTGGTAACATTGGGAAACAGATTGAGAGTGTTGAAAAGGAGCTCGGTGTAGTGCAACAACAGCCCATTTCAGATACAACTTGTAATTCGCGCATTGAACTTGAAAAGAAGTTGGATGATCTTCATGCTAAGCACGAAGCTCATTGGTATTTACGGTCTAGAGTAGCTGAAGTTAGAGATGGTGATAAAAATACAAAATATTTTCACCATAAAGCATCACAAAGGAGAAAAAGAAACTATGTGAAAGGGTTGTATGATAATCAGGGGGTTTGGTGTGATGATGTTAATGAATTTGAAAGTATTTTTACTGACTATTTCAATTCGATCTTTACTTCTACAACTCCTTCTGAGTCTCATCTTGATGCTGTTTTGCGTTTCATTGACCCTGTTGTTAGTGATGAATGTAATCAAAGACTTCTTCGGCCTGTCACAAAAGAAGAGATTTATGCTGCCCTCCAACAGATGCATCCCTGCAAAGCCCCTGGGCCCGATGGTATGCATGCTATTTTTTATCAGCGCTTTTGGCACATTATTGGTGATGATATTTCTAGTTTTGTTAGTAGTATTCTACATGGCACTCTGTCTCCTAGCTGTGTAAATCATACTAACATTGCTTTAATTCCGAAAGTTAAAACTCCCTCCAAAGCTGCTGAATTTCGCCCCATTGCTCTTTGTAATGTGTTGTATAAGCTGGTGTCAAAAGTGATTGTGATTAGATTGAAAGATTTCCTTCCGAGTCTTGTCACTGAAAATCAGAGTGCCTTTGTTCATGGATGTCTTATTACTGATAACGCCCTCATTGCTATGGAGGTGTTTCTATCTATGAAATACAGAAATAGGAGTCGCAGGGGTACCATTGCTATGAAGCTTGATATGAGCAAAGCTTATGACAGGGTTGAATGGGGCTTTCTGAGGAAACTTTTGCTCACTATGGGTTTTGATGGGCGCTGGGTGAATTTGATCATGAGTTGTATCTCTTCTGTTGCTTATTCCTTTATTATCAATGGAGGTGTTTGTGCAACTGTTGTTCCTGCTAGAGGTCTTCGGCAAGGTGACCCCCTTTCTCCGTATCTTTTTATTTTGATTGCTGATGCTTTCTCTAAAATGATTCAGAGGAAAGTTCGGGATAAACAGATTCATGGAGCTAAAGCCAGTCGCAGCGGTCCAGAAATTTCTCACCTTTTCTTTGCAGATGACAGTTTACTCTTCACTAGAGCTTCTCGACAGACCACTATGAGTTAGCATCCGGGCAGAAAATTAATTATGAGAAGTCGGAGGTTTCTTTTAGTAGAGGAGTCAGCATCACACAAAGAGAAGAGTTGAAAAATCTTTTGAACATGAGGCAGGTGGACAAGCATGAAAAATACCTTGGTATCCCTTCTATCTCTGGTAGATCAAAGAAAGCCATCTTTGATTCACTTTTAGATCGAATTTGGAAGAAACTCCAAGGTTGGAAAGAGAAACTGTTATCTAGAGAGGGCAAAGAAGTTTTATTGAAGTCGGTGATCCAGGCAATTCCTACTTATCTTATGGGAGTTTACAAAATTCCTAGTTCTATCATCCAAAAATCCACTCGCCTATGGCTCGTTTTTGGTGGGGTGCTTCTGATTTGCAGCGGAAAATCCATTGGAAAAATTGGAATTCTATGTGCACTCTGAAATGTTTAAGTGGAATGGGGTTTAAGGACCTCAAAGTTTTCAATGATGCTCTTTTGGGACGGCAAGCATGGAGGTTAGTTCGTGAACCAAATTCTCTTTTTGCTAGAGTTATGAAAGCTAAATATTATTCCAGTTGTGATTTTTTGGATGCCCCTCTTGGGTGTTCAAGAAGCTATTCATGGAGTAGTATTTGGAGTTCAAAAGCGCTCATTAAGGAAGGTGTGGTTTGGAGGGTGGGCAATGGTACCCAAATTAATCTTTGGGATGATCCTTGGGTGATTGATGAAAGTGGGCGTTTCATTACTAGTGAGAAAAATGCGGAGTATAATACAGTCAGTGAGCTTATTGATTTTGAGAGGATGGAATGGAAAGTAGAAACTATTGAAGCTTTGTTCAATGAAAGAGATGTTCGGTGTATCCTTGGCACTCCTCTAAGTTCAGTTCCTATGAGGGATGACATTACTTGGGCCTTTTACAAAGGATGGCTGCTATTCTGTGAAAACCGCTTACATGCTTGGGAAAGGTGGAAATCTTGATAATTTTCACCAAGCTTGGGTTAATATATGGAGTATGGAAGTGAGCCCAAAAGTTCGTCATTTTTTATGGCGCCTTTGCACTTATACCCTCCCGGTTCGAAGTTTATTAAAATTTCGTCGTATGATTGATGATGATTCATGTCCATGGGGTTGTGGTGAAGTTGAATCGCAAGAGCACGCCATTTTTGGATGCCCATTTGTGCGTGACTTATGGATTGCTAGCGGTTGTGAAGCTCTTTGTCCGCATGATCCCACCAGCACTATGCATGATATTATTGTGGGATGGCAGGTGGCTGATGCAAAGGTAGTTGCGAGTGGAGCTTTTCTTGCTTGGATTATATGGGGCGAGCGAAACTCTTTAGTTTTTAACAATAAATTAACCCCCCACAACATCCTGCTGAACCGTGCCCATAGAACTGCTGAAGGATTTGGTAAATATGCAGAGAAGATCTACAAGCCTGCTCATCAGATGCCCACAAGCCCAAGATGCTGGACCGCCCCTCCTGCTGATGTAATTAAGCTGAACGTGGACGCTTCACTCTCGGTGGAAGGATGGATTGGGCTTAGCACTATTGCCCGAAAATCCGATGGGAGTGTAGTATTTGCTGCCACTCGACGCGTTCGAGCGTTTTGGACTGCTGAAATTGCCGAGGCAAAAGCCATTGAAATGGCCGTGAAACTGGGTAAGAGATATGGTCTCCAAGAAGTTGTAGTGGAATCGGATTGTCAATCTCTGATTCACCGTCTCTCTAAGCATGCTATTTTTCTTGCCGATCTAGATATTATCCTCCATAATATTTTATCTTCCTGTACTTGTTTTAAGTCCATTGTATGGTCTCATGTGAAGCGTGATGGGAATTTCGTAGCTCACCATCTAGCTAAGCTTATTCCTTTTGGAGTAGAACAAGTTTGGGAGAACCACTATCCCCAGGAAATGGCTCCTTATGTGTTGATGGACATTTTGTCCCTTAATCTATGATAGCTTGCTTTTCCCCAAAAAAAAAAAAAAAAAAAAAAAAAGTAGTAGGTACATAGCTAGGGAGTAGGGCGTGGAAATAAGTTACAAGCATTTAACGCTTGTGCAATGTACAGTATAAGACTAGTAAGTAGTAAGTGTGACATTAATGATTAACTGTGCAAATTAGTAGGTGTACGGATTGATGATTAACCCACATATATTGACTCTTAACAGTTGCGTATTTTTTCTAGTATCAGATTTATAAGTATACTCCAAATGTATCTTTATCACCTAAAATTGAAACATCCAACCTTTGGGCTAAAAAGATTATTAAAACCGATGAATTAAACTCTACGAATTATTACTATATAGTGGATAGGTAGACAGATTACACGTTGGATAAACAATTTTTTTTTTTTCCCTCTCACCTCCCTAGCTCTCCAGTCTTCTACTTATTATATATAATCAAAGATAAAAACCCAAAAGCTCATCGACTTCATACCATCTTCCTTTGCATGCATTTTGTAAACGCATTTATTGCTCAAAGGTTGATAATTTCAGGTATCTTTGCTACTTATCAGTTATCATACATCCTTTATCATGATTGTTTTTCACTATAAACGAGCTAGAGATATTATCATATTAGTATTAACTTCCCTAAATTCCCGCCCGCTTACAAGGGATCTTCATTTTACCTAAAAGAAAGTATTAGTATTAATTTTATATATAGTCGCATTTTCGAGGTTACAACAACATCAAAAATTTCTGGTTTTTGAGAAGTTCAATGGAAAATAAATGAAGCTAGGTTTGTTTGGTAATATTATTTTCAAATAATTAAGCTAATTTAAAGCAACTATTTTAAAAATCAGGATAACTTCTTTTTGATCGGACAAAAAATCAGAATATTTTAAGCAACACATTTGCAACGTGATTAACACCTCACCTCAAATAAACAAAAAAAAAAGTTGACCTTTTTATTTTATTTTGCATTCATTATTGTTTTTTTTTTCCCTCTTCAACCATATATTACGATCTTCACTTTTTAAAAAAAAAAAAAAAAAAATGGTTATTTGGTAGAAAAGAGTTCATGTTGAAAATAAAGGGTTTTAGGATTTTGGTTTATGGGTTTTGTAATTTGAACCTAAATATGCATTAGCCAAAGTTGGAAATCTAGGGTTTTGTAATTCTGCCCAGAAAATTATTATTCTTGGGTTTCAATTTTCGGGATTGATTTAATGACCCATGATTTTAATTTTTATTACAGAACTTTTATGCGAAAATTCTAGATATTTGTTCTAATAATAATAATAAAAAAAAAGTGTTTCTGGCTTTGTTTCTTACTAAAAGGCTCATTTAATCGGGAGTGGATTGGATTTATTTGATCCCCAAGCCCCAAAAAAAAAAAAAAAATATATATATATATATAAAGAAAAAGCAAAAAAAAAAATTATAATTTCACCTTTGGAAGAGTTGCATGTTTCAGTAAAATTGGATGTTCCATAAACAAGGGATTAATAGTTTTATGCAGGATTTAGTATGGTGTCCAAGTTTTAAGCTTGTTTCTGGGTTACCCAGTACAACTTTCTTCTATATGACACTAGGGAATGGACACAGATAAAGTCTAAGGTGTGATCATTTCGCACTAATTTATTGCGAGATATTAGAATTTTCTCCCCAAAAGGATAGTAAGTCACCTTTAGAGGCCTAGACTGTCTTATACAAGATTTTGCCAAAAAGGTATTCACATTGAAAGTGGATCAATTATCTCAAAACTGATATTTGTGCTTAGCATAGGTTTTTTATGGTTGCTAATTGTGATATATTTGTGCTTGGTATTAAAGAGATTGTTAAAGTTGTTTTGTGAGCTTAATTCTAGATTTTGCATTTAGCTTTAGGAAAATTGTTTACAATGTGCAGAAACAAAGATATGGCAGAGGCTGAAAAGATGCATTTTCAGTCTTGTCAGAAGTTATGTGGGACTTTAGTTCATCAAAAATTCCAGCATGAGGCTCCTGAATTTTTAGACAATAGCTCAAGTGGTATGACTTATGTTCAAAGCAACACCTGTTTACTGGAGCAAATGCAGACTGCAGTTCAGGCCGCTCGTTTATCTGCAGCCCCTCGATGCCAAACTCTGCGGTTTCGACAATTCTGGAAAGCTGGAAACAATGACAATGTCTCCTCTGAATCGTTGGTGATAAGTTAGCCATCTTTAGCTATATGCTCAGACTTTTGGGAATTAAATTGCATTCTTTAGATAATCTCTGATTGAATAAGTTGGTTGTATGCCACATCCTGTAAATCAGAGCAATGTCATCTTTCACTTTGTCATTTGTATCATGTGTGGAATTTTCACCACCATCTACATTTGATGAAGTTTGATAGGTTTTGCTTTTACAATGTGTTAACAGTATTGTTTTTTTTTTCCAGAGACCAAAAATCTTTTGCATGTTCACCCCAAGTTCCTTCACTCTAATGCCACTTCTCATAAGTGGGCTTTTGGAGGTGATGTCTTGCTGGCTTGAGAATTAAATTCTTTGCGGATCCTTTGTTCTTCTCCTTGTCTTAAAGTTGTCTTCTGTCTTACTATTTATTCTTTTTCATGCAGCTGTGGCAGAGCTTCTTGACAATGCTATTGACGAGGTGATCTAGCTGACATTTTAATTGCCTTCACTGTTAATATATTAGCGTTTTTGTTCCGTCTGCCATTCAGTAATATATTCATAAGATGTTGGAAGTTCGGAACATATAAGGGCTAGAAATTTTTGTGGAGTAAAAAGTATATTGTAGTTGTAGCTAGCATGCAAAAGCGTCCATGCTCCCAAATCGACTATGTTTGTATATAAAGCGGAAGAACTTTAGGCTTTTGACTATATTTTGTCCTTACTGTGAAAACATCAAAGTATCAATAAACCTCAGCTTTGGAACTCAAATTTTATGTTCTCATATCAAGTGTCTACTTTAATGTCATGGTGTGTATGCCAATTGATATTTAGTGAGGGTTGAGGCATTTGCATTTACAATCCTCAATCTTGTTTTGCTGTCAGAATTCAAGTATGTGATTAGAGAATTTACTTTTGGTCTTTTCTCAATCTAATAGATACAAAATGGAGCCACTTTTGTCATGGTAGATGAAGTATCAGATCCAAGGGATAAGGGTCCAGCGTTGCTCATCCAAGGTAAGTTGGTTCATTAGCTTTTTGAAACTATTCTAGTCCCAATTCTCGGTTTTCCTCTCCCCTCCTGCCTCTTACTAGAAGCATTTTCTACTTCCTAAACAAAATTCATACATCTGAGCTTGATACTTGCAGATGATGGAGGTGGTATGGATCCAAGAGCATTCCGGCGATGCATGAGTTTTGGATTCTCAGATAAGATGTCTAAAAGGGCCATCGGAAAATGTACATGAAATTCAATTTTTCATTATCCTGCTCTAAATTACTTCATTCTCGTCATTTTAAATGGTTTAGTGAAATGTCTTTCAGATGGAAATGGATTCAAGACCAGCACCATGAGACTTGGAGCTGATGCTTTAGTCTTCAGTCGACAAAATGACAGTGGGTATGTTACCAATGCAAAGTCTTTATGACTAAGAATTGCATGGATGGCATCTTTATTGTACACCTATGACCTATTACTAATGTGTCTGAAAGTCTTGATGTGGTTCATTGAATATATATGTCAACTGCTGAGTGCTAAGACCAAAGACTGATAGCTGATAGGTCATCCTTATGCCTGCTTGGGGATATCTTTATATTTTCAGGGCCCCTTCATGTTATGTTTTCTTTTATAAAACAAGGTAAAAATCAATTGGATATATGAGCTGTCATGTGTGACAACATTGTGCCCTCATCCTGCATCATATTCATCTATCAGACAAATCGTTTGAGGTGATCAGGTCATTGACTGACAAGTGACTTCATTCTTTTTTGTTTCATTTTCTCCTTAAAAACAAAATGAAGATAAAGTTTTATTTTCCGTCAATTTATTTGGTTGTGCAGATTTTATGGCTCATTGATCCTTCCTCCTTGTCTTTGATATGGTTCATTTGAATTTTGAAGAAGCCAAAGTTAGTGGTTTTAGGTCCCTGGGACTTGACTTGCCTTTTCTTCTTTTAGATTGGTTAGGGACCTGAAGTCTGCCAAAATATCAAATCATGACAATAAGCTTTCTACATTATCTGAATTGACTGTATAAATTTTAGTTGTTTGTCTAAACCACTCTTATCTGTTCTAAAGTACTGCTATATTAGTAAGCTACTAAATTGGACTGTTGGGCTCAGTAAGGTGTTGTTTAAGAATGGCATGAATAATTATATATATTTTCTAGTAAATTTTTTTTCTCCCAGGTTTGAATAGTGAATTTATTTTTGGTGCATTGTGCTTAATTTTGGTGTTTGTTTTGCATTCAGAACATTGACCCAAAGCGTTGGTCTGCTTTCTTACACGTATTTGTGTTGCACAGGCATGGACAGGATAGTAATACCTATGGTAAATATACGTCTGTTCTCTAATATACTTGCTGACTGATGTTTACATTAAATTCTCATATGATAGATATCTTTGTCCACCATAAATTAAAAATAATTGGAATTATAAGGTCTAGATACCCAAACATAACTGTAATAATTAAAATATAAATCCAAAGGAATAGAAGTCACATAGGCATCATGACTAGAACAATATAGAAGGAAAACTTAGCTAAAGTATTGAGTATTGAATTTCAAACAAACTGGTTGAATTAAATCTGCTAGTTCTCTTTAAAGCTCTCTTCAGACAAGTGAACTAGAGCTAAAAATCTGAATAATAAAAGCTACGTCCAATTTAAGATCCCGAGGGTCTATTTATGAGTTTTTGAAAGTTGTTAACATAAGAGATATAATAAATTAAACGAAGTCAGGAACTTTTTCCTTTTTTTGGATGCTGCATGGCTGTGCAAAACCTCCTACACACAATCCACCTTTGGGAGGCCATAACTTGGTGAATCTATCTTTGTTGCCTTCCCTCCCTGTTTAATATACCGAACGGCCGAATTGGAAAAATTGGGTGCTAGACTGAATCCGTTCGTTTTCTAAAAAAGACTACTAATCCTTAATTTTCCGAGGAGGCCTTCATCAGTGGTTGCAAATGACTCATTTTTTCAATCTTTTCGATCTTGGCTCCGGAAATTTCATGAAGTACTACTTTCAAAGCCAAGTGGATTTACATCGATATTATGAGTTTATTAAAAAATGTGTGCAGTATAGTGCAAGGGTGTCAATTTTTGCACTTCTTGGTTCTTGCACACATGTCTAGCCTTGTTCTAGTGTGACTTTGGCCTCAAAAGATGTGTCTCGATCCTTGAATAACTCTCTTTTGTAGGCGACCATAGGATCTGAAATTACATGAAAACACCAAACGACCCAGTAGAATAGCATGGCTCAGAAAATGACCCAAAACACATGCTATTGCAGATATAAATACTCTAATCTCTATCCAAATGCAACCTCAAATGCCCCTAAAATGGTCAAATGCACTTATCCGTGTCTGTTATCTCTTTACATTAGAATGGAAACAAGTTTCAGAATGCAGTGACTGGAATTTGGAGTTTGATGTCCAATGTATGCCAGCCAAGTGACTTTTGTGGTGGGATTTTGTTTGCTGAATTACTTGTCAGTTCTTTCAGATGGGTATCACCTACTCTCCCTCAGTCCTTCTGGAGTAATAGCAATGGAAATTAGTCTAGTACATCTAGGCATCTGGATTATGGTCTAATTTAGTCCTTGAGATCCCTTAACAATGGACATTTTACTTCATGCGGTGTTACCATATTCTATTAAATAGTGTACATGCTAAGCCCTTGCTACTAGCTACTAGCTACTAGCTACTTCGATGATAACAATGGACATCTTACTTCTACAGGTTGATTATGAATATAACATGTCAACTGGGACATGGGAACCTCTAAGTCGCAATGGCGGGGAGAATCTTCATTCAAATATGTCAATCATTTTGCAGTGGTCTCCATATTCAACTGAAGTAGAGCTTCTGAAGCAAGTATGTATGCAGAATTCTGTGATGTCTTGTGTGAACAACTGCACGTTGTCTATGTAGCTTGTTTTGTTTCCTAATATGATTTGAGAGTGAAGGGAAGGGAAGGGAAGGTGCGCAAAGAAAGGAGAAAAGGAAGGAACAAAATTAACTTTTCCATTGTTTGCTTCAATTAGATGGGATTGAGAGAATCCTTTGATTCGGGAGCTTTTGAAAGAAATTGGAAAGAATTGGTGTTGTTGGCATTCTTTAAGTTCCAAATTCTGCCTACTTGATGCGAAAGTAAAATGAGTTTTTTTATAATCAAACTTTCCTATCAATTCCCCTTTCTTTCTTATAAAATTTTATGCATCAAATTCAGATCAACCATGGAAAAGACGAAAAGTGATTGTGATCCCTTTGCTTCCTTCTCTTTCTCATCAATTTTAGTCACTCGAACAAGTTGTTAGTTCTATTACCAATTTGAATTTGCAATATCCTTTGTTAGCAACTTTGTTATCTGAATATAGGGCGAACTCTTTTCATGAACACATGCTTAAAATGTGCAAGAGAACCTATACTATCTGCAGTGGGTCAGGACAGATTGGCATCCTTTTTCTTTTGGTGTGGCTGTATTTCTTGTTGTTGTGCGTGCTTGCTCAAGTACTTTATCTCTCCAATTAGCTTCAATTATTGCTGAACTGATTGCAGTTTGATAACTTTGGATCTCATGGTACCAAAATTATCATATATAATTTGTGGTTTGCTGATGATGGGAAATTGGAGTTGGATTTTATAACTGATCCTGAGGTTGGTTTCTTTTTCCTTTTATCTCGCTTGCTAGCAGATTTACATTGTACTCCATTTCAAAATACTTGTCATTTAAAGTTATTGCACAAGATCAAATATGTAATATGTTGCACTGGTGTGCTAAAGAGACAGATAATATTGCATCAATATAAAAATGACAATAAGCAACCAGTGTAATAAAACTCCGATCCATGCCTTGCCACCAAAAATAAAGAGCATCAGCAACATGTTAAATAGAGGGAGTGTTCTTTTCCGAATTATTGCTTGCTTGTATTCATTGTAGGATATACGCCTGAAAAGTTCACACAATGTGCAAAAAGATTCAAGAATGTTGATAAATGAGGAGCACATGGGTAACCAATACCATTATTCACTCCGGGTAAGTCTGATTTTGATATGGATCTTATGAGTCATGTTAGAAATTAGGCTTACAAGGAATTTGGCTTATACGTTATGTTTTCACAGGTATACTTGTCCATTTTGTACTTGCAGCTCCCTCAGAATTTTAGTATAATATTGCGTGGCAAAGTTGTTGAACATCATAGTATAGCACGTGATCTTAAATTTCCAGAATTCATCGTGTACAGACCTTTTAGTAAGGGAACGAAGGAGGTAAACTCATTTGCTTTAGGTTCATCTTCTCTACTTTTTCTGGATATGAAAGCATGTTCTTTTATAAGGTGCTGATATTAGATTTATCCCTTTACTATCATCTTGAAATTTGTTAAGTTTTGTCTCTATATTCCTTCCACTGTTTGGTGGCTTCCTTGCTTGGTGTTGATAATTATATGTATGCAATAACTCATAGAAACAAAAACATTGGAGTAAAATTGTTGAACCTGTAGAAGTTGAAATAAATGCTCTTGCTAGAACATCGGCTTCTGTGATTTGTAGGTATCTAAGCAAGTATTTATGCATGCTCATCATCTTTGATTTTCTTTGTATCGGGGCTTTCCCCTCTTCTGCACCAAGAAAAAAAATGCATGCTCATCATAGGTTATTTGTTGAGCTTCAGATTTTTACTTTCGCTTTTTCTCATAAATTACCGCTTAGCAAGTGCTGAAAGGCTGAAAGCTAACCTCGTGCATTTATATATACACTTCCACTCATCTGTGTATGCAACCAGAATCTCCCGACTGTTATTCCACATATTGGAGCATCTGAATTGAAGCGCTCTTTGGAATTATTTTTCCACTTCAGAATCTACCCCTATCCTATCTATCAGTTGTAAAGCTCAATGTGTACATGTTAATTCTATTATTTGACATGCTTCTGACTGAAATTCACAGGGTGATATAATAACAACCATAGGCTTTCTGAAGGAAGCTCCTGATGTCAACATCCACGGCTTCAATGTCTACCACAAGAACCGCCTTATTCTGGTATGTTTTCTTAAAGAAGACTTCTTACATTTATATTTGCAACTACTTCATGGTCATAAGCGCATATCACATAGCATTCATGTTCCAAGACATGGTGAGGAAGGTTAGTGATCCCTTTCTGCAGAATTCTTGAAGGCCCTTGGAGACTGCTTACATGTGCCTCTGTGAAGGCCTGAAGGGAGTAAGAGACTGTCAATCAAAAACTTCAGTTGGAGATACAATTCACAAGTATTGGCAAATAAAAGACAGTTTATTTTGACATTTGATTGATTCTATTACAACCTATGTGACCTGGACTCGTATACCCATGTCTGACACGGGTACGTGTCCAAGTGTCTGACTCCGCTATTTTATGAAAAATTTCAATGATTTTGGCCCAATATGAAGTGTGTCCGTGTCCACGTCCGAGTGTCAAGGATCCGACATGGGTACTTGAGGTGAATTGAAGAGTCCATGTAACTAAGATTACAGCTGAAAAGTTGCTCTCTAGAAACTCGTTCAGCTCTTCTTTATTAAGACCTCGTAGTGGAAGATTAATTTGAAAATACCTCAGTGGACTCTGTTTCCATTTATAACATAAAGATCTCCTGCATGAACTTTTAGATCTGAAGAAATTGTTTCTAATTTACCACGAATAAAATGTTATACACTCTCAAACCTGTAAAGCTGAAACCCCCAGCTGCTAGGAGTAGTTCCAGTATAGGGGAAACACATTTATCTAGAGCAGCAGGTTGCAGAAAAATAATATTTCCATTTTAAGGCGTGTAGGTAATACTTCCTCCGTTCCATAATAAGTGAAACACTTACTATTTTAGTACGTTTCAAAATAAGTGAAACATACCTTAAATGGAAAAAAGAAAGTGACAAAATGACAAAAGTACCCATCACAAACTTGTGTGGTTTGCTTTTCTCTCTCCTCCTTTTGATAATGAAAAGGGTATTTTATGACTTTTTGCCTTTTGAAAGTGATATTTATTAAATCTTTTGCCCAATCCATATGTTTTACTTATTATGGAATGGAGGAAGTAATTTCTTAGCAAATATCTTGTAATTTGATGTTAGCTATTTACTTTTTGTTCTTTTTTCTTTGCAGCCATTTTGGCAAGTCGCTTCTTATAGTAACGCTAGAGGAAGAGGTGTTGTTGGTATTTTCTCTAAATCACATTTTCTGAGACATTTTATAATTTTATGCTATATGCATGAGCTTTTGATTGATTTTCTTTCAGGGGTCCTGGAAGCAAACTTTGCTGAGCCTATTCATAACAAACAAGATTTTGAGAGGACTTCACTCTTCCAAAGACTTGAAACACGCTTGAAGAGCATGACATGCGAATATTGGTGGGTATACAGTTGCTAATCACTGGTGCATGAGTTAATGATACTGATGGCATAATATAATCTTGTGTCATTTCATTTTCTTTCACTAGTTCTGCTAGTGCATTGCTCTATAATCCATAGTCCGGATTTGTGATGTGTGGCCAGTGTGGGTTACTTTTAATCTGCTTCAACATGGCCCTTGAAGTCGTGTTATGGATTTTTGAATTTAGCTTTGTATTATAAGGTAGCTTTCCTCTATCCTCCAATGAAGGGATCATTGCATAGCTATTGACTTATCTTGCTGTTAAGAAATTGGCCACTTATTGATGCACATTCTTAAATAATATGTAGGGATCATCACTGTGGACTTATTGGATATCAGGTTCATAGGAAAACTCCTGTGTCTTTACCATACTCGCCTTACGGTGCTGTGCTTGAACCTGTTACCTTAACAGATCCAGCAGATGAGGCTGTCCCTGTACTTAGTTTACCTGTTGGATCTGTATCTCATAGGGAAGGTCAGCGGCTAGGTAAATTATTTTCAAGAGTAAGCTCAAATTTGTTCAATTTAAGCCAATATGCATAGTGTATCATTTGCCTTCATGTTTATGATTCAGATTCTACGACAACAAAGAATCGCCTTTTGCCTGCTCTTACTAAGAGTAGGGAGATCAGGGTAACACTTGATGCTACAACCACGGAGAACTTCACCGGAATCCAGGTTATGCCTTTTTTCAGGAAACTCATAAGTGATGATTAAGCATGTCGTCAACCCCCCTCCCCTTCCTCCAAAGCTGATGGTAGCAATAGGTTAGGTGATATTGCCATATCTCAACTAATGGGTTAATCTGGCTCAAATGATCGGCACTATCAATCGAATCTTTTTCCTGTCACACTTGGTGATTTCTATATCTTAAAAGTCATGAGATCCTCTTGGATGCCTGAATCAGTGAATCACTCAAATCAAATGTAGTATGTAGCAGGAATGTGGTGGATACACATGTCCTTGTGCAGTCTTGTTAAGCACTCCTCATTCCTATTTGTTTGTGTTTGTTCCCCGTTCGATCATTTACAAGATTTGAACTTATCGATAGTTGGTCACTTGTATTCTGTTTGATGTTGTGGCACCTATATCTATTCCAAGTTTCTCACCAACTAACTTTTCTTGCAGCTTGCCACTTTCAGTGCTAATGAGCGGAATCAACAGGAGACTATGTTGATGATGCAAGAGAACAAGGATCTTCAGGAAAAGTAAGTTTTATTAAATAAAGAACTTGGAAAGACTATTATTTAAGAAAACAATAATTGCGTAAGATTCCCAATTCATGGCTACTTGGGGCGATTTGTGAAAGTAAAGATTGAGGTTTAAGCCACTTCCTCTAAGAAAATCATACTGGTTTACATCATAGTGCAGTTGTATATAGTTCAGTTTTCATGTCTGGGTAGATTTACACACTTTTCTTTTATAAGACTTAACACTGTTTTTTTTTTTATCTGTCTAAACTCTAATTTCCTGATCCAGTTAATTCGCATTTCAGATGTTTAGGATATATGAAGAGAGAGAAAGAGCTCATTCATAAGGTACGTTCAGTGACTGATGAAGTGGATATTGTGTCAAATTGTCATTGATCTATGAAGAATGGAGTCCAATACTAATGTGTGGGTATATCGGCCTATCAGGCCATTCGACATTGTTAGAAATAGTTACAGCAGTTAGATTAGTCACTTTGAACTTGTTACAGCAGTTAGAGTAGTCACTTTAAACTTAGACATGCGTTGTAGCTTTTCTAAATGATGGACTTCAGGACTTGTGGAAAAAAAAAGAACTTCTAAACATGAGATAGCAAAATGAGTGGAGATATGGTAACTGGGAATGTTTTTGGCTCCGGTCTTTATTAGTTTACCCGTTTCTTTTGCACAAAGTTTTAGGAGAAATAATGTTGTGGGACATAGAAAGAAAGAGAAACTATTAAGGGACATTAAAGTTGAATGTATGTGTGATGGAAAGTTAATGGTTTCATTCCAAAAATAAAAACAAAAGAAATGGGCAAACTAATAAGGGACATCTCAAAAAGGAATACGGGTAAACTAATAAAGACCGGAGGGAGTAGAAAATTAGCTAGGAATAGAGTTATGGCAATTGTATTCTAACAAATGTGTACATAATATTGCTTATTATGCCGACATGAATTGCAGGTTTCACTCCTTAAAAAGGACCTTGAAGAGGAAAGAAACAAATATGACAAGATGTTGAGCCAACTAGAAGAGCTTGGGGCTTTCTAGAAGAAAGATATGTAGATGTTCCTCCATTTGGTCGGTTTTCGAATGTTAAAGGCTAATGTGTCTGTCATATTAACTCTATACATATATATACAGAGAATATATCCTTAAATTATACTAAAATCATGCCAAGAGTTTCCCATCACAGGTAATTGCAAAATTAAGCAAGTTACTTAATCCTTTGATCCCTCCTTTATGACTAACCTTTTTAAATTCTTGATTCATTCTGCAGGTAATTATGGTTAGCTTGTGCATATAGCTGGAGCCAAGCAGTTCTTTTTTGGGTTGAAGGAGGTTTCATTCATTAATTAGGATGGATCCCCTCAATCATAGTTTTGAGTACATCCACGAGTTAGACATTTGAGTTTAAGAATTCTTTGTCGCACATTAGAGGTTTTATACGTCCCATAGATGAATTTCCAAAATTCATCTAGTAATGAGGCATCTATCATTCTTCCTTGTCAGGTGCAAGCATCTTTGGTTAACCTATTTCCTTGTTTTTCTTATTTTAGGTGTATGTTGTTTTATTTTGTAGGAGCCAAGTTTTTGCTGGAAGGTATTTTTTATAAAGTGGTTAATTTGGCTTTTAACATGTGCTAGGAAAACGCCGTAGTTTTTATTTAGTTGATTAGAATCAAGGTACAACTTTTACGTTTGAACCATTTACATGATGTTTGTATTCGGTAGGAGAAATATGGTATTAGCAAAAAATAATAGATAAACGTTTGACATTGCATTAGGAAAGTATATTTCCGTCTAAAATCAACTTAAATTGCAATTTTGTCATTTTTGCAAACTGTGTCAAATTGTCCATAATTTTCTTCTCAGCAAATTAATCCATATATTATGCAGAAACAATAGGTAAAATAGGTCAAAGTATGTTACGGAACTTGTGGTGGGTGTGCCTTATTTTCTTGCTATGTGTGATGTAGTAATGACAATTAGCATCCCACACCGAAGATTTAAAGTGAGACGAGGCGGAGAACTAGAATAAAAGATAAGGTGCAAGCATTGAACAAAGCATACCTTTCTCGGCCTTTTGGCTAAGATCAAGTGTAGTATCTGTTCTTATCAGTTTAATATCTGATACGTGGGCCAATGGCCCACAATGATATTAAATTTATTTTTTAAGGGGGAAGTTCCACCACAGTAGCTTGCTGCTGGGAACTTCGTGCGTCGCCCATGCGTTGCACTACAGCACGGGCCTGGCGCACCCCACTAATTCGTAGTCCAAATGAGATTTTCTAATAAAATTTAGCTGAATAAAACACCTTGTGTTCTTAAACTCGTCACGTCTAAAACTCTCCATTCTAGATTTCTAATAGAACAGTCTTTTTTAATATTTGGAATATCTTTGATAGCATATATCAGTAATAATTGCGAAAATTTGAAGTCCTGAAAATACATTAAAAAGAATCTAACAGGAGGTGTTATTGGTTATATTCACATATAAATTTCGTAAAAGCTTGGGCACAAATTTTTAATATGGCAGGTTTTTTTAGGGGAAAATATGGAGTTATTTAAGAGGGAGAGAACGGGTGCTTTGGCAGATAATTTAAGCAGTAATTGGGCATTATATTAGGCCTTCTCCTTTCCAACTTAACAAAAGCATATTAGGTCTAATAAGTTCTAAGAAGTTCCAATAAGTTTTGATTTGTTTCAATATTGCTTTAACACCTTAAAAATAAATCTAAGAAGTTCAGTTAAGTTTGGCAAAAATAAAGTGGAGAAAACGTACCTTGATTCAAGTGTATTCTAAACCTATCCTAATACCTTTTTAAAAGAAAGACTGTAGAAGTAAGAAAAGAAATTGATTGAGAGAAAAAAAGGGACCCACATCGCATGAGATATAAAATGAGCAAGTGTGAAAAAGAGAACTAGTTGGAGGTTCACATCATGTAAGTGGTTGGGAAATAATTTTTATGTCCGTTCGCAAAAAAACTGTTTTGGACTATTGGAAAAAGATTATATGAAGTTTATTTGAGGACAGAGGGAGTGTAAGTCATAAAATATGAGAATAGTTATAGTACACCTTGGTGTACCATGCTCATGGTACACCCAAGACTATTTTCTCCAAATGAGCAAATGAGCAAAATGAACAAATTAGCAAATGAGCGAACATTTCTACTCATTTAAGAAAATGAGCAAACAATTTTATTACAAAATGAGCAAAATGCCCAAATGAGCACCTAAAGTTCTAATTTATTACAAAAAAAACCCTAGATGTACCCACGGTACACCCAGGTTTACCATGAGTCCATGAGTGAACTCATAAAATATGGTCAGATTTTTTGAACTTTGAATTTTAGAGAGAACATGTCAATAAAAGTAAAGATATTGGAGGAAGAAGCATAGTTTTGAAAACCATTATGATTAAGAAAAATGTGCAACCCTAAATTAACTTGTGAAAAGTAATATTTTCATACTCCCTCCATTTTCTTTTATTATTCCATTTGGAATCTTTTTGTGAGAGGAAATTGGTTAAGGTAGGAAGAACATTCGGAAAAAGGATGGAGTAGAAAATTAGAATATTGAGAATTTGAAAATTAAAAATCCTTGTAACTAATAGAATTTTTTTAAGTAACTTCTTTTCTAAATGAAAAAAGTAAAACATTTTTAATTTAAAATAATACATACATATTATACTTCCTTCGTTTTAAAAAATTCTTCGTACTTTGTTCACATCCTTTTTTCCTAAAAAGCTTTCAGGTAAGGGGAACAAAAACAAAAAAAGGAGATACTACTAGTCACTAGATATTCAAATGCTTATTCCGTAAAAAAAAAAAAAAAAAAAAAAGAGTTGTATGAGACTATGAGCAATTGACAACCCACAAAACAATTACTGACACTACAGAAAATTTGACATTATCCACGCACAATAGACAATGCAACTTGCCTTTTTCAAAGATATTAGTGCAACTTGCGATTTATTAATTATTTGGCCACCCAAAACCCTACGCTTCCCGCTGTCCAAAACCCTTGCTAAAAGGTTTTTGGCCTCAAATTGAGCTTTCCTTGACTCCTATATAACTCTACATTATTTTCCTACCCTCTTTCACCATTCCATTTGAGCCTTCCTCCTACTTTTTGGCTTAAACCCCTTCACATTTTCCTGTTGGTAAATTTTTCTCATTGCTTTCTTTTGTGTGTTTTTTCTTCTTTTTTTGTTTTTCTTTTTTTGTTTATAACTTAATATAGTTGAGCTTTACTATACTCCATATGTTGAGAGTTCCTTGTGTTAAACTTGCCCTTGTTTTTTTTTTTTTTTCAAATTCTCTCTTTAAGTTATACGTTGAAATAAGTTGTTATTCGTTTAACACTTTGAATAAAGTAATTAATGATAAACCCATCTTTCAAATGACCAAAAAAACTCTAAAATTAATTTTGTTTACTTCTAAGATATGAGTATCATGAGTGACTATTATGAGTAACATTAGGTCAGTATGTAAAATATCTTATTATATTTTGATATGATGTGCAAAAGACTTCCATCCGCATGCTACAAACATGAATGAGCATATAGCGGCCATATTTTTGCACATATTGAGGTATGGAAAGTACATATAATAATGTCTTTATTGCTCCATCTAAGATATTTGTTGCAATCTAATTGCACTAATGCTCTTGGACATTAGAGCATACATTTCTTATTCAAACCTTTTTATTTTTTGAATGTTTTCCCCCTTTTTTTTGTTCTTACCTACAATTATATTTTTGTCTTACCTACTATTATATATTTGTCTTACCTACTATTGTATATTGTCCAAGATCTTTTAGTTACACCATTTGTTTTTTTATGTACTTTAACACGCTTCTTTGAACGTTAATATTTTTAATTGCATCTAAATACAAATTATAAAAGGTTGTTATTTGGAGTCCTAGCATTAAGATGAATTTAACAAGATTTCACTTGACTATGTTTGTCTTATGCTTCCTCCGCCCCTAAATAAGTGTTGCATTCACTTTTTTACGTAACCTAATGCTCGTCTTTAATCGTTGATATCTTTAATTGCGCATAAGTAAAAATTATAAAAAAAATATATATTTTGGAAGTATACATTAAGATAAATCTAAGAACGTCTCACTTGACTATTTTTCTTTATATAATAGCGAGACAAAAAAGTAAAAATTAGTTGATAAATAGTGTCAATTTACTCAGCGCAAACTTGTTTAGAAACAGAGGAAGTATATGGTAAGAGAAATTACTTCTAAATTGGTTGATGAATAGTGCCCAACCTTAGCTGGAAAGTAGGAAGTGACCTTATTTTAGAATCTTCTTGGGCACTATTGGTCATCGTGGGTTGGCCATTTAATCCATATCGTGGGTTGGCCATTTAATCCATATTATCTCGTCTGACTTTCTGTCTGTAAATTGGTTTGGGTCACGATGGTCGATGGGGGTTGGGTCACCCAATTCAATACCTACAGAAAAACTTGACAGAAACATGTGGTATGGGATGTACATGGACCACTTCTTTTATTTTAATTATCTTTAAGCTCCAAGTCCCAACCGTGAGTTGGGTGTTTGATCTAATAGTGTCCCTAACCTTTTCGTTGGATTTATATGATTATTGCCTCCAAGTTAAAGTAAACTGCTCAGTTATCACACACTCTAAATATCCAGGATTTCTTTGTTAGATGGGATCTCTTTATTATTCACTACTTTTAGAGGTGCAATGTTAGAGCTAATAAATCTCCATATTCTTTCCAAAATAATATTATGAACCATTTTTTAAAACTTAATCTTTGCTCCATATGAGTTAATATTATTTCTTTATTTTCAATCTCCAAACTCCAAATCTTTTTTTTTTTTTTTTGGGAAGAAAATATATCATTAATAATAAGTCAAACTACACATACAATGATAATTAAGATCTGAAAAATACAGATTTAGCAAATTGCAGTAATTTTCACAATGGAACCAATTAATTTTAAGCATACTCGAGCACAGCTCCTACTCCACCGCTTCAAGCTTGACGCAAGCAGTGTACTTCGATGTCTTTGCATCTTTCCAAGTAGAGACCTTCACAATCTGATTCTGTGATATAATTGTTCCCAATGACGAATTGTTGAAAAAACCTAAACCCTTATGGATCT
Source organism: Beta lomatogona (assembly GCA_947646795.1). NCBI lineage: Eukaryota > Viridiplantae > Streptophyta > Magnoliopsida > Caryophyllales > Amaranthaceae > Beta > Beta lomatogona. Next base: position 29,496 of record CANSNZ010000660.1, read on the forward strand.
ACTATAAATCAAATTATTGACACCATGAAAATAAGAAAACTCATACAAATATGAGAAACAACCACCAAAAAGAGGGGCAAAAACACTCACAGATGGAGAGAACTGAACAGAAGAAAGCAATAAGGAAGATAGTAATACTAAAAAAACACTAAAATCTAAGGAAAAGGGTCGGAAAGAAATTAGACTATTTTCAGCCAAGGAGGCTAAGAAAATTAAAAACCCTAGAAAGAGAATTGAAGAGGGAGAGGGAGAGAGGAGAGAAAACAACTGGTTTAATAACTCCAAATCTGTCAAAAGCTACTATATGTACCATATAGGCATAACCAAACGTTCAGGCCACATAAATTTATATTTTTGGTCATATTCTTACAATAGGAGGATTATTTTTCTCTCGAGGTAAAGGATAATTGGATAAAAAATTTAATACAGATGAAAATCTAACGAATATTCTTACACCAAGGCCCATATACAAGTGCACGAGAAAAGGTCACATAGGGACATTTACTCAATGGTAGTAGATTTGGTTAAGTTAACTGGAATACAATTACCTAGTCTGAATTTGACATTACATGGCTCAAGTTTGATTTGCAATAAACTAGCTAAACTCAAAAACATTGGGTATGATATTGATTATTTTGTCATATAATAAACTACAAAACTGACTCAAATCAAATAGGTCCAGCCCCAATTCGGTTGGAACAACTCGATGACCACCTCTAATCCAAATAATAAGACATCCTTTCTATAATCATATTAATCATGTACAGTGATATTTTTGAGTGAAGTTATTGGTCGCAACTCTCCCCTAAAAACAAAAATAACTTGTTGTACATAAGGAGAGTGGTCAGTGGTACTGGTCACCTACCATAATTTAAATCAATCCTCAATTATGGAGGTAGACTTTGTTTTAATTTTTAATTTGAGAAGGAGAAAAAATTTCAGTTAACCATTTTATTGTAAAACCTTTATGGTCTCTAATTCGGTCATAGGAAAAAAAAAAACCTTGATGGAAGGTTTTTAAACACCCACCAAATAATTAATACATGGTCTATTCAAAGATTCTTTCTTTTTGCTTTTAGATTTTTAGAATTATTGTCAGTTTTTTGTTGTTAATATTCAAAATTTACATAATTAGTACAATATTAACTACAATAAAAATAATTTCCTTCTTAAAAAAACTTATTTAAATCCTCAATGCAACCAATATCATGACTTAGGATTCAAATAACTTTTGGTACATAAAAGACCTCCACAACAAGCAGTTCTTTATCAGTTGTTTTTTACCTGTTGTTTTTTCTTAATATGGTTTGTAAGAGCTAATAAAGCTCAGTTTAGTGTTTGGTTAGGTTCAGTTTGTCGTTTGTGTGATGATTTTTTAGTTTATAATTTCGGTTTGTAATTAATGTAATTTTTGTTGATGTCAAAACAAAAAAAAAAAACTTCTTCCACGACATTATGAACCACAAAATTAAAACATTTGATTGGGGTTAAAACTTTTGCAAAATTCTGGATTTCATAATACTACAACAGAAAAATGTTTGGCTGAAAGGAATTATTCACTCCAAATGGAGTATAAGCTAAACAAAATCTTTAGAAGGTTAGAGATTCAGCTATTTTTACTTGGTTTTTGCTATATATTGCTTAGAACTTAGAAGATAGATCAGGCATTTTTCTAAAACAATATTCTATCACGTTATGTTCAGTTATCATCAATGAAGCATACACTTCTTTCCTTCGAATATATTTCTATAATTATAAACTTCTAAAACTTAAATAAATTTTTCAACTTGAACTGGAAGGGGGCTTTTTACCCCCTATAATGATAATGGAACCTCTCTTGAGAGGTACTCCATCTGTATTTTTTTATATATAAGAAAAAATATAGTCATGTGGGGTCTTGTTTGATTCGTCTAAATGAGTAGTTTATTAATATTCAATTATTATAATTTTTACTAATATGTAATGAAATATATTTAAGGTAGAATAAGTGTATTGGCAAACATGCAAAGTCAAAGTAGGAAAGATAAAAAAATACAGAGGGAGTACCTAATAAATAGGTTTATTCCACTTTTTCACCAAGAAACTTAAGTGCTAATACATGAAGGTTATATGATATATATAGAATATGGGTTGGAATACGCATTAAAGTTTGGCGATGTGGGAACAATATAATTGCTATTGTATCTAATCTAAATAAGAAAAGCCTGGTTATATGCTTAATGATTAATGATTAATGATTAATGATTAATACGAGTAAATGTAAAGGCATTCTTTATAAAAAAGAAAATATGCACGGATACCCCTTTTGGCTTTTGCTCACTGTTATTCTTAATGCTAATTCCTTACCAAACTTAACTATAAATTTGTACTTGTTCGCATGAAGTCATTTGAAAATTGAAGATTTCACATTCCAAATTTAGTGATAATTGTGGTTAAATTTTCTAGTACATAACTACTACTAGGAAGATATATAACTAGTCCAACTATGGCCGACGAGATTTTCCATGTAGCATCATGTCATATTCTTAACTATGAGCAACAATGTGACAACTAATTTTTGATATAGGGTGTATATATATATATAATCAAAAAAGTCCTTTATAAAGGTTGTCCTGTAGTTATAAAGTACTTTCACTTTAATTTATTTGCACCCAGGCAATATATTTTGGTGATGTATTACCTGCCTTACTAAATATCCATATATTATAATAGTGTCTTATACTATCTATTTTAATACTTCCTCCGTTCTTTTTCTATTGCAACAATTGAGTTGTCAAGCTTGCCAATGCACACCTTCAACAATTCAGTTTATCGTTTGTGATGATTTTCTAGTTTATGATGCCGGCTTTTAATTAATGCAATTTTTGATGTCAACAAAAAAAAAACTTCTTCCACGATATTGTGAACCACAATAATACTAGACAAAAAGAAATATGCAACATTTTTTTAATTAAATTTGATTGGGGTTAGAACTTTTGCAAAATTTCGGATTTCATAAAAATACTACAACAAAAAAAATGTTAGGCTGAAAGGAATTATTCACTCCAAATGGAGTATAAGTCAACAAAATCTTTAGAAGGTTAGAGATTCAGCTATTTTTATTCGCTGGGCTCTTGAAGACAAATAGGTAGTCTGTAGCTTACTTTGTTTTTGCTATATACTATTGCTTAGAACTTAGCAGACAAGGGATTATTCTATCACATATAGGTTCAGTTATCATCAATGAAACACCAAAACTCTTTCCTTCCAACATAAATTTTTATAATAATAAAGAACTTCTAAAACTTTAACTTAGATAAATTTTTCAACTTGAACTGGAAGGGGGCTTTTTGCCCCCTATAGATAATGGAACCTCTCTTGAGAGGTACCTAATAAATATGTTTATTCCACTTTTTCACCAAGAAACCCAACAGCTATTTAGAAGAGTGGTATGGTATATATAGACTATGTAATGGAATAAACATTGAACTTCTGTGATGTGGGACCATTTACAAATATCATAAATGGCATAAACGCTACATAGCCAACGTTCTTCATGCAATCTCTAAATAATGTGAAATTAAGTTATTCACTCCAAATGGAGTACAAGTCATAAGCTGACAAAACCATTAGAAGGTTAGAGATTCAGCTATTTTTATTCGTTGGGCTCTTGAAGATAAATAGATAATCTTTAGCTGCTTGGTTTTTGCTATATATTGCTTAGAAAGTTAGGGATCGCGCATATTTTTATTTCCAATTGTTTGCGAAAAAAGTTAAATTCACATTTAAAATAATATCCTGTTTAATTTCAACTCTATTGACCTCATACATAGATAAGATTACATTATATCTTCATCACTATAAATGCTTAACACAACGTATCGATGGTAATTAAGGTACGCTAAAATTAGCACCCGTTTATCGACATGGTAAAATATTCTTGTCACGCTATAACAACTCCAGTATTATCTCTTATTTGATATAAATTAGACAAATATATAAAGCTATTAAGTATATAGTAAGCGAAATCAAATAAATGTATTTTTGTTGGCATAATTGGAAAGGAAACAATGATCTTTTTTGTACATGAGCAGTTGAGGCGCAATGATGTAGACATAATTCGATCCTAGGTCATGGGTACCATCCTAACAAGACTTTACCAACTAAATTAGATGACATCCACTGGAAAGAAAAAAATAATGTTAGCGTGAAAAATTACGGACAGTGCGAAATTTGCGTTGACCAATTTCAAAAAGGGAACAATGAATGAATCAAAGTGAATCAACTAATAGAGTAAAACTTCAGCATCTCGTCATTTTCATCTTACCTATAAACTTTTTTACACTATTCTACGACATTCTCATAAATTTTCCCCCAGTAGACTAAACCAACCAACATCCAATGAAACCTCCAATTGAACTCCATGTCAGCGCACCGACAAGGAACCGATGGCCCTCCATAGTTCGGATGCTTTTGCATCGAGAAGCATCCCAAATCTCTATTATATAAGGGAAGGAGGGAGGAAGATGGTGTCCCCTTCTGAAAATACTAAATTACCCTTAATGATCTAATGGAATAAAAAAAATTACAAAAGAAACCAATTTAAGAACCCTTTCTCATTTCAACTTGCCATTCTAAATAAGTTAAAAATAATATATTCATCAAATATTTCAATCAAAAAATTAAATGGACAAAATATCTTGATCTTTTTTTTTTTATAAGAAAAGGTGGCATACACTTACTACCTTGGTACTCTTTAATTCTGTCAAACCAGCTCATTATGTCTATTCTTTTTGTTCAAAATTCATTCACAAAAAATTAATATTAAATTAAATTCACTCACAACCTTTGTTAGTCTTTTAAATTAGCGAATTAATATATCTAAATTCATCTAACTATTAATCTTTCACATTTTAGTGTAAACATAACTATAGTACGAATGGAGTATATAATAGAATAACAAGTTTTAAAATTAACACACGCATCGCGTGCATATAATTCTAGTCTAATATAAGCGATGTCACATGAGTGCAACAGATTCATTATGCATAACAATCTATACTATCCTCATTTCAAGTCTGATATACATAATTTAGGAAGAAAACAATACAATTATGAAAAGCATTATTTACTTAACTTTGCCATTGTTTGTACCAGCAGCCAGATGTGTCCCACGAGAGCCCATCCTATTGAACATAAAGCAAATTAGGGAACTGGGAAAGGTAGAAAGAAGAAGATACGACGGGCACAAAGAGGGAAAAAGCACTCCAATATAATTTGAGTTCACTACCAGCAACTCAACATAGCAACCAATTACCATTGAAAAAGGAAAAAGTAGGCACCAAAATTCTAAACTTTTAAAGCACTTTCTAAATTAGATCATATGATTTTTTTTTTTTTAACATAATTAGCTGATAAATTTTGTAACTTGAACTAGAAACGGGCTTTTTATCCCCAATTAGGAACTGTTCTCCCCAGTTCAGTTCCTAAATTATTATCATTAATATTAATTAGTTATAATTTAATTCAGTTCAGTTGTTTTATGCTGAATAGAACAAGCCGCTAACGTTAATATAGTTATGATTTATTCGAATGGTTTATAATGCCAACTTGGTTAAAATATAAATTGACAAAAGAGTCATCTTATGTTAAAGATCTCCAATGTGACCCACAAAGAAATATTATACAAGTTTCATTATCATTAATTAATAGTAATATACTATATATTTAATATATGTGTTGGGATAAGCATTGAAATTCTACGATGTGGGAACCACCACATGTGATTGTATATATTGAATACTTGTATGTGTTGGAATAAGCATTGAATTTCTGCGATGTGGAGACAACCCTAATAAGATGTGAAAGTTTTACCCTCATATTCTAAGCTCCCATCCTGCTAATCACTGTAATTCTCTAAGGCTTGTTTTGAGAATATAGAATGTCAATGAGCTTAAGTAGCTCATTAGGATCCATCTTATCACTAACCTCATTCATGAAACTTACGTGGAATTATTAGCATGTACAGAACTAGAATAAATTATTCATGAAAACATAAAAGCTTAATACAAGTACATCAAAACTAACAAAACTTTAGGGAGCAGAACAATTACGAAAAGTTAAAAGTACACTAAATGTGAATAGTAAATTTGCTTGACATGCGATTAATAAAGTTTCCAAGACACCACAGCTAAGGCGCTATATCAAACAGATCAATAGTGGCTCCAAATACCTTAATGCCAAGAGGGTTAGCAACTCCCCTCAAAAACTCAACATGAGCACAATCAAGTTGCCGCTTACGCTCTCCAACCCATACCAGAACAATCATAGTACAAGCCAGAAGTTGAATTTTTTCTCGTAAGAGCTTGCTCATATGGCAAAAGCAAGCACTCATGTGATGTCCAAAACTATGTTGTTGTCATGATTGGGTGATCGAGGTCGAGGGCAAGTCCAGCGGCAGCCATGGAAGCCCAGAGCTTCATCAACTCGATGGGCTAGTTCACGGTACCTTTTGGAAAACAACAAACATTTATTCACTGTTAATCAGGGAATAATTTAAAACTTTAGTTATTCTAAAGTAGATACATTGACATAGTATCACAAGGATGAGTCACCACAAAATATACATGTAAATTTCGTTTGATATGATGACACTATTACATAAATGTTAACAAGTGTGTATTGCTTACTTTTGTCTTTTCTTCCCAATGTCATCATAGAATTTTTTTTGTTTACCTTTTTGTAACTACTTAATTTGTTTGAAATCTATCCTTCTTTCCCATGCATCCATATCTATATAAAAACAAGCTTGGTTTAGTTGCTCGTGTAACGGTGTAACACACTAACACTTCTCTTAGTTGTTGCCTGTTGGAATATAGCATTTTTCTATCTTCACAAATTTCCACGCAATAATATTCAGTGATTCACCTTTTTTCCCTTTGATTGTGTTACTTTGCATCTTTGATGGTGATGATGTTAAAATTTCACAAACCTGATGTTTTGCTGCATACTTGTCCCCAGTAAATGCCCTTAAGAAGGTTCAAAGTAAGCAGCAAAATTCTTTCATTCAACATAATTTTTGAACTTGAACTAGAAGGGGGCTTTTTGCCCCCTATAATGATAATGGAACCTCTCACTTGAGAGGTACCCAGTAAATAGGGTTTAATCCACAAGTTGATATGGTATATACTACCTAGGTGGGGTCTTGTTGGATTCGTTTCAATGCGAGGATTCCAAATATCAAATTTTTATAATTCTCAACAAATGAGAAAAAAACTAATGGTGCAACTATAAAATATAGAGGTAGTATAGAATATGTAATGGAATAAGCATTGGACTACTGCGATGTGGGACCATTTACAAATATCATAAATGGTGGAAATGCTACATATCCTTTCCTGCAATCTTCAAATAATGTGAAATTCAACCAATATTCTTACACCAAGGCTCATATACAAGTGCACATGAGAAAAGGTCACATACTGTAATTGGACATTTAATCAATGGTAGTAGATTTTGTTAACTAGAATAAAATACCACTTGAGTTAGAAAAACTTATTACTGAACTTCAAGTGATCTTAGACTTAAGCCATAATAACCAGTTGTCTGTCAGGGAAGATTCCTCAATCACTGGGAAACCTCATGAAACTCGAGCGAATGAATCTCTCGAATAACCAACTTCAAGGCCGAATACCTTCCTCACTAGGCAAGCTTTCGAGGCTTCACAGTCTCAATCTGTCTCATAATAACCGTCTCCAAGGGAAAGTTCCATCTACATTCTCGACATTCCCTCTGAGTGCCTTTTTGGGCAACAGAAGGCTATGTGGGGCTCCATTAGAATCTTGCTCTAGTTCTTCGAGAAAATGGTTGCCAAAGAGTGAAGTCATTATGATCATATTTGCTAGCTATTGTTTTCACAGCAGCAATTGCATGCTTGGTAATGATCTATACCATGTTGAGAATATGGACTACTTGGAGAAAAGTTGTTGTATCTAATAATGAAGGGTTTGGGAATGAAAATAAAGGGCAAGATCAATAGAAGTGGGTGTGTTATGGGGATGAAAAAAAGGAAAGGTGGGTATTGCAAAATGAACTCCAAGAACATGGCTCCTTCACCAGATAAACAGATATATACTTCAGAATGTGTGCTCAAGAAATGAGCATTATTCGATAGGTTGTTTAACCTTTTTCTTTTTCATATGTAGACTTTTAGTTACTGGATTTACAGTGTCGTATTCTAGAGATGTGTAAAAATTCATTTTCAGTTTGGTGATAATTGATGTTTTTTTCTTTATGTGATAGTGTATAGGTATAGCTTTGATTAATTATTAAATGATTTGTAAAAATGAGACGAGCTATTTTTGCTGCATGTTATCTCTAAGTCTTTTCAAATTTCAACATCCTCACATCTCTAACCATGTTATTTTTATTAAAGTCGACAACAATCAAATGGAAAACTACTTTATATGGTTTCATATATTGTGTGTTCAAAGTTCAAATGAAAACAATAATGAGCTTACCAATCATAGGTTATTACAAACATGACAGTTTGATATGTAATTGGATATTAAAATTAAGGAAATTTTGCAAGAAACATTATTTTATAAACTTTTTTTCAAGAATCAACAATTTTTACATTTTACAACCTGAACCAAAATTTATTTTGCCAGATCACACCTCACGGCTACTTTCCGATGTTAATTTTCGATCACAAGCGTTGGTCAAGGTATTGAACAACTTTAAGTGCGAGGATTGCACATAGAAAACGCCTTGATGAACACATGGAAACGAGAATCAAAACCGGAAAAAAAGCCTTGAGGTCTGATCTTGCAATAAAACATTAGTTAAGGTTGTTAAATGGAAAAAAAAAAATTATGTTAATTTCTGGCAAAAAAGTGCTCATACAAGGTTGTTTCTCACAAATTTTCCTAATATTAATCAAAATATCACTCATGATTATTTGATTTAGGGTTTTGATTCTCTTTAATCACACTTAATCTAAGTAACCAAGCAATCATTGTAATCCTCTCCTGAATTAAAATTAAAGGTTGAATGTCACTTCTAACACTAAAAGACTTCAACAATTTAACAATAAGAAACATAAAACAAGTAAATTATCATATTTAAGTTTGGTAAGGAATTAGCATTAAGAATAATAGTAAGCAAAAGCCAAAAGGTGATACAAAAGCCAAAAGGGGTATCTGTGCCTTAACATTTTTTATTTTCTTTTTAATAAGAATGCCTTAATCCTGTAAACGAAAAAGAAAAAAGAATGCCTATAACCAATATTTTCTTATTTTATTGTTAGATACAATAGCAATTATATTGTCCCACATCATATGATTAGAAGCAGACGAGGCGGAGGACTAGAATAAAATGAAACCTGATGTGTCGGTCTAAGGCATACCTTTCTCGGCCTTTTGGCTAAGATCAAGTGTAGTATCTGTTCTTATCAGTTTAATATCTGATACGTGGGCCAATGGCCCACAACGATATTAAATTTATTTTTTAAGGGGGAAGTTCCACCACAGTAGCTTGCTGCTGGGAACTTCGCGCGTCGCCCATGCGTTGCACTACTGCACGGGCCTGGCGCACCCCATTAATTCATAGTCTTATTATTTATGGTTGTCAATGTGCCCATTAGTTAATTAACTATTTCCCTGAATTATGCATAACGCTACAAATAGGTTTTTTAATCCATTCAATTATTTAAACTAGAACATACACATATTAAGTCCTCTGAGATAGTGATTAGCAGCACCCAAGTAACTGATTATATTTTTCGTTTTTTATTATTAGTTCGTCTATACTTCTACAAGAGGCAGGTTTGTCGACACTGAAATTTATCACATTATTTGTGATGTGGATATGGATCAGATGGGAAATTTGTATAATTCAGATTTAATTGTCCGGTTTTGGCAACAGTATATTTTATATCATCTTACAGCAAACACAACCCTATGAAAAAGGAGATTATCCTAGGATCTAAGCAGGTTTGATGCAATGAAAAAGGAGATTATCCCAAGATCTAAGCAGGTTTAATGCAATAAGTTACTAACGCCTCATTTTTTTTGTAAAAAATGAAATCCAAAATTTTGCGAAAGTTGTAACCCTAATCAAATTTGATAAAAAAATGTTTGCATATTTCTTTTTGTCTAATATAATTTTGTAGATTAAGATTATTTTGTGGTTCACAATGTTGTGGAGGTTTATTTTACATCAACGAAATTTGCATTAGTAAAAACCATAATTACAAACTAGGAAATGATTACACAAATGATAAACTGAACCCTAACCAAATACTAAAGTGAGCTTTATTAGCTCTTACAAACCATGTTAAGAGAATTAAGTAAAACTTGTAAAGCAATTTGTAAAGAACTGCTTGTCGTGGAGGTCTTTTATATATTAGAAGTTTTTGAATTCTAATTAGTCATGATATTGATTGCATTGAGCATTTAAAATATAGTTTTTTTTAATAAAAAAATAATTTCATTACACAGTTAATGTTGTACTAATTATGTTAATTTTGAATATTGACAACAAAAAATTGACAACTACATCTTTTGGTTTTTATTTTTTCTTTAGTTCTAAAGCCATTTTTTCTTTAGTTCTAAAAGCAAAAAGAAAAAATCTTGAATATGCCATTTAATTATTTGGTGGGTATTTAAAAAACTTCCATCAAGGTTCTTTTTTTTTTCTTTTTCCTAAGACCGAATTAGAGACCACAATATATTTTACAATAAAATGGTTAATTGAATTTTTTTTCTCCTTTTTCAAATTAGAAATGAAAATAAAATTGGCCCCCATATAATTGAGGATCGATTTCTCCTTTTTCAAAATTGGATTTATCCTTCTAAGTAGTTTGTGCCTTGCAATTTGGATTGTATATCTGTTTAGCAAGAGGTAAGCTTGGGGAGTAGATATGATTGATGGCAATTTGAAGCTGCTCACTTGCTGGTTTAGTCAGAGCAATGATTCTCTATTATAACTCATCTTCATGGTCCTCAATGAGAGGCAATAGAGATAGTCAAGTAGTAGGTTTCAATAGGAAAGTTGAGTCTCTTGGATTTCACATTATTGTATTTTTATATTGATGATGAAACTATTGATTATGAAATCATTGCTACTAATAATACTTGGAGAAAAAAACAAGGATGATCTAGTTCACCACTAAAGCATTGAAAAATTAGGGTGTGATATAGCACAATTGGTGGACACGCAGTTGGTTGGTGTCAAGCCTCACGTCATCACCTCCCTGGCTTTTTGAGCCTTGTGAATGGTTGTAAGCCTGTGATAGAGTATGCAACGTTTCCCTAACTTGCTTGGATGGGCTCACGTGGGAGTTGGGACACATTGGCTGTTGGTACAAACAATGGCAAAGTTAAGTAGATAATGCTTTTCATAATTGTATTGTTTTCTTCCTAAAGTATGTAATGACTTGAAATGAGGACAGTATATATTGCTATGCATAATGAATCTGTAGCACTCATGTGACTTCGATTATATTAGATTTGGGATGCTTCCCTATGCAAAAGCATTCGAACTATGGAGCGTCATGCCCATGGATCCCTTGTGAGTGCACTGGCATGGAGTTCAATTGGAGGTTTCATTGGATGTTGGTTGGTTTTGTCTACTGGGGGGAAATTTTATGAGAATGTCATAGAATAGTGTAAAAAGTTTATAGTTTATAGGTAAGGTGAAAATGACGAGGTGCCCAAGTTTTATCCTATTAGTTGATTCACTTTGATTCATTCATTGTTCCCTTTCTGAAATTGGTCAACACAAATTTCGCAATGTTCGTAATTTTTCACCCTAACATCATTGTTTTTCCTTTCCAGTGGATGTCATCTAGTTTAGTTGGTAAAGTGAGGACGGTAACCAAGACTTAGAATCGAATTACGTTTATATCATTGCGCTAAGTTGCTCATGTACAAAACTAAAAATTGTTTCATTTCCAATTATGCCAACAAAAATACATTTGTTTGATTTCTCTTACTACATACTTAATTGCTTTATATGTTTGTCTAATTTATGCCAAATAAGAGATAATACTGAAGTTGTTAAAGCGTGACAAAAATATTTTACCATGTCGATGAACGGGTGAGTATTTGATCGTACCTTAATTACCATGGATATGTTGTACTAAACATTTATAGTGATGAATATATAATGTAATCTTATCTATGTATGAGATCAATAGAGTTGAAATTAAACAGGATATTGTTTTAAATGTGAATTTAATTTTTTCACTCTAAAATCAAACAATTGGAGATAAAAATATGCGTGATCCCTAACCTTCTAAGCAATATATAGCAAAAACCAAGCAGCTGAAGATGATCTATTTATCTTCAAGAGCCCAACGAATAAAAATAGCTGAATCTCTAACCTTCTAATGGTTTTGTCAGCTTATGACTTGTACACCATTTAGAGTGAATAACTTAATTTCACATTATTTAGAGATTGCATGAAGAACGTTCGCTAAGTAGCATTTATTTATGCCATTTATGATATTTGTAAATGGTCCCACATCACCGAAGTTCAATGTTTATTCCATTACATAGTCTATATATACCATACCACTCTCCTTAATAGCTGTTGAGTTTCTTGGTGAAAAAGTGGAATAAACCTATTTATTAGGTACCTCTTAAGAGAGGTTCCATTATCATTATAGGGGGCAAAAAGCCCCCTTCCAGTTCAAGTTGAAAAATTTATCTTAAGTCCAAGTTTTAGGAGTTGTATATTATTATAGAAATTTATGTTGGAAGTAAAGAAATTAGGTGCTTCATTGATGATAACTGAACCTATACGTGATAGAATATTGTTTTAGAAAAAATGCCTGATCCCTCATCTTCTAAGTTCTAAGCAATATATAGTTAAAACCAAGTAAGCTACAGACAAACTATTTGTCTTCAGGAGCCCAACTGCCCAACGAATAAAAATAGCTGAATCTCTGACCTTCTAAAGATTCTGTCAGCTTATAACTTGTACTCCATTTCGAGTGAAGAATTCCTTTGAGGCAAACTTGTATTGTAGTTAAACGTTGTAATCCCAATCAAATTCAATAAAAAAATATTGCATATTTCTTTTTGTCTAGTATAATTTTGTAGATTAAGAATATTTTGTGGTTCACAATGTTGTGGAAGAAGCTTTTTTGTTTTGACATCAACGAAATTTGCATTTATTGAAAATCCGAAATTATAAACTAGGAAAAGATCACACAAACGATAAACTAAACCTAACCAAACACTAAATTGACCTTTATTAGCTCTTACAAACCATATTAAGAAAAAACATGTAAATCTAGTAAAACAACTGATAAAGAACTGCTTGTTGTGGAGGTCTTTTATGTTACCATAAGTTTCTGTGATATGAGTCATGATATTGGTTGCATTGAAGATTTAAATGTAGTTTTTTTTTTTTAAATATTTATTATAGTTAATATTGTACTAATTATGTTAATTTTGAATATTGACATCAAAAAACTGACAACTACATCTTTTTGGTTTTTATTTTTTCTTTAGTTCTAAAAATCTAAAAGCAGAAAGTAAAAAGAAAGAATCTTGAATAGACCATATATTAATTAATTATTTGGTGGGTGTTTAAAAAAGCTTCCACCAAGGTTTTTTTTTTTCTATGACTGAATTACAGACCACAACAGATTTTACAATAATATATGGTTAACTAATTTTTTTTTTCTCCTTATCAAATTAGAAATGAAATCAAAATCGGTTTTGAATTAGAGATGGTCATCGAGTTATTAGACTGTATGTAAAGTCAACGCATACGACCTCATGGACTGTATGTAATGACTAAATTTTACACAATGCAAACATACTTCTATCTTGAGTTGAGGAGTGTGCTAATACTGCTAATACTGGTACAATAATAGCGTCATTCCTAGAAGTGGGGAAGAGAATGATCACATTTTAATCAAGGTAGTCTGTGTGAGTATGCTGAGTAATAGTGATTTAACAAAAAAAACTCACCCAATTAGATAGAAGTTGAGATAAGAGTCAGCAGTCTCTAGTGCACTGGTTGTATCTTTGTCATCCTTCCTAGAAGCTTTCTTTCTCTTTCGCTCTGACTGAGGTTCTTTTGCTTTTAGACCATTGCAGAAGGTTCTTAATGACAAAGAAAGGTTCTCATTTTGATGGGCTGAAACAACATCTAATAATCTTAGCAGAGGTTGTCATGCTTTTAAAAGCTCGTCTATAAATCATACACAAGTTCTGCATATTAAGTAAAGAATGTCATGAAGTTGTAAAACAAGTTTCTGTTATCATTGAAAAAAAGAGGTACATGTTACGGGAAACCAAGTTTGTAAGGACTTCATGCTGCTTAGACAGGCTGTAGTTATGTGTACAAATGTACAATGCTGATGTTGTTTACAAGAATTATGCTTTATCAACAGGATCAAGCAATTATCAACCATATAAGATACTGAATAATTACAGTCATCTAGCCAAACTTTGCATAAATCAGCCAGGAAAGGCATGGTAATACTCGTAAAATTATGATGCTTAGCACAAATATAAACAAGCTAAATCCGCAAGAGGAGTTTCGTACTTAAATTACTCTGGTGGCAGATAAATTTGGGACAAGGTATTAACATTTGAAGGATAATATAGAATGTTCATTGTTCTACCTGATCCGAAACAGATGAGATGAGAATTGCATAAATAAGCGGGAATTTCAGAGTCGAAGATTACATCTATCTTTTATCAATACTAACAGAACACCATTACAAGAAAGATTAAAGTATCAAGATATGCCAATGCCAGATAATCATGGCAATCAGTTTGTCCGGACACAGAAACAAAGTGGAAAAATGTTCTTGCAATTGACAGAGGAAGCATGATACATGGTTATGTGAAATTCTAATGGAAATTCATGAGTGTGGCTGTATCATAGTGAGCAATATGAGAAATGAGAATATTAGTGAGCATTATGTGACATACACGTGCTAATAAATATTTAAGTGTTCCAAATCACAATCAACCTCGTATTTCAACTACTGTTTTAAAGTATAACATCTTCAGTATTCACCATTTTACGACCAGCATAGTGTGCAAACAGCTGGAGATCCTTGGCAAGATATCATATAATAAGAGTTATACAGAACATCAGGTTTGTGAAATATTAACATCATCACCATCAAAGATGCAAAGTAACACTGTCAAAGGGCAAAATAAAAGGTGATTCATTGAATATTTACTGCACGGAAATTTTTAAAGATTGAAAAATGATATATTCAATTTCCAACAACTAAGAGAAGTGTTACACGAGCAACTAAACCAAGCTTGTGTTCATATAGATATGGATGCATGGGGAAGCACGATGGATTTCATAAATAAATTAAGTAGCTGCAAAAAGGGCAAAAAATCTATGATGTAATTTGGAAAAAAAGGCTAATTAAGTAGAAAAGGCAAAATTCCAAAATGATAATATTTTTTACTTGAACTGGAAGGGGGCTTTTTGCCCCCTATAATTATAATGGAACCTCTCTTTTGAGAGGTACCCAATAAATAGGGTTTATTCCACAAACTTTTTACCAAGAAACTCCAGTGTTACCAAGGGAGGAGGTATGGTATATATAGAATGTGTGCTGGTATAAGCAATGAACTTGTGCGATGTGGGAACTATTCACATTATTATCATAGCCAACCGCCTTTATTTGGAGTTTTGGACAAAAAGACAGAAGGAAGCATACTTGTCCCCTTTACTAGTGGTCCATGAAATCAAAATTCCAATGTATGACCCTTTGCATGCACGCATATCCTCCAGTAGCAAAAACCCTTAGAAAATTATATTAGACAAAAAGAATATGCCACAATATTTTATTAAATTTTGATTGGGGTTACAACTTCCACAAAATTCTAGATTTCATTTTTACGAAAAAATGGGACATCAGTAACTTATTGCATTGAACCTCTGCTTAGATCCTAGGATAATCTCTTTTTTATAGGGTTGTGTTTGCTATATGATGATGTAAATATACTGCTACCAAAACCTGATAATTATATCTAAATTATGAAGCATTCCAATCTGGTCCCATATCACACCACAAATAATGTGATAAATGTCCACAAACCTGCCTTTTGTGTATGTAAACGATAACATAATACCATAAACTTTAAAAATTATACACGAACTAATAACAAAAATCGAAAAATATATAATCAATTTGATACATTTTAGTTTTTGATACATTTTTTTTGCGAATTATGGGTTAGGGTTATTCCACAAATTGCGATTTATGGGTTAGGGTATTGATTTCCCTTTCTTTTGTTGTTTGATCTTGGGAAGAAAATTGAGATCTGAATGGTTGTAATTTAATGTAATTTTTTTTACAGAAAGTTGCTAACAATTGGAGGAGATGGCTAGGGTAATTTGTTTTGACATAAAGTTGTTAGCAATTAGAAAGTTGGTAAGTTCCCTTTCCTTTCCTCTAATCGATTTCTAGAGTTTTATTTAGTTAATTTTTCCTTTGATTTATTTTTCAACGTGTTTTTTTTAATTTAAATTATCTGTTTTAGGAAATTTTTCCCTTGGACAAGCTTGTTATATAAGGGGGCCTGTTACACATCTCTCGTAATGAGCCGATTTCTTATTGGTTGAGATCCTAAACCATACAAAAATTAAATGATTATAAAAAAATTAGAAATAAATCATCACCATTTTCATCTTTACTTTCTTATTTTTCCTCATATCTACTGTGAATTTGGTAATGGTTTAGCTTAGGATTTTGGTGGATTCTCCGTCAAGTATTGGTTGATCTTTCGTTTATAATTTTAGGCTATTGAATTTTGGAGGGTTTTCAATTACACATGGTAATTTGAGTGCTTTTGATTGAATTGAGTGAAGTGATGGCGTTTTATTTGGTAATTTGGGTAAATCTGTTTTGTCGTAGCCCTAAATCCCGCCAAAAGCATGAAATCCACTATTCACAATGGCACTATTTACAAGCCTCTCTTGCAATTGTTCGAATTTTTAAAATCTTCATGCTTCTAGGTTATTGTAATTTTCATGGTTTAGGTTCTGTTTAATTAGCTGAAAATTAATTTTTATGTTAGCGTGCTTTAGGATGATTTTTCAAGGTTCATGTTTTGTTATTGATCGGTTATTTCTATGTTTCATGCATCTTGGTGATTTTTTATGGTTTAGGTTTCGTTTTATTGATTGAAAATCGAAAATTGATTTCCATTTTTTATGCTTCGGGTGATAAGCATGCTAGCCCTTTCGAGTTAGTTTGTCTATTCCTTACTTTTTCGGTAGTGTGCTCCATCAGCAATCAAGTTACCGGTGCTCCATTTCTCGCGTGAGTCCGTCGTAAGTAGAATAATAGTGAGAGTGATCTTTGAGAAGTTCATCATAGATGAAGATAAAGGTATTTGGTCTATGATTGCTTTGTTGTTTTGACATTGAAGATGGTTCTTATTGCAACATGTTCTTGGAGGTCATGCTCCCTAACATGATAGCTAACTTAAGTTCTTCATGGGTTGGATTAATTCGCTATTGTTTCATGATTTAAATTAGTCTACTTGGTAGTTTTGTTCACTTATTCGGTTTAGATAGTACATAATATTGCTTTTTTCTTATTCAAGTGTAGTATTAGGCATAAACTTCACTCGAGCATATCTTTGTGATACTTTTGCACACCCTAAAAACATTTCTCGCCTATGTGATTAAAGTCTAGAAACTGCATTGTTCTATCTTTGCCATTTCAAGTCGTGCAAGTTACGGTCTTGTGTTTTCTTGTCTCAAGCTTGCATGCTGAATATTCTATTACTTTTTTGTAATATAGGAAATCCTTAATCTCTTGGGCAACATCCAATCTTATTTACTCGGGAGATTAGTTCTTTGCAGTTGGGATTTACCGGTTGCTATACTCATGTCTCATGTCTTTGTCTTGTGGCTCTGTTTTTGCATACTCATGTCTCGGCACCGAAAGTGCTAAGGTTCAAAATACATTGGAGCTTTGATTATTATGGCATATTAGTCTTATACTTCTCATCCTTCAGTCGTAGCACCCTACTCTAGCACTATGACTTCCTAATTTGTGATTCTTGGTATTTTCTAATTCTTTACATCATTCCTTCTTATGTGACTATGTAATGTCTATCAAGAGGATAATGATAGAAGTAAGGTTGCATGTAAGACTATTCTTCTTTCCTTAATGTGCGTCGATGCTCCAATTCTCTCTTATCCTCGGTTAGTTTGCAACAAAAGAGCAAACATATAATAGGCCATAATGCCATATGAGATTTGGTTGATTGAAAGCTTACTATTTTTAGGCCATAGTGCCATATGAGATTTGGTTGATTGTATAGAGTTTCTTTTTATATTTTCTAAAACCGGGCGTATCCGTTGGGCAAGTTGCTTGTGTTAGGGTGTAGGTTTTTTAATGCAAGTGGGAATGTTTCATTGATTGAAGCCTGTCTTAATCGCTCTCTGGATTTCCTTGGTAACAGGGAAGAATTTTGGACAAAATTTGGGCGGGAATTTCCAATGTTTGTGGGTACTTCGACTCCTTAGATTTATTCTTTTGCCATCTTTGCAATTTACTACCCTCATTATTTCGCGTCTGGTTTTGCTATCAATTTCACAAACTGTGAATTATGACGATAGTGGGTTGTATGTCGCCTAAATTTCTTTATATGAATTGTTAATATTTGGTTTTTCTTTCTGTATTTCTTTTAACTATTTATGTTAGATTTTTTTTTTGATTTGCGTTTCCAATTTTGCCTTTGTTCTTAGTTTGATTTTTATGCTTTTTTTATCTTTTATTCTCAATCGATCTTTGCTTTCCTGCCATGTAGGGTCTTTTCTATCTAGGAAATGAATTAAATTTACTTGGACTAAAGGGACAGGAACCGTATATGACCATTAATCTACTTGTATAAGTGTACAAACAAGTCGCAGGAACTTAAAATTCCACTTGTGAGTTGCTGATTCAAGTTAAGTAATTACCAACCAGCTGATATTAACAGCCTGGGAAAGCATCAGTTCGTAAAACATGCCTCTCCCAGCAGTTCCCTACATCCAAAAGAAATAAAAAAAGAGGGGAAAATATGAATTCTCTACAAAGCCTAATACCATCTCCTCGTCTAAAGTCAACGCTACGACCTCATGGACTGTATGTAATGACTAAATTTTACACAATGCAAACATACTTCTATCTTGAGTTGAGGAGTGTGCTAATACTGGTACGATAATAGCGTCATTCCTAGAAGTGGGCAAGAGAATTACATTTTAATCAAGGTAGTCTGTGTGAGTATGCTGAGTAATAGTGATTTAAAGAAAAAAAATCTGCTTTAAATCAAAGAAGGTGCTTTCAATATAAGAGCAAGACTCATCCAATTAGATAGAAGTTAAGAGTCAGCAGTCTCTAGTGC
Organism: Beta lomatogona; assembly: GCA_947646795.1. Lineage (NCBI taxonomy): Eukaryota > Viridiplantae > Streptophyta > Magnoliopsida > Caryophyllales > Amaranthaceae > Beta > Beta lomatogona. The sequence continues at coordinate 48,869 of CANSNZ010000660.1, forward strand.
ACTGGTTGTAGACAGGCTGTAGTTATGTGTACAATGCTGATGATGTTTACAAGAATTATGCTTTATCAACAGGATCAAGCAATTATCAACCAAATAAGATACTGAATAATTACAGTCATCTAGCCAAACTTTGCATAAATCAGCCATGAAAGGCATGGTAATACTCGTAAGATTATGATGCTTAGCACAAATATAAACAAGCTAAATCACCATTAGGTTTGTGAAATATTAACATCATCACCATCAAAGATGCAAAGTAACACTGTCAAAGGGTAAAAAAAAATGATTCATTGAATATTTATTGCACGGAAATTTTTGAAGATTGAAAAATGATATATATTCAATTTCCAACAACTAAGAGAAGTGTTACACGAGCAAGTAAACCAAGCTTGTGTTCATATAGATATGGATGCATGGAGAAGCACGATAGATTTCATAAATAAATTAAGTAGCTGCAAAAAGGAAAAAAAATCTATGATAACATTCAGAAAAAAAGACTAATTAAGTAGTAAAGGCAAAATTCCAAGACGACAATTTTTTTAACTTGAACTAGAAGGGGGCTTTTTGCCCCCTATAATGATAATGGAACCCCTCTTTTGAGAGGTACCCAATAAATAGGGTTTATTCCACAAACTTTTTACCAAGAAACTCAAGTGATACCAAGGGAGGAGGTATTGGTATATATAGAATGTGTGCTGGTATAAGCAATGAACTTGTGCGATGTGGGAACTATTCACATTATCATAGCCAACCGCCTTTATATGGAGTTTTGGACAAAAAGACAAAAGGAAGCATACTTGTCCCCTTGCTAACTGTGGTCCATGAAATCAAGATTCCAACGTATGACCCTTTGCATTCACGCATATCCTCCAGTAGCAAAAACCCTTAGAAAGTTCAAAGTTGCAACTGATTGTGTCATTATCATCCTCTGAGGATCAGGAATTCTTGCCTTTTCCACAAATACATCACACCATTAATGTTGTCATCTCTGTAGCTTGGTAGTTTTACTCCATTCTTCTCCTCAAAATCCCATCGGATCTTGGCTTTGCAAACTGACCTGCCATTCTGCTCACCTAAACAATGCAACAGCACTTCCATTATTCAATACCAAACAATTCATACACAGTTTCCAACTCCAGTTGCAAACCCTCCTTGCTAACATATGTTAAATAACAAAACTCCTAGTGTTTTGGTTAAAGTTAATTTAATCATTTGTGTGATCGTTTCATAGTTTGTAATTCCGATTTCGAATGCAAATTTCGTTGATGTAAAAAAAACTTCTTTCACAATATTGTGAACCACAAAATAATCTTAATCTAGAAAATTATATTAGACAAAAAGAATATGCCACAATATTTTATTAAATTTTGATTGGGGTTACAACTTCCACAAAATTCTAGATTTCATTTTTTACGAAAAAATGGGACATCGGTAACTTATTGCATTGAACCTCTGCTTAGATCCTAGGATAATCTCTTTTTTATAGGGTTGTGTTTGCTATATGATGATATAAATATATCGCTACCAAAAACCCGATAATTATATCTAAATTATGAAGCATTCCAATCTGGTCCCATATCACACCACAAATAATGTGATAAATGTCCACAAACCCGCCTTTTGTGTATGTAAACGATAACATAATACCATAAACTTTAAAAATTATACACGGACTAATAACAAAAATTGAAAAATATATAATCAATTACTTCGGGATGCTGCTAATCACAATCTCATTGTGTATGTTCTATGTAGTTAAAACTTAAAAGAATATAATTGATTTAAAAATCTATTTATGACGCAAAAAATTTGACGTTGCTCTTGAATAAAGGGGAAATATTTAGCTATTTTATTGTAAAATCTGTTGTGGTCTCTAATTCGGTCATAGGGAAAAAAAAACCTTGATGGAAGTTTTTTAAACACCCACCAAATAATTAATATATGGTCTATTCAAGTTATTTATTTTTCCTTTAAAATTTTTAGAACTAAAGAAAATAAAAATCAAAAGATGTAGTTGTCGGTTTTTTGTTGTCAATATTCAAAATTAACATAATTAGTGCAATATTAACAATAATAAAAATATTTTTTCAGAAAAACTATATTTAAATCCTCAATGCAACCAATATCATAACTTAACTTTTGGTACATGGAAGACCTCCACAACAAGCAGTTGCTTTACTAGTTTTACCTATTGTTTTTTTTGTAATATGGGTTGTAAGAGCTGCTAAAGCTCGGTTTAGTGTTTGGTTAGGTTCAGTTTATCGTCCGTATGATTATTTCCTAGTTCATAATTTTGATTTTTTAATTAATGCGAATTTTTGATGTCAAAACAAAAAAAAAAGTAACTTCGTCCACAACATTGTGAACCACAAAGTTATACTAGACAAAAAGAAATATGCAACATTTTTTTATTAAATTTGATTGGGGTTACAACTTCTGCAAAATTCTAGATTTCATAATATCACAACAAAAAATGTTTGGCTGAAAGGAATTATTGACTCCAAATGGAGTACAAGCTATAAGCTAACAAAATCTTTAAAAGGTTTGAGATTCAGCTATTCTTTAAAGGTTTGAGATTCAACTATTTTATTCGTTGGGCTCTTAAAGACAAATAGATTGTAGCTGTTTTTGCTATATGCTTAGAATATAAGGGATCTCGCATTTGAATTTCCAATTATTTTAGTATTAATTTCACATAATGTTCGTCAAGCACCAAAATTCTTTCCATCCAACATAATGTTCGTCAATTATAAAAAATTCTAAATTATAGCAGATAAACTTTTCAACTTGACCTGGAAGGGGGCTTTTTGCCTCCTATAATGATAATGGAACCTCTCACATAGAGGTACCCAATAAATAGGTTTACTCCACAACATTCACCAAGAAACTCTAGTTGTAATATGTGAAGGTTATATGATATATATAGAATATAGGTTGGAATACGTATTAAAGTTTCGCGATGTGGGAACAATATAATTGCTATTGTATCCTAGACCTTTTAAAAGTTAGAAGGTTGTGAACTGTTCATTTGAACAGTGATATGAGTCACAAAAGCTTGCAATTCACTGTTCACAAAGAAAAGGGGCAATTTCAGCCCTCCATGTGAGCCGCACGATGTTCTTCTCCTTCCTCTTTATTGCGGCTCTCTCATCTCTCATTTCTCCTCTCTCTTCTCTCCTCTCTTATCTCTGTCTCACTCGCCTCTTTTGCTGTTTCTCTATCCTCTTTCTCTATTTTCTTTTTGCCATTGCTATGGAGTTAACATCACTAGAAACATCACAGAGGTCCGATTCTCCCTCTATTCTTCAATCTGAATTGTAGTATTGTGTTTTGCTTTGGCTTTTTTATTGATGCTAATTCGGTACTGGCGTTTGTTATATCTTCAGTTAGGGTTCTTGATTTTTCTTTCCGATTTTTGCATTTTTACTTTTTAAAGTCTTTAGTCTAATTTGAATTGAAGGAATGGACCACGGTTTTGATACATTTTAGTTTTTGATACATTTTTTTGCGAATTATGGGTTAGGGTTATTCTACAAATTGCTATTTATGGGTTAGGGTATTGATTTCCTTTTCTTTTGTTGTTTGATGTTGGGAAGAAAATTGAGATCTGAATGGTTGTAATTTAATGTAATTTTTTTTACAGAAAGTTGCTAACAATTGGAGGAGATGGCTAGGGTAATTTGTTTTGACAGAAAGTTGTTAGCAATTAGAAAGTTGGTAAGTTCCCTTTCCTTTCCTCTAATCGATTTCTAGAGTTTTATTTAGTTAATTTTTCCTTTGATTTATTTTTCAACGTGTTTTTTTTTTATTTAAATTTTCTGTTTTAGGAAATTTTTCCCTTGGACAAGCTTGTTATATAAGGGGGCCTGTTACACATCTTTGTAATGAGCCGATTTCTTATTGGTTGAGATCCTAAACCATACAAAAATTAAATGATTATATAAAAATTAGAAATAAATCATCACCATTTTCATATTTACTTTCTTATTTGTCCTCATATCTACTGTGAATATGGTAATGGTTTAGCTTAGGATTTTGGTGGATTCTCCGTCAAGTATTGGTTGATCTTTCTTTTATAATTGTAGGCTATTGAATTTTGGAGGGTTTTCAATTACACATGGTAATTTGAGTGCTTTTGATTGAATTGAGTTGAAGTGATGGCGTTTTATTTGGTAATTTGGGTAAATCTGTTTCCGTCGTAGCCCTGAAGCCCACCAAAAGCATGAAATCCACTATTCACAATGGCACTATTTACAAGCCTCTCTTGCAATTGTTCGAATTTTTAAAATCTTCATGCTTCTAAGTTATTGTAATTTTCATGGTTTACGTTCTGTTTAATTAGTTGAAAATTAATTTTTATGTTAGCGTGCTTTAGGATGATTTTTGAAAGTTCAGGTTTCGTTATTGATCGGTTATTTCTATGTTTCGTGCATCTTGGTGATTTTTTATGGTTTAGGTTTCGTTTTATTGATTGAAAATCGAAAATTGATTTCCATTTTTTATGCTTCGGGTGATAAGCGTGCTAGCCCTTTCGGGTTAGTTTGTCTATTCCTTACTTTTTTTTTGGTAGTGTGCTCCATCGGCAATCAAGTTACCTGGTGCTCCATTTCTGCGTGAGTCCGTCGTAAGTAGAATAATAGTGAGAGTGATCTTTGAGAAGTTCATCATAGATGAAGAGAAAGGTATTTGGTCTATGATTGCTTTGTTGTTTTGACATTGAAGATGGTTCTTATTGCAACATGTTCTTGGAGGTCATGCTCCCTAACATGATAGCTAACTTAAGTTCTTCATGGGCTGGATTAATTCGCTATTGTTTCATGATTTAAATTAGTCTACTTGGTAGTTTTGTTCACTTATTCGGTTTAGATAGTACATAATATTGCTTTTTTCTTATTCAGTGTAGTATTAGGCATAAACTTCACTCGAGCATATCTTTGTGATACCTTTGCACACCCTAAAAACATTTCTCGCCTATGTGATTAAAGTCTAGATCTTGCATTGTTCTATCTTTGCCATTTCAAGTCGTGCAAGTTACGGTCTTGTGTTTTCTTGTCTCAAGCTTGCATCTTGAATATTCTATTACTTTTTTGTAATATAGGAAATCCTTAATCTCTTGGGCAACATCCAATCTCATTTACTCGGGAGATTAGTTCTTTGCAGTTGGGATTTACCAATTGCTATACTCATGTCTCATGTCTTTGTCTTGTGGCTCTGTTTTTGCACTCATGTCTCGGCATTGAAAGTGCTAAGGTTCAAAATACATTGGAGCTTTGATTATTATAGCATATTAGTCTTATACTTCTCATCCTTCAGTCGTAGCACCCTACTCTAGCACTATGGCTTCCTAATTTGTGATTCTTGGTATTTTCTAATTCTTTACATCATTCCTTCTTATGTGACTATGTAATGTCTATCAAGAAGATAATGATAGAAGTAAGGTTGCATGTAAGACCATTCTTCTTTCCTTAATGTGCGTCTGATGCTCCAATTCTCTCTTATCCTCAGTTAGTTTGCAACAAAAGAGCAAACATATAATAGGCCATAATGCCATATGAGATTTGGTTGATTGAAAGCTTACTATTTTTAGGCCATAGGGCCATATGAGATTTGGTTGATTGCAGTGTCACATAATTCGCTATATAATTTGCTTTTTCGGTTCGCGGTTCGTGCAAAATGGGCAAAAAATAGGCGAACACCGACCATAATTCGCTTTTTTTGGATCGCGGTTCGCGGGAGATTAGGGAATTATGTAACACTGGTTGATTGTATAGAGTTTCTTTTTATATTTTCTAAAACCGGCGTATCCGTTGGGCAAGTTGCTTGTGTTAGGGTGTAGGTTTTTTAATGCAGTGGGAATGTTTCATTGATTGAAGCCTGTCTTAATCTGCTCTCTGGATTTCCTTGGTAACAGGGAAGAATTTTGGACAAAATTTCGGGCAGAATTTCCAATGTTTGTGGGTGCTTCGACTCCTTAGATTTATTCTTTTGCCATCTTTGCAATTTACTACCCTCATTATTTCGCGTCTGGTTTTGCTATCAATTTCACAAACTGTGAAACATGACGATAGTGGGTTGTATGTCGCCTAAATTTCTTTATATGAATTGTTAATATTTGGTTTTTCTTTCTGTATTTCTTTTAACTATTTAAGTTAGATTTTTTTGATTTGCGTTTCCAATTTTGTCTTTGTTCTTAGTTTGATTTTTATGCTTTTTTTATCTTTTATTCTCAATCGATCTTTGCTGTCCTGCCATGTAGGGTCTTTTCTATCTAGGAAATGAATTAAATTTACTTGGACTAAAGGGACAGGAACCGTATATGACCATTAATCTACTTGTAAAAGTGTACAAACAAGTCGCAGGAACTTAAAATTCCACTTGTGAGTTGCTGATTCAAGTTAAGTAATTACCAACCAGCTGATATTAACAGCCTGTGAAAGCATCAGTTTGTAAAACACGCCTCTCCCAGCAGTTCCCTACATCCAAAAGTAATAAAAAAAGAGGGGAAAATATGAATTATCTACAAAGCCTAATACCATCTCCTAGTCTAAAGTCAACGCTACGACCTCATGGACTGTATGTAATGACTAAATTTTACAATGCGAACATACTTCTATCTTGAGTTGAGGAGTGTGCTAATACTGCTAATACTGGTACGATAATAGCGTCATTCCTAGAAGTGGGGAAGAGAATGATCACATTTTAATCAAGGTAGTCTGTGTGAGTATGCTGAGTAATAGTGATTTAACAAAAAAAACTCACCCAATTAGATAGAAGTTGAGATAAGAGTCATCAGTCTCTAGTGCACTGGTTGTATCTTTGTCATCCTTCCTAGAAGCTTTCTTTCTCTTTCGCTCTGACTGAGGTTCTTTTGCTTTTAGACCATTGCAGAAGGTTCTTAATGACAAAGAAAGGTTCTCATTTTGATGGGCTGAAACAACATCTAATAATCTTAGCAGAGGTTGTCATGCTTTTAAAAGCTCGGCTATAAATCATACACAAGTTCTGCATATTAAGTAAAGAATGTCATGAAGGTGTAAAACAAGTTTCTGTTATCATTGAAAAAAAGAGGTACATGTTATGGCCAACCAAGTTTGTAAGGACTTCATGCTTGCTTAGACAGGCTGTAGTTATGTGTACAAATGTACAATGCTGATGATGTTTACAAGAATTATGCTTTATCAACAGGATCAAGCAATTATCAACCATATAAGATACTGAATAATTACAGTCATCTAGCCAAACTTTGCATAAATCAGCCATGAAAGGCATGGTAATACTCGTAAAATTATGATGCTTAGCACAAATATAAACAAACTAAATCCGCAAGAGGAGTTTCGTACTTGAATTACTCTGGTGGCAGATAAATTTGGGACAAGGTATTAACATTTGAAGGATAATATAGAATGTTCATTGTTCTACCTAGATCCGAAACAGATGAGATGAGAATTGCATTAAATAAGCGGGGCATTTCAGAGTAGAAGATTACATCTATCTTTTATCATACTAACAGAACGCCATTACAAGAAAGATTAAAGTATCAAGATATGCCAATGCCAGATTAGGGGGTGTAAGAACACCATATTAAATTCTTAATTGTTTTTTCTGTATTTGTGATTAAAGTATAATTTTGTGTATTACATTGTATACGTTATTAAATCACAAATACAGAAAAAACAATTAAGTTATTAAATCATATTCAACCGGGCATTGTGAGCTTAGACCATATCAGTGTGGGGCTGGTAATTTAATGGTTCAAAGAGAGAAGTGTGATATTACTGCATGTTCCCCCTTCTTATCTATGTGAATAATGGTATTGCTGCGGACCTCGCTGGGATCATTCTATTTTACATTTTCTGGTCTCCTTCATGTCTACTAGCATTATATGTATTAATTCCTCTACCTTTACATGAACTATACTCGTGGGACTGAAAAGTGCCTTGATTTTTTGGATTTTGATCGCTCTATAATCTTTAGATTGATCTTTACTTACTATGCAACTTGTCAGGTTTTCACTCTTCCGAATACACAAAGTACAACCGAGAGAACGAGAAAAATAAGATGAATTTAGAAGACATCTCCTTTGTTCTAATTTTCGCATTTTTCATTGTAAAGTGGGAAAGAAGCTCTTACTCTATTCATTTTGATCTCTTTGTATAAGCTTGTTATCTTGCAATTGCTTTGTAATTGTAATAACGTAAATTGGAGAGGTGTATTTCAAATTCGAAAGGTTATAGATAACTGCTATTAGAAATTATTGATCTTTGCGCATTAGTTATGTTAAGTGTTGTTTTTGGACAACACCATAACATATTTTGGTCATATCTATACAATGCGTATCTTAAATAAGCTCACCCCAGCCAAACTTTGGCAATGACCGCAAAAACCTTTTACGTGTTCAAAATCAGTGTCACAACCCATTATCACTCCAAGCATATACAACTTCTAAACATTGTAAAAAGAATGATCCAATACAATTATTGAGATTTTTCACTATTACTTATTTCTTCACAATAAATAGTTGGATATTTATTTGTTACTAGATTTCAGGAGATATCAAAGAAGTTAATTGAAATTTTCCCAAAATATTTTGACAATGCACGTTTTAAGAGTTAAGTAATCTGTAAAAGATATAGGGTATTCTGTATTTGGTGGGAAATATCATTAATATGGCGGTAAAATTCCAATTATTAATTTAAGACATAATTTTTACTTTAAAATCAAAACAGGTTTGCTAAATGGCAATTGCCAAAATCAACTTAAATCATTACATGTATGTAAACTCAATTATGAGATGATATTAATTATCAATCTAATTTTCGTTCTTATACCGGTATTTGTAACTTTAAAAAGTATATATGAAAAGATTAACGGTTTAATTTACATATTTTTACAATATATAATGTAACAAAGATTACGAGCAACGGAATAACAAACCAATAAATTAGGAAAGTTGGTGTGATTAAAGCAAATCTAAACAACATGAGAAAATTAATATTTCAAATCATTGTAACAGTGTATTTGGTGGGAAATCCCATTAATATGCCGGTAAAATTCCAATTATAAATTCAAGACATAATTTTTACTTTAAAATCAAAACAGGTTTGCTAAATGGCAATTGCCAAAATCAACTTAAATCATTACATGTATGTAAACTCAATTATGAGATGATATTAATTATCAATCTAATTTTCGTTCTTATACCGGTATTTGTAACTTTAAAAAGTATATATGAAAAGATAATGGACTGTTTAATTTACATATTTTTACAATATATAATATAATAAAGATTACGAATAACAGAAGAACAAACCAATAAATTAGGGAAGTGGTAGTGTGATTAAAGTAAATCTAAACAACATGAAAAAGTTAATATTTCAAATCATAGTAACCGTGTATTTGGTGGGAATTCCCATTTATTTGACGACAAATTATTAATTCAAGACGTAATTGTTACTTTAAAATCAAAACAGGTTTGCTAAATGGCAAATGCCAAAATCAACATAGGCCATTACATCAGGGACATCGTCCACCCAAACACGTTTACCAACTTCCACGGGTTGGAAGTGAGCTAAGCTGTGAGCCACTTTGTTCCCATTTGGCTTCACAAAAGACCAACTAACAAACATAAAAGAAGAAGCTAAAGCAAGAATGTTTTCAATAATGAGGAAGAACTCAGTAGCGCCCGATGCTTTGCGCCGAAGAGCTTGGATCACCAATAAACAGTCGCTTTCCACCAAAACTGAATTAATTATCTAAGACTCTTGTGCTCCACTATCATAAAAATTCCTATATTAACATAAACAATCTTTGAAGCATAGTCAACACAAAGTTGGGCAATGTTCGAATATGATTCTGGTCATAGCCAAGAGCTATTTCATTGTAACCATTACGTATATGACCAAAACATGTTATGGTGTTGTCCAAAATGCAAAATTGACGACATCTAATGCGTGAAGTCGGACCTTTCCAATTGGCAGTTATCTTCCTTTCCCAAGTTGAAAACCATCATTATGGACTGCCAACTGCACTAAAACTCATCCATGGAATCGGAAATTGGAGATTTAATCGTGAGTCTGATGAACAAGTGAATGCTTTATTTCCAACTAAGCTGCCCTGCAATCAACTTAAATTCCATAGAATCTGCAGAGAATTTTGCAGATTTCATGAGAACACAACTGTCTATACATATATGACACCATATGAATGAGAATGACACGTCAGATCTTTACACAAGAGCAAGTCCTTCACTTCGATTAAATCTAGTTACTAGCATTAGTTTAGAGGATAAAAGAAAAGAAATGGGAAAAGATCAGGCGAAAGGACAGGGCTATTCCGGAGATGGGGAGTAGACGTAAAACACATTTATTTTAAGAAACAACCTATAATATGAACCCTTTTGTGATACAAATTTTTGTTTATAGTTTTTAAAAAAGAACTAAAAATTGATACAAAAGACGACGACAAACATGCCCGAAGCTTTTATGTGAAGTAATCACTACTGCCACCAGTCATGAACACACAGCAGTGCAACAACCTTCTAAAAAACAAATAAAAGCTATTTAGATGAAGTTTCTTCAAATAAAGTGCTGATAATCGAAATTAACAAATAAAGTTTCTTCAACAGAAACAGTTGTTGGATTTAGATGAAGGTTGAACATGTAGCAACGCTTGTAGGTGAAGCAACCAAAATGACTCCTCAGCCACATACGATGGCAAGTTACAGAGCTTCAGTACTTCAAGTGAGATATGTCTAAAATTCTAGAGGGTAAATACAATTGGTCGAGCACTGGAACAATCTCTTATGCAGATTTAGGTTGTGAGACCATCTATCCAAGTCCAAAACTCCAACTTACAGCATGTATGTCTCAATTAACAAACATCTGAATGCTTCTTTAGACAAAAATCCTAATGAAAACTTTTCAGAATTCCATAGATATTGTCATATCAACAATGAACTAACCATTTCCGCAAGTTTCTCAAGTGTAAACATCCCGTGCTATGTTCTTGAACCTAAACTCAGAATTTAGTGCATACGTGAACAAAATGAATTCAACAGTTTGGATCCATCAAGCTAACCTGAAAAGGAATTCAACTAACATGTACAATAGCCAATAGAAAACAAAACATAATGACTAAATTTCACACAATGCAAACATACTTCTATCTTGAGTTAAGGAGTGTGCTAATACTGCAAATACTGGTACAATAATAGCGTCATTCCTAGTAGTGGGGAAGAGAATGATCACATTTTAATCAAGGTAGTCTGTGTGAGTATGCTGAGTAATAGTGATTTAACAAAAAAAAACTCTGCTTTAAATCAAGGAAGGCGCTTTCAATATAAGAGCAAGACTCACCCAATTAGATAGAAGTTAAGAGTCAGCAGTCTCTAGTGCACTGGTTGTAGGCTTGTAGCTTTGTCCTCCTTCCTAGAAGCTTTCTTTCTCTTTGGCTCTGACTGAGGTTCTTTTTGCTTTTGCCTTTTAGACCATTGCAGAAGGTTCTTAATGACAAAGAAAGGCACTAGTAGAATAATTGCTTATTGCTGCGGTAGTATTGCTGCGGTTTTATCCATACGCAGCAATATATCACGTAAAAAGAAAAGATAAAATATAAAATAATGATATTGCTGCGGTTTCGGTCAAAAACCGCAGCAATATATCTGGTCTAAAGTCAACGCTACGACCTCATGGACTGTATGTAATGACTAAATTTTACACAATGCGAACATACTTCTATCTTGAGTTGAGGAGTGTGCTAATACTGGTACGATAATAGCGTCATTCCTAGAAGTGGGCAAGAGAATGATCACATTTTAATCAAGGTAGTCTGTGTGAGTATGCTGAGTAATAGTGATTTAAAGAAAAAAAACTCAGCTTTAAATCAAAGAAGGTGCTTTCAATATAAGAGCAAGACTCACCCAATTAGATAGAAGTTAAGAGTCAGCAGTCTCTAGTGCACTGGTTGTAGGCTTGTAGCTTTGTCCTCCTTCCTAGAAGCTTTCTTTCTCTTTGGCTCTGACTGAGGTTCTTTTTGCTTTTGCCTTTTAGACCATTGCAGAAGGTTCTTAATGACAAAGAAAGGCACTAGTAGAATAATTGTTTATTGCTGCGGTTTTATCCATACGCAGCAATATATCACGTAAAAAGAAAAGATAAAATATAAAATAATGATATTGCTGCGGTTTCGGTCAAAAACCGCAGCAATATGGTTCCAACGGAATTTTTTTGAAAAAAAGTTGACTTTTTGACCAGATATATTGCTGCGGTTTCTGACAAAAACCGCAGCAATATATTAAAATAATATTACAAAAATAATATTTTAATATATTGCTGCGGTTTTTTCTAGAAACCGCAGCAATATGTCTTCCTTTTTTTTAAATGCCCGCTTTTTAATTATAGGCCCGACTAGGGTTTCTTTTTAAACCCAAAGATTGTGCCGTTTTCGGTCTCTCTCCTCACTCCTTCAACGAGTTCTCCTCTCTCCATCGGTTCTTCAACTCTCACCTATATCTGGTCCATCAGTTCGTTCGTTCGTTCGACGCCCACCCAACATAGGCTCGCGTTTGACGCCGCCGTCTCTGATTTCCTTCGCCGTTCGCTGCATCATCGTTCGTTCAAGCTTCGCGACGTTTGCGTCGTTATTTGCATCATCGTTCGTTCGTTCGTTTCCGGATCTCGCCGGTCTTCATCCTCTCATCATCTCGCGATTCTTTCCCTCTCTCATTTCAGATCTGCAATTTTCATTTTCCCCTTCGTCCTTTTTTTTTAATCTAATTTTTTTGTTAATTTTGTAGATCTAATTTTGTGATGCTCCTTACGAACGTTCGTGTGATGCTCCTTCGTCTTTGTGATGCTCCTTCGTCGTCCGTTCGTCGCTCAACTCCTCCTTCATCGATCGTTTGTTTTCCTCAGGTTTGGTGATGTTTGTTTTTTTTTTTCGATTTTCAGATTTTTATTAGTAATATATTTTTCTGCTTTTTTTTTTTTTTAATTACAGTATCTTAATTTTGTAGTTACAGTTTCATTACAACGTAGTGATGTAGTTTTTTTCGCATTTTGTTTTTTTTCGATTTTCGGATTTTGAGGTTTCTTAGTTTTTTAATTACAGTTTCTTAATTTTGTAGTTTCTTACGTTTTTAGTTTTAATTTGTTTCTTAGTCTTTTCATTTCAATTTTTAAATTTTTTAGTTTCTCTTTTGTATTGGGTGTTTGTAACAATGGATTGTTGTAGCTATGTAACATATTATAATGGTACTATAACCACAAAAAATTAACGTCTTGAGAAATTTTTTAAAAAAAAAAATTTTTTTTTTACCTGCCCAGCGTATATTGCTGCGGTTTTAGGAAGAAACCGCAGCAATATGCTTATTTTTTTTATTATTAAATACAGCATATTGCTGCGGTTTTCCCTATAAACCGCAGCAATATGCTGTATTATTCTGATATAAAATAGTAATATTGCTACGGATTTTCCCAGAAACCGCAGCAATATGCTCAAGTATTGCTGCGGTTAAAAACCGCAGCAATATATTAATTATCTATTGCTGAGCCCTTTATTGCTGCGCGGCCAAAACCGCCGCAATAGGCCACTTAATGACCGCAGCAATAAGCATTTATTCTACTAGTGAGGTTCTCATTTTGATGGGCTGAAACAACATCTAATAATCTTAGCAGAGGTTGTCATGCTTTTAAAAGCTCGGCTATAAATCATACACAAGTTCTGCATATTAAGTAAAGAATGTCATGAAGTTTTAAAACAAGTTTCTGTTATCATTGAAAAAAAGAGGTACATGTTATGGGCAACCAAGTTTGTAAGGACTTCATGCTGGTTAGACAGGCTGTAGTTATGTGTACAATGCTGATGATATTTACAAAAATTATGCTTCATCAACAGGATCAAGCAATTATCAACCAAATAAGATACTGAATAATTACAGTCATCTAGCCAAACTTTTGCATAAATCAGCCATGAAAGGCATGGTAATACTCGTAAAATTATGATGCTTAGCACAAATATAAACAAGCTAAATCCGCAAGAGGAGTTTCGTACTTAAATTACTCTGGTGGGCGGTGGCAGATAAATTTGGGACAAGGTATTAACATTTGAAGGTTAATATAGAATGTTCATTGTTCTACCTAGATCCGAAACAGATGAGATGAGAATTGCATAAATAAGCGGGCATTTAAGAGTCGAAGATTACATCTATCTTTTATCATACTAACAGAACACCATTACAAGAAAGATTAAAGTATCAAGATATGCCAATTCCAGAAAATCATGGCAATCAGTTTGTCCGGACACAGAAACAAAGTGGAAAAATGTTCTTGCAATTGACAGAGGAAGGATGATACATGGTTATGTGAAATTCTAATGGAAATTCATGAGTGTGGCTGTATCATAGTGAGCAATATGAGAAATGAGAATATCAGTGAGCATTATGTGACATACACGTGCTAATAAATATTTAAGTGTTCCAAATCACAATCAACCTCATATTCCAACTACTGCTTTAAAGTATAACATCTTCAGTATTCACCATTTTACGACCAGCATAGTGTGCAAACAGCTGGAGATCCTTGGCGAGATCATCATATAATAAGAGTTATACAGAACATCAGGTTTGTGAAATATTAACATCATCACCATCAAAGATGCAAAGTAACACTGTCAAAGGGTTAAAAAAAAATGATTCATTGAATATTTATTGCACGGAAATTTTTGAAGATTGATATTATATTCAATTCCCAACAACTAAGAGAAGTGTTTCACGAGCAATTAAACCAAGCTTGTGTTCATATAGATATGGATGCATGGGGAAGCACGATAGATTTCATAAATAAATTAAGTAGCTGCAAAAAGGAAAAAAAAATCTATGATGACATTTAGTAAAAAAGACTAATTAAGTAGTAAAGGCAAGATTCCATGATTATAAATTTTTGAACTTGAACTGGAAGGGGGCTTTTTGCCTCCTATAATAATAATGGAACCTCTCTTTTGAGAGGTACCCAATAAATAGGGTTTAATCCACAAACTTTTCACCAAGAAACTCAAGTACTATCAAAGGAGGTGGTATGGTATATATAGAATGTGTGCTGGTATAAGCAATGAATTTGTGCGATGTGGGAACTATCTACATTATCATAGCGAACCGCCTTTATTTGGAGTTTTGGACAAAAAGACAAAAGAAAGACAAAAGGAAGCATACTTGTCCCCTTGCTAACTGTGGTCCATGAAATCAAGATTCCAATGCATGACCCTTTGCATGCACGCATATCCTCCAGTAGCAAAAACCCTTAGAAAGATCAAAGTTGCAACTGATTGTGTCATTATCATCCTCTGAGGATTAGGAATTCTTGCCTTTTCCACAAATACATCACACCATCAATGTTGTCATCTCTGTAGCTTGGTAGTTTTACTCCATTCTTCTCCTCAAAATCCATCGGATCTTGGCTTTGCAAACTGACCTGCCATTCTGCTCACCTAAACAATGCAACAGCACTTCCATTATTCAATACCAAACAATTCACAGTTTCCAACTCCAGTTGCAAACCCTCCTTGCTAACATATGTTACATAACAGAACTCCTAGTGTTTGGTTAAAGTTAATTTTATCATTTGTGTGATCGTTTCGTAGTAGTTTGTAATTCCGGTTTCGAATGCAAAATTCTTCGATGTACAAAAAACTTTTTTCACAATATTGTGAACCACAAAATAATCTTAATCTAGAATATTATATTAGACAAAAAGAAATATGCCACAATGTTTTATTAAATTTTGATTGGGGTTACAACTTCCACAAAACTCTAGATTTCATTTTTTACAAAAAAATTCTAGATAATCTCTTTTTTTTAGGGTTGTGTTTGCTATATGATGATATAAAACTGATACCAAAACCTGATAATTATATCTAAAATTATGAAGCATTCCCATCTGATCCATATCACACCACAAATAATGTGATAAATGTCCACAAACCTGCCTCTTGTGTATGTAAACGATAACATAATAACATAAACTTAGAAGAAGTATAGACGAACTAATAATAAAAATCGAGAAATATATAATAAACTTAGAAGTATAAACGAACTAATAATAAAAATCGAAAAAATATATAATTAAATCTTAAATAATAATTGATTTAAAAAACTATTTATGACACAAAAGCTTAATTGATTGAAGGATTTAGCTATTCGACTCATTGACAATCATAAAATACATTGTGCTATAATTAGTGGGGTGCGCCAGGCCCGTGCAATAGTGCAACGCATGGGCGACGCGCGAAGAACCCAGTAGCAAGCTACTGTGATGGAACTTCCCCCTTAAAAAATAAATTTAATATCGTTGTGGGCCATTGGCCCACGTATCAGATATTAAACTGATAAGAACAGATACTACACTTGATCTTAGCCAAAAGGCCGAGAAAGGTATGCTTTTAGACAATGACATCAGGTTCCGTTTTATTCTAGTCCTCCGCCTCGTTTCCTTCTAATCACCCGATGTGGGACAATATAACTGCTTATTGTATTTGTATCTAATTCTAACCAAGAAAATAAGAAAAGCTTGGTTATACTTAAAGGATTAATACTAAATGTTAAGACATTCTTATCAAAAAGAAAATAAAAAATGTTAAGGCACGGATACCCCTTTTGGCTTGTGTATCACCTCTTGGCTTTTGCTCACTGTTATGCTTTAATGCTAATTCCTTACCAAACTTAACTATGTTTACATGTACTTGTGTGTTTTTTCCCCTTAAAAAAAACATGTACTTGTTTTTACTTATTGTTAAAGTCGCATGTAGTCTGTTGAAGTTTTTCAGCTTCCAAAAACTTTGTGATAACTGTGTTAAAATTTATATTATATAACCAAATGAAGAAATAGTGAGAAGATCTAACTAGTCCGACTATGGCAGACGAGAATTTTTATGTAGCATCATCTCATATTCTTAACCATATATGAGATACTATGTGACAACTAATCTGAATACAGAGAGTATATATATGATGATGATATACAATATATAAAAATCCTTTACAAAGGTTGTCCCTATAGTTATGGAGTCCATTGACTTTAATTTACTTGGAAATATTTTTTATGATGCATTACCTGCCTTACTGAATCCATGTATTATTGACTTGTTGGTGTACAAACAAAAATGACTTGTTGTACACAAGGAGAGTGATCAGTGGTAACCTATCATAATTTAAATCAATCCTCAATTATGGAGGCCAACTTTGTTTTGATTTCTAATTTGAAAAGGAGATAAATCCTAGTTAACCATTTTATTGTAAAATCTGTTGTAATCTCTAATTCGGTCATAGAAAAAAAAACTTGATGGAAGTTTTTTTAAACACCCACCAAATAATTAATATATGGTATATTCAAGATTATTTCTTTTTACAAAAATTGTCCCTGTAGTTATGGAGTCCATTGACTTAAATTTATTTGAAAATATTTTTTATGATGCATTACCTGCCTTACTGAATCCATGCATTATTGACTTGTTGATGTACAAACTAGAATGACTTGTTGATGTACAAACAAAAATGACTTGTTGTACACAAGGAGAGTGGTCAGTGGTAACCTATCATAATTTAAATCAATCCTCAATTACGGAGGCCAACTTTGTTTTGATTTATAATTTGAAAAGGAGAAAAATCCTAGTTCACCATTTTATTGTAAAATCTGTTGTGGTCTCTAATTCAGTCATATGAAAAAGAAAAAAAAAACTTGATGGAAGTTTTTTAAACACCCACCAAATAATTAATATATGGTCTATTCAAGTTATTTATTTTTGCTTTAAAAATTGTAGAACTAAAGAAAATAAAAATCAAAAGATGTAGTTGTCAGTTTTTTGTTGTCAATATTCAAAATTAACATAATTAGTGCAATATTAACAATAATAATTTTTTTTTTTAGATAAACTATATTTAAATCCTCAATGCACCAATATCATAACTTAATATTTGGTACATGAAAGACCTCCACAACAAGCAGTTCTTTATCAGTTGCTTTACTAGTTTTACCTTTTGTTTTTTCTTAATATGGGTTGTAAGAACTACTAAAGCTCGATTTAGTGTTTGGTTAGGTTTAGTTTATTGTTTGTGTGATCATTTCCTAGTTTATAATTTTAGTTTTTAATTAATGCAAATTTTGTTGATGTCAAAAAAAAAAAAAAACTTCTTCCACAACATTGCGAACCACAAAATTATACTAGACAATAAGAAATATGCAACATTTTTTTATTAAATTTGATTGGGGTTACAACTTCTGCAAAATTCTAGATTTCATAATACTACAACAAAAAAATGTTTGGCTGAAAGGAATTATTGACTACAAATGGAGTACAAGCTATATAAGCTAACAAAATCTTTAAAAGGTTTGAGATTCAACTTTTTTTATTCGTTGGGCTCTTGAAGAAAAATAGATTGTAGCTTACATGGTTTTATATATTGTTTAGAAGATCACGCATTTTTTCATTTCCAATTTATATGATTTTAGAGTGAAAAAATTAATTTCACATAAAAAACAATATTCTATCATAATGTTCTTTCCTTCCAACATAATGTTCGTTAATAATAAACAACTTCTAAATTACATCAGATAAAATTTTCAACTTGCACTGGCAGGGGGGCTTTTTGCCCCCCATAATGATAATGGAACCTCTCAAAGAGGTACCCAATAAATAGGTTTACTCCACAACATTCACCAAGAAACTCAAGTTTAGCGTACGAAGGTTATATGATATATATATATAGGATATGGGTTGGAATACGCATTAAAGTTTGGCGATGTGGGAACAATATAATTGCTATTGTATCTAAACAAGGAAATAAGAAACGCTTGGTTTATATACTTAATGATTAATACGAGTAAATGTTAAGGCATTCTTATAATCTTATCAAAAAGAAAATATGCACGGATACCCCTTTTGGCTTTTGCTCACTGTTATTCTTAATGCTAATTCCTCTCCAAACTTAACTATAGATATGTACTTGTTTTTGCTTATGTTAAAGTCGCATGAAGTCATTTGAAGATTTCACCTCTAAGATTTAGTGATAATTGTGATTAAATTTTCTAGTACATAACTACTATATGAAGAAATATTGAGAAGATAAATAACTAGTCCAATTATGGCCGGCAAGATTTTTTATGTAGCATCATGTCATATTCTTAACTATGAGCAACAATGTGACAATTAATTTTCGATATAGGGTATATATATATATATATATATATATATATATATATATATATATATATATATATATATATATATATATATATATATATATATATGATGTAAAATCAAAAAATTCCTATATAAAGGTTGTCTAGTAGTTATAAAATGCTTTTACTTTAATTTATTTGCACCCAGGCAATATTTTTTGGTGATGTATTACCTGCATTATTGAATATCCATATATTATAATAGTGTCTTATACTATCTATTTTAATACTTCATCCGTTCTTTTTCTATTGCAACAATTGAGTTGTCACGCTTGCCAATGCACACCTTCAACTATTAATATCTTTAATTACTTTTTAGTAAAAAATGTACAAATTTGATATTTTGAAGTACATATATCGAGATGAATCTAACAAGACCCCACATGACAATATTTTTTCTTACGTAAAAATCACAATAGATAGTTAAAAGGTGGTGGGTGAATAGTGTAAATTTCTCATTGTTGCAATAGAAAAAGAACGGGGAAGTAGTTAGTAAGTATGTGGTTTTACCGTGATCCTTAAGGGGTGAGTTTTACGTGGTGAAGTGGGTAAGTTGGACTTGTTTGAGAAATATTAGTTATGTTCTCCATATGACTACTATTATTATTTGTATATATATAAAAAAAGGTGTTTAACCTCATTTAAGGATAAAAATGTTGATTGCGAAAAAAATAATATTTTGAATTATTTGAGTGTTAGGAGTGACGTTCAACACCATCTACAATAGGTGGGTAGCTATTCAAATTGAAAATTCAATCATGTCGATCCTAGGAGTGACATTCAACCTTTAATATTAATTCAAGATTGGATGATAATTCAACCTTTAATATTAATTCAAGATTGGATGATTATGATTGCTTAGTTACTCAGATTAATACTGATTAAAGAGAATCAAAACCCTAAATAATCATACTACCATGAATAATATTTTGATTAATTTTAATATCCAATTAAATATCAATGCGTCATGCTTGTCATAAACTCATAACTTATGATTACTAAGTTCATTATTGTTTTCACTTAAACTTTCAACACACAAATATGAATCCATATAAAGTAGGTCTCCATTTTATTGTTGTCGGCTTTAACAAACATGACATGGTTAGTATGAGTAAGTTGAGTTCAATATATAGCCTATATCGTATACAAAGAACTAATAACTGAAAACTAAATATATCGCCAAGCAAGTCCCAACTTTGAAAAGAGTAGTTCAAACTTCAACGACGGTGGATGGTTTGGGTTGGAGATTTACTTTCCTTTTACACAGTTTTACAATTTACACATTTGGACGGTTAGCTACCTTTTTTTCAGGAATCAATCGTTTTTTTTTTTTTATCAATATTTTTTTTTTTTTGAAAGATCAAGAATCAACTGTTAGTTACTTAGTTAGGTTGCAAAATTACTTTTACAATTTATGTCTTGGGAATATATTTATATTATTACAGAAATTGTATATGGGCTCAATTTTGGAAGTAAATTTATTAATCTCTCTTTGCTAATAATTTATTTGTTTCGAAATACTTGACACACTTCTCGTGGCACGCCAAGGCAATACTTTAACTATTAATATCTCTAATTTCCTACACGTAAAAATTACAAAATTTTTATATATTGAGACAAATCTACCAAGATCTCATATGACTATATTTTTTCGTACGTAAAAATCAAAAAACACTGTCAAATGAGAGTGTGTGAATAGTGCAAAAGTTAAACAAGTGTCATGTATTTTAAAACAGAATAAATACATTTTTATTCACTATTCTTGAGAATAAAAAACTAGCAACAACATTTTATGTATAATTTCAAAAACATAAGTAACTACGAAATTGGATGAAAAGTCCGCTCATGTGTAGGCGAAGACGAATAAATATTCCACATGCGGCTAGGCACAAGCTACATACGATTTGACGGATTATATCTTAAAAATCTATCTATCTATCTATCTATCTATCTATCTATCTATCTATCTATACTAATATATTTAAAGACGTTCTTAAACAAGAAAATGTGCTACGCGACGCTATGCCTTAGAGTGTTTATTTCATGTACTACATAAAATAAATTTTTTAGAAATGCATGCCATAATATTTGATCCCAAGTAATTTTTGGTGTTATAATATTAAAGTAAAATATTAATAAATGAAAACTATAATTACCCCGGAAATATCCCGGACCTAAAACTAGTTCTTATTAATTAAAACTTACTTTTACCGTATTCTCGAGGTGAATTATAAGAGTTTCATGTTCATGTTAGTTATGTTCCTATGCGTTTAACTAGATGTGGTGTCTTTTGTTACAAAATACTCCCTCCATATTTTTTTA
This sequence comes from Beta lomatogona, assembly GCA_947646795.1. Taxonomy (NCBI): domain Eukaryota; kingdom Viridiplantae; phylum Streptophyta; class Magnoliopsida; order Caryophyllales; family Amaranthaceae; genus Beta; species Beta lomatogona. The sequence continues at coordinate 70,417 of CANSNZ010000660.1, forward strand.
TCTTTCTCACTTAGAATCTTGATACTATTCACAACTAGAGAGAATCTTTTAAATTTTTCTCAATATATAAGAAAAAATATAGTCATGTGGGGTCTTGTTTGATTCGTCTAAATGAGTAGTTTATTAATATTCAATTATTATAATTTTTACTAATATGTAATGAAAGATATTTAAGGTAGAATAAGTGCGTTGACAAACGCAAGAAATCAAAGTAGAGGAAAGATAAAAAAATACAGAGGGAGTACAACCTACGCTACGTCCGCACATTGCTTTATCTATCTTCTCTTCACCGTCCTTCCCTATTTAATAATTAAATAGATTTTGGTAGCTCATTTAATTAATGAAGATAAATAGTTCAAGTGATTTACGTCGGATTAATATTTTATGACTCATATCCAAAGGATTGATATCGATTATGACATATACAACAATACCTTACAGAATATGTTCACTCCTGAGGCGAGAGGATGTCCTTTGAGAAAATATATTAAGGAAATTAGGATGTTGAAATTTGAAAAAGAGTTAGAGATAACTTTGATGAACCACTACATGTTGGAAGATCAGCAAAAATAGCTCGTCTTACACATTTGTAATGCACTATATTAGTTCATTTTTACAAATCCTTTGATAATCAAAGCTATACACAATCACATAAAGAAAAAAACATCTGAATTGCCACCAAACTGAATATGAATTTTTACACATCTCTAAAACCAGTAACTAAAAGTTTTCTCCTCACTGAACTGACAAGAAGTATAAGAGAAGAGGAATTTATACATATGAAAAAAAAATTTAACAAGCTAATGAATAATGCTCATTTCTTGAGAACACATTCTGAAGTAATTATCTGTTTATCTGGTGAAGGAGCCATGTTCTTGAAGTTCATTTTGCAATACCCACCTTTCCTTTTTTCATCCCCATAACACACCCACTTCTCTTGATCTTGCCCTTTATTTTCATTCCCAAACCCTTCATTATTAGATACAGCAACTTTTCTCCAAGTAGTCCATATTCTCAACATGATATAGATCATTACCAAGCATGCAACTGCTGCTGTGAAAACAATAGCAAATATGATCATAGCGACTTCACTCTTTGGCAACCATTTCCTCGAAGAACTAGAGCAAGATTCTAATGGGGCACCACACAGCCTTCTGTTGCCCACAAAGGCGGTCAGTGGGAATGTCGAGAATGTAGATGGAACTTTCCCTTGGAGACGGTTATGAGAAAGATCGAGACTGTGAAGGCTAGAGAGCTTGCCTAGTGAGGAAGGTATTCGGCCTTGAAGATGGTTATTCGAGAGATTCAATCGCTCGAGTTTCATGAGATTTCCAAGGGATTGAGGAACCTCCCCTGACAACTGGTTATGACTTAAGTCTAAGATCACTTGAAGTTCAGTAAGTTTTTCTAACTCAAGTGGTATTTTACCTGTCAAGAAGTTGTCAGAGAGTCTAAGCTCAAATAGCTTCTGAAGATTCTGGATTTCTGAAGGGATTGTCCCAGATAAGTTGTTGCTTTGAAGATTGAGGAGATTCAGATTAAACAGATTTCCTAATTCTGAAGGTATTTGGCCAGATAATTTGTTGTTATGAAGAGAAAGTTTGAGTAAATTAGAACAGTTTCCAAGTTCATTTGGTACTGTTCCATTGAAGTTATTTGATGATAGATCAAGTTCTCCTAACCCTTTTAGGTTCCTTAACCAGGTAGGGATATTTCCAGAAAGATGGTTATTGTTTAGCATAAGATGTTCGAGTTTTGTGGAATTTGTGAGACTAACAGCTAGCTCTCCTGATAAACTGTTGGAAGATAGATCGAGAAAAATCAGCTGTTCGAGAAGGGAAAACTCGAGAGGTATGTTTCCAGAGAGAACATTACTTGCCAGACGAACACGGATAAGGTTCCTAGACAAGGCTAGTCTAGGAGGGATTGAACCAGAGAAATGATTATTAGTCAAATCTAACACTGTAAGAGAGGTTGAACCTGTTAATGGAAAAACACTTCCATTTAACTTATTATGAGATAGATTAATAATACTTAGGTTCTTCAAGAGGAATAGAGATTCAGGTAAAGGGCCTTCAAGAGAATTATTATAAAGGGTGATGAGACTTAACTCTGACAAAGAACTGAATGTTGCTGGAACCGACCCTGATAGTTTGTTATCGGCTAAGGCCAACATCTGGAGCTTTGTGCACTCACCTAAACTAGGAGGGATTTGCCCGGACAACTCGTTTTGCCTCAAATGAAGCAAAACCAAGTTTTTTAGCTTCCCAATTGCATTAGGAATCGACCCAGAAAATTGGTTCCCGAAGAAATCAATCTCTGTTAAGCCGGTACAGTTTGTCAACTCATCCGGTATGCTACCTGAAATATGGTTATCATACAGGTAGAGCACTCTTAGCTTGTTTAGCTTCCCTATTTCTGCAGGAATTTTCCCTGTGAGTTTGTTTCCATACAATGAAAGAAACTCCAAGTTACTCAAATTGCCAATCTCAGGAGGTAGCTCCTCACTGAAGCTGTTGTTGTTGAGATAAATATCAGTTAATAATGCAAGTTTATCAATCTCAGATGGTAACTCCCCTTGGAAGTTGTTATCAGAAAGGTCTAGGTGTTGAAGCGCGAAACAGTTGAACAACTCCATGGGAAATTTTTCTGAGAAACTGTTTCCTGCTAAAGAAAGGGTCTGCAACTTTGAATCATTCATGCAGAACTTCTCAGGAATGCCACCGGTTAAGTGGTTATCCGAGAGGATAAGAACCTCCAGATTCTTCGTTTCTGAAATGGAGAGATTGAGAGATCCTGAGAGGTTATTCCCTGATAAATCAAGCTTTTCTAGCTGATTTAACAGGTTAAGTTCTGAAGGGACTGCACCACTTAATCTGTTTCCTAGCAGATTTAAGTACTTCAATTCTTGCAAACTTCCTAGCTCTGTAGGAATCATACCTGAGATATTATTGTTAGCCAAGTTTAAAATTTCTAATGAATGAAGATTACCTATTGATGAAGGTATATCTCCTATGAGCAAATTGTTGGAGGCTGCAAAATTCTGCAGCTTCTTAAATTCACCAATCTCTTTAGGGATTTGTCCCACAAGAGCATTGTGTTGCAAATCGAGTGACACCAAATTCCGCAATCTACCTATCTCAGATGGGACACTTCCATTCAAATGGCAATAAGCAATGCCTAGAACTTTCAGTTCAGTCAAGTTGCCAAGACTTCTCGGGATTTCCCCACTTATCAGGTTGTCCCCAATCCTAAGAACCTCCAGCTTAGGCAGAAGCCCAAGCTCATGTGGGATGTTACCATAAAGAGAATTAGAGTAGAGAAGGAGCTCTCTTAGATTCTCAAGATGGCCGAGCTCACTAGGAATACCGCCTGAGAGTGCATTCGATGATAAATCAAGAGTCTGAAGAGAAGTGAGGTGTGAAAAATCAGGTGATATGACACCCGAAAGCCCTACACTCGAAAGGTTCATGCTTATTACATGACTTTGATCATCCGAACATGTAAGCCCATTCCAAGTGCAGACACTTGTTGCTGAAGACCAGTTACTGAGAGTTTTATCAGGATCAATGAAACTGGATTTGATCCTTATGAGCCAATATGAATCACCAGAATTCTGAGCAGTAGTGTAAGAAAGAAAAACATTGAAGATAACATAGAAAAGAAGCATCAAATGAGACATCTTAAAAATGTCCATTTTGAGATATATTATGTTTTTAGAGCTATCAAATCACAAAACTGTGCATTTTCAGAATCTAAACAGTGAAAGAAAAGGGTGAAAATGAGAAGAAATTGATACCAACTGATAAGTTGGATGATGATGATGGTTTTGAGAGAATGTATATATATGCATTGACGAGATTTCACTGAAAATGAGGGAGACTTTAAAAGAAGCTTTTTGGTTGTTTAAGAAAATGGGGTAGGTTCAGTTTTTCTGTTCTGTCATATTGGAATTTTGCTACATGCATTTTTCTGAAAGTTAAAAATATTATGGCAAGAAGTATGGAGCTATAGAAGAGTAATATGCTGATTGATTAAAAAGACAAAAAAGCTTAGGTAAAAGGCCCACTCTAAAACCTAAATATATAGGATTGGGATGTCCTTGAAATTTTTTATCTCAATTTGCACAAGATTCCATTAAATGATTGAACTTAAAAAATAATTTGACTTCAAATGAAATGAGGTCATTTTAAGAACTTTTTTTTGTCAAAATTGAGTTATAAAGTTCTTTATATATTTACTAGATAATATCCAAACCATGATAATTTGACTTACTAAATTTTAATTCTCCATGTAATTAGAGTAGTAATTAATCAAAATCTAATTTTGGATACAATTAATTAATGTTCATTAAGGACATAACTACATCTACCCACTAGGTGGACTACCACTCCTAATAGATCATTGGATAAAAAAAAATTCCTAATAGATCATTAAAAAATAATTGTTAAGGTTGAGTTGGATTCCATCTTTCATTAAATTCTATTAGTAGTTGGTGAATTACCCGCCGAATCAACCAAGATTTATCCGTTAACTAAGATCCCTGTCTATATTTTCCATGCAGTCGTTTAGTAATAATTGATGTGTTTAGAAGAAATTTAAGGAGGAAAGTCCGCTATAATGTCTTTTGCTTACTATGTTGTGATGCATAATACTACAAAACGGAGAGTAGGATGATTATTTAAGCCATGCAGAGTTTGACTTCTGTTAAGTTTGAGAGATCTTACCAAAATAATATTCTCTTCAACCTCAACTAATACCCACCTAATCTCACAAGAAAAAGGGTAAAAGAACACAGAGGAACTAATAATTAATTATAACCACTCTTTAATATGAAATTTAAGACCGTGAACTTCTTAAGAAAGACATAAACCATGTGAACTGTGAAGATAATTTTGTTTTAAGGAGTTTAGGAAGATATTTGTTTGGTCCAACCAAGCACATACAAATTATAGTAGGTTAGAACTCAGAGACTTTATATGCTGGTTGCATATAAACCTAAGCAAAACATGACAAAGATCATTAATTTCAACTCTATATTAAACTTCTGCTTAGCAACCCAGAAAAGAAGATTTAAAATACAAGAAGAGTGCATTATCGTATAACATGGTCAAGTGGGAAAATAGGAGGGATTTGTTAAAGAATAAGTATCCTTCTGTGGTTATCAGTTTACATAGTTTGACTTTTACAATTAATATTTTAGTTATGTAATCTAAAGGTATTAAAAGTGAGTTCACTCACAGACAACCGGAGTATTTTTGTAATAAATTAGAACTTCAGTCTTCATTTGACACCAAGTTTCTTTCATTTGGGCATTTTGCTCATTTGCTCATTTTGTAATAAAAGTGTTTGCTCATTTTCTTAAATGAGTATAAATATTTGCTCATTTGCTCATTTTGCTCATTTTACTCATTTGCTCATTCACTCATTTGCTCATTTTGCTCATTTAGAGAAAATAGAATTGGGTGTACCATGAGCATGGTACACCCAGGTGTACTATAAATATTCTCATTAAAAGTTAATGTTTTGTAAAATTACGTTGAGACAAATCTTAAATGTTTGAAATAATTTGATCAAATTCCGTAGAATCTGACAAAATAAGTCACATAAAAGCTAATGCATGATGGAGGGAGGACATTTTTTTTTTTCCATTGACATTTAGCTGACTTGAAAAACTTTGAATATTTAGGTGTAAAATATATATTGACTTCTTTTAAACATGTAACTTTTATTTGATCATAGTTCTGACAAATCAGAAAATTCCAAAAATAATTTAGCAGCAACAAATTTTGCATCACAAATTGTTGCTACCAAACACCTTTGACAGAGTTGTGTCAATGAGTTGGAGCTACTGCATATTTATATGAGATTCCAATGTATAAGTTATAACCAACTGCTCTCGATATCTTCATTTTTATTCTTGTAGCTGAAGAAAACAACAGAGTATCAACAAATTAGCACCAAACATGGTTCTTTTTATAATGCAAGCAGACATTGTTTTCAAAAAAATGTTATGTTGATATAACAAGCTTTAGTTAAATTAAAATATACGTCACATACTGCAGTCAATAAAGAGGTAACAGATTTTTGGGACATATCTGCAAGTAATTTGCTAATTACAACCAGTTTTAGGTATCTTACATTTGTTGTGAGGTTTAAACATCGCTTAGTGGGAACAAGGAACTCTTTCATAAACTCGTGTTTTCATTTGTTATTACAAAGGATAGTGATATAAACAAGATTTGATACCACCATACAAAACTTACGAGTTGGTATCACAAATTGCGAGATTATGATATTACAGGTCTATAGGATTTGATTAGATTTTAATGCTTGTTATATAATAGGACAGCTAATACGACTACAAGTAGGTTTATGCAACTGGTGAAAAAAAAGGTTAAGAGTGAACTTCACAAAAAGACTTGTAAATTCAGAATCATTATCACAATTTATAACCAACTACCAAAGAAAGAAACCACAAATACACAAGAGGGTTGAAGAAATGAGGAGTCAGTTCCCAAAGAGCAAATATAGACCAATAATAACTATTGTCAATAGTTAGGCTGCAATAATACCCATAATAGTATGGTCCAACTTTCCATATACTATTATGGGTTATTTCATATACTATTATAACCTATTGATCAATATTAAAGTTTTAAACATTCAAAGGTGAAATGGAGAGGTAGTATTAATAACATGTAACATTTTTTTGAGGGAATATATACCTGTAACATCATGATACTGGAATTAGCACAGCCAGAAAAGACAATGTGGGTGAGAAGGGCTTCATGTTCATAATAATTATAAGTGGATAACTAGTGTGCCCATATAAATGTTATCATCATATCATGGTGCTCCCTTTAAGAAAAGCAAATATTCAGTGCAGGTGGAACCTCCAGAAAAAGATCTTCACATGCCTATCTGAAGTTCCATACACAAACACACTGCAAGAGTAATAAGAACAATCACAGTTCTGCCCCCCTATGAAGCTTTTGTGGGGAATTAATGGCTGAGGAAGCATGATAACAAAAATGAACAAAAGTAAACTTCATGATTCAATCCTCCAGCAAGCTAAGCAGTATACAAAAAGTCAAAAAATAAAAATTGTATGTTTCATACTGCCAAAAATAGAAATAGCCAATAATTTAGACCTACCAAGATAAATTTACAAGCCAAATTACATAATATCACACCTTTGAGAATATGTTCAACCCATTTACTTCTCATCTCAACTGACATTTCTAAGCTCAAAATTCTGAAGTGACCTGCACATAATGCAGTAATCTAACAACATATTTTTGCACCAGCTTCTCCCCAATGATCTTTAGGCAGTTTTGAAGCTAATGACAGGCTGCAAGGAAATCATGGATAGCAAATCTTTATTTCATGGGTACCTCATTGGTCTGATATGGATGGAGACGGAGAAAATCTCATGAGAAAGCTCGATAGAGACCAGATGCAGATTAGGCCAAGAATTTGGAGGACACTCAACAGAGTGCCTAAAGAATTATTGATGGCCAAGTTGTGTGCGGTCCTCTCAGCTCCTCTAACTGTGAAAGATAGAGCTGTTACTAGCTGAGCGGCTCGATTTAGTTGATGCAATCTATAGACCTGTTTCATGTCATAGCACTAAACGTCAACCCCGAAATATAAGTCAAGGAGAAAATAGGAAATAAATAGATAATTTAATTGGTCTGTAGAGTAGGGTTTATGGAGGTCTACACTCTACACACTTCATCTATACAATTGGGCTAAAAAATTTCAAATAAGACACGACGCATAAAGTTCCAATCTTTATTTTTATTTTGTTAAGAAAAGGAAGCACTATTCTATTGTGCTCCAGAACTAGATGACTTCAGTCATAAGCAATCTACCACTTTCTGGAATTCCAGAGAATCTTAGCATGATAATACAAGAGCAAGCAAAATCAAAACAATTTGTCTTAGAAACAATAAAATGGCAAGATAAGGGGAGAATACCAGTTTATATTAATTGAAAGTACCATTTAGAATATTTCACCTGAAATACAACTGGAATGACAGGCCATGAAGGTGATTTAGTATATTTTGCATACTGCTCGAATGCAAACTGAACAACAATACCAACCAAGTAGGGAGCTAGAGCAGCTGATGCCGCGGGACCAGTCCACGGCCAAACAAAGCCCATAGTCACCATTGGAATAATAAGACTAAGCATCAAAATGGCAACCGAAGAAATACGATGCCCCACATGGGTCGTTAGCTTTCCATAACTGCTAGCAGCAGAAACTTTTTTAGCAGGGCTCCAGAGAGAGTGAAAAAGAAGAAGAAAAGCTGCAACCCCGCAGTAGAAGAGAGCCTCCGTGAAAAATAGTATGAGAAAATCTGCAGAAAAGGGATGTAGTGAATTTAATACTGTACCAAATGCACGTAAGAGAATCTATATCACGGAATTTGCAACACAGGGTAGCGTGATGGAGCACTAATAAGCTACTGTCATTAGATTTATGATATGTGAGCACTACAAGGAACAGCTGACTCATGTGCTTTTGTGATTAGCTTGGATACAATAATGACCAAGATTTTGAAAATAAAAACCTTGGAGTTAAACTAAGAAGCAACTCAAGTATCTAATATTATTCCACATACTAAATTTGATTAGATGCTATGGATGAAACTACAAGGATCTTTATTCTTGTCACCTGGAAGGTCTAGCCTAATGACTCAAAATATAATCATATTTCAAATATCATCAACATGCACAGGTCATTTCTGGAGTATTTTTGTTAAATTATTGCCGTATCTCATACATATTTTCTGAAATGAGTAGTTATTGCTCCTTATCGCCCTCTGATTTTATGTCTCTGTATTAAAATAACATGTCTAGATTGACCAATTAACAGTTTGTTGCCGTACACAAGGTAAAATCCAGGAATCCGGTAAAACAGATGTCACCTTCATGGCTTCATGTATCAATATTGGACTTGCATACAAGAAGATTTGAATCAGCATCTCACCTGTCAAGAGGGAATCTTCAAATATCAAAGATATTAGCCTGCGCAAATACAGTGATGGAAGAATAAATGAGGCAACAAGAACTGCAGGGCCAGCAAACCATAAAAGGCTGTTATTATCCTTCCTCACAATTGGTGAAGGACCTACATTCTCTTTTGCACGCTGAAGACTATAAAATGAGATAAATCCAGGTTTTCCACCACTTCCCTCAGATTGCTCATATGAAACAGTAGGGGGATATCTTCGCCATCCAATTGACCGGCAAGGTCTAAAGGCAACTCTTCTGTCTGTGAAGCAGTCACCTCAATCACTTCGTCTGGAAAAAAATCTTCAGATGTAACTGGGAAACAATTTCTCATCTGAAGCTTTTGTGTTGATTTAAGTATCCCATAACTGAAATTCCATGGCTGAACTGCTTGACAGAACAGAGAGAACATGACTAAGTAGAGATAAAAACAGTAACCGCTGAAAAGCAAATATAAGTAACGATACTCAACATGGAAGTTATCACACTGGATTGAGGATGGTTACCTCTGAAAAATTAGAAAAGATATATAAAGTGCTCAAAACAGCTGAAATTGCTCTACACAGTGGTTGCTTAAGAGATGTGAATGCTAGAGTCCCGTAAATCAAGTTTGTGTCCTTCAAATCATTTTGGGTGCTCCCCAGATTGAATGATCATTCTGTTTAGGTTTGAATTGTGGAATGAGGTTCATTCTTGAGTGATTGACAGGCTTGACAGGTAATGATTACTCCTGTGAGTCACACTCAATTGTCACAAACATAAGGTCCCTTTAGGGGACCTACAAACTATTGCATCAAGTGGAATGGAGGGAAGGGTCGAACTTTGGCATCGAATTCTATACAATCACTTGGCAGCAATACCTCAGAACATGAAAAGGAGAGAGTTTTTCTACGGAGTGTTCCTGAATGTATTAATAATTTACATTGTACACTCACCTTATTCAAACACAGCAGTCCGCTCTAGCTATAAAGTGTGTCAATTGTGCCCCACACATTGTCTCTCCAGTCTCCATCACAAATTTTGTTGGAGAGATGACTATGCGTTCCTATCTCAAATCGACATAATTAATTCAAACTTCTTATTATAAAGAAGAAGAAGAAACACATGCGTTCAAAATAAATTTCCCCCTTTATAAGAGCAAATAATTAACTAGATCAGTTTCAAACCCCGAAATGAGTTTAGAGCACATGAAGTATCTTATTAACATGATTTTCAACACCATAGAGCAACCTTGTAGACTGTGAAAATAGTAAGGGTGCAGTGTAGATTTTCAACAAGCACAGGGAAACCCCGTTGTTTGAAAAAAAGGTCACCAATCTAACAGGTCAAAAGCTGCAAAGCTTTCCTTGTAGGCAACAGAACATAAATGTAATATGACTAATAAACAGAATTTTTAGACCCACCTTTAGTAATTGATAAGTGCTTCTCCTTCTTAGTTTTGAAGGATCGCCATCTTAAGTTTATCTGAACATCAAAGATCAGAAAACTCATTTCAGATTTCTATAAACTGAGGTAGGATAATGGAAATGGCATCTCCAAATACTAATTAGAGCTTTTTGAGTACTTTTCTGGAAGGGGCACAAGATATGTACTTCCTCCGTTCTCAGGGAAGGGGGAGGTCAAAATACGTTATGATCATGCAACTAACCATGTAAATTTTTTGACAATGTTTCCAGTCTTATCTTTACTATTACTAAAAGCAATAGACATATTCTTCCCACAACATTTATATTCATAACTAGGGGTATGTCACTCAGTTTTTTTTACCTCAATTTTTGTGCATAATTTTAATTTCTAAGAAACACTTATGAAAAGGTGGAAGGAATACCAAGCAACAATTCTAGACTTACTGCAAACGGACAGCCAAGCAGAAATACTGATAGCTTGCACAAGTGATGGACTACAGCTGCTAGGCAATTTGCTTGATGCTCGTTAACAATTATGGCAGAAACTATCATGTCCAAAGTTAAAACAGAGAAGAATAGGAACTGTCAGAGTGTCCAACTTTCCTTTTATGTTAATTGACCTTCCTCCAGTTCATCGGACATTAGTACTTGTTTTTTGGAGGTGTCATCAGACATTAGTACTTAGTAGTTCGGAAATTTGGTTATGGTTTAGAACTGTGAATTTTAGAGGTTGAATGATGCATATCTCGCTTCCGCATCATTGAAAACTTGATTTGCATCATGCAAAACTTCAAGGCACTAGTTACTAACTTACTATGCTCACTTTGATAAACACAAAGTTAATACTGATAGCACGAATGTCTCCCATTGAGATACTCAATGGGAGCTAATATATTTGGCTTGTCCAGGACAAATATCAATGAAGGGATTAGATATGCTTAGCCTGTAATCAACGAACCTTGAATCAAAGGCATCATGCAGAAGTGAGCAAAGAAATTATAAAGTTTACCTTGAACAAATAGCAATACATTAACCAAAGAACTTATATGAAAAAGAAGAGGTCCTTGACAAGATAAGATAATGACAGAAAAATGGAGCATATAGACTATATAAACACCGATTTGATTCACAAATGAAGCATCGATGGAGATCTCATATTTTTACAGCAGGATAAGTAGACAAAGCAGAAATCAAAGAGCATTATCACCATGAAACACAATAAAAAAAAAAGAGAGCGAGAGAATTGGGGGGGTATTTTTGATAAGGGGAGAATATACAACAGGAGGACAAGGCTTTGTCAAACTAAAACATAGAATACAAGTATAGATCCATGGAAGTATTTGAACTATTGCATTGTATATCTAACAATGGATCACATGGAAACCCCAGCACAATCAAAAGCAATCTCTAGAGGACCAGTCTACTCTGCAGAAGTGTGATCTTGAAGATTCTAGAAAATAGGCTTCAAGCAAATTCCCCATACAAGTGGCAAAAATCATGTATTATGAATAATTCCATATTCCTCCTTTATAAGCCACATAAAATTATGCCTTATTGATGCTTCTAACTATTGAGTAGCAAAACCAGATTTCTCCCAATAACATAAGATTCCAAGAAAAAGGTCAGACAAGCAGAGATATCAATAATGTAGACTAGAAGACTAACACTGTAAGGTTCATTATCTACAGCAGGTTGTTCATATTTGTTCTCTCATATAGCCGCCCAAGGTCATCGACTTAAATAAAAAGTTATCCTACCAAATAAAACTGCGCATACTAAAAACATTGTCACAACCAGTCTCTACCTAGAACTATAGAGATCATAATAATCATGTCTGCCCATTAAGTAGATATCACCATAACAAGTATAGTACGACAAGTAGTAGTACCAGATCCTACCTAAAATTACATTTTCTTCAGCTTCTAAGGAGTAGTACCACTTATAGTCCATCTAATCTGAATTGCCATACTTACTCAGGGTCAATATCAAGAGTGAATTTGTTCCTAATTCGCTAAACCCCCGCGAACTTCGATCCCAAGAAGGGAAGAAGGTGAATTGGTACATGCAAGTCATAACATTTGAGCTAATTTAACAAAACTTTATGGCAAATTGCATTTCTGTACCCGGTCTCGTACCGCAAATTAGGTAACACTGTGTTCACCAATAAAAATTGAATCCTTTTACAAAAATATTGCCTTCCCATCCCAATACTGTCAACCAGTTTTTCAGCAGACTGCTGTTTGTGATTTAGAAAACAATAATACTCAAAACCCATTTGTCATTTAGAAAAGAGACAAAGATTAAAGCAATAACCAAAATAACAAAGTATAAACAACAAAAGAAATTGCAAAATCACACAAAACCAACTACAATTTAACAAATTACAGTTAAAATTAGCTAACCCAAAATTAAGAAGAAAAAAAAAGAACATTTTCCAACAATATCTCAAAGACCCAGATAAAAATTGAAGCTTGCAAATGCATTAAAATGGCAAATAATCTTAAAGAATTCTAATACTGAAAATTAAAAATGAGTATGAGAAAATCACCAGGTAGCTTTGTCTGCTGCAATTGAAAGGAGGAGAGAGAGAGGAAGCAAAGCAAGAAAAAGAGCCACTAACTTTCACTGCCATGCTCAAATGAATTGGTATTGAAGAATCAAAACACCCATTTGGTTTTTAAGACAAGTTTTGATTTTTAAGAGACATGCATTTGGGAATTTATCAGCGAGAGTAGAAAATAAAATGATGGGAATTCTAAGAAAATCTGAGAGGTTTAAAGGTCTCGATACTAATTTACTAATGTTTATGTGAAGGAGTAAGGTGTGCAAACGACGGGAAATTGACTTTTTGGCTAATGCTTGCCTCTTCCTTGTTCGGTAAAAGGCTAGTAGAAGTAGAAGTAGGAGAAATTGCATAATATAGTAATATTGTTATGGCAATTTTACAAATAAGTATCTTTAAAAATTATGTAAAAAAAAAAGGAGGGAGTTTCGGTTCATCTCGGAAATGTATAAAGTAACTTTGTACATTTAGTTGTATTTTTGTATATAAATGTTATTAATATTAAGTCGTATGAGTTAGATATTAAGTCGTGATTTTCCATTTTAGTAATAATTTTTTAATAAGAAAACATCACGACTTAGTATTAGACCCCTAGGAGGCTAGGACTTGTAACATTTTATTTATGAAAATGACACTTGACGTATAAAGTGTCTACATCTCGGAGATGAATGACATTTTCTCAAAAAGAAAGGGGTTACTAGACGATAGCAATAGCAATAAGCCAATAACAATAGTAATAGCAATAGCTATAGCAATAGCAATAGCTATAGCAATAGCAATAAACACATGAAACCCACTTTAAAAGTTTTAGTAAGATATGATTCCAAATAATCAATAGCTAAACGTAGCTACTACTCAAGTGATCAGAGCCCAGTCGGTCAAGAGTCAAGACCAACACTTAGTGATTGGATTCGTTGTAGGTCTTCTAACCCATTAATCGGTTTTACCCAATATGCTCTAATCCAACCTAGTAAATTCAATAAATTTTATACTTATATTAGTTATATAGTAGAATTTCATCGTTTTCTTAGTCTAAGGGTCAAATAATATTCCCCTAATAAAAAGGGTCAAATATATACTTCTATAATTTTTTCGTCCCATAATAGTTTTTTTTTTCACGATAATTTATATACTTCCTCCGTTTCTTTTTAAATGTTACACTTTCTATTTTAGGATGTTTCAAATTAGATGTTACACTTTCATTTTGAGCAGTACGTCTCTCTATCTCTCTCATATCACATGAGACCCTTTTGTTTTCTTTCTCTCTACCTCTCCTCTCCAAAAATTGCCTAGGAGTCTGTGATTTTAAAAGTGTAACATCTAAATAGAAACGAAGGAAGTATACCTTTAACAGTTTAACTATTAATATCCATAATTATGTATTAGTTTAATTTTTAAAACTGATGATTTATAATTGTACATTGAAATAAATCTGACAAGGTTATATGATAATAATTTTTTCTAATATGTTAGTATAGTGCATGGTAAAAGTTGATAAATTATTACCTTGACCTAAGAAAATAAGTACTTATGGGCTCTGGCGTTCCTTCTTAATCTATACACTATTTTCAATACCTTTTTTAGACATGGCCATCTACACTTTTTGTCCAATCAAACTCCCACCGTCCCAGATGATGTACTTAATGGTTATTCTTCTTCTCTCGCATATCTTGCTATCTCTCTTCATATTTATTCTCTCCATCTTTCATGCTTTTTACCTTTTTCTTGGTTATGGTGAAAAAAGTTGTTTAAATTGATTAGGAACATATTTAGTATATGTAATGAGACAAAGGGATTAAGGGGGTAATATATTTTACATAACACTTCCAAAATAAAATGAGTTTACACTTTAGTATAAGAATGAAATTCAAAATCTATTTCACTGTTGTATTTTATATTGGTATGCCTATTTCTTATGTGTGAATGACAGCTTTAATGATTTTAAGGAAAAATAGAAAAATAATAGAGGAAACTCAAAAGGGGGATTTAAGAGAATTTGTACCATATTGATAATTCTCTTGGGAAAAAACTAAAGTCAACATTGGATCAAGAATATACACAAAGTTTGCAATTTTGGAAGGTTTTCCTTCAATTTTATTAAGAATTTCATTAGGATAAATCTAAAGGCATGTCATTAGAGTAAGAGGTGGTAACTCAATGGAGTACCATCCCACCTCGGATTTTAGGGCATTGCCCAGGGTTCGAATCTGTTGTCTTCTAGACTGTTTAGCCTTGTGCCCAACTTCTGAGTTGGTGTGTCCTGCAGGCTAGTAGCCTAACAGGGGTTGTTCTTCGGAACAATTATCTCTCCTAATAAAAAAAACCATGTCATCAATTGTCCTAGTTAAATAATATTATAGTTATTTGACACCTCATACATCCTCCCCATTTGGCTAGGAATAGCCTGATAGGTAGATATTTACTAGGTGGTGAAGTAGGAAGGGATAAAAATTTACTCCCGTCATGGTCAAATTAGGGGTATTTGACATTTCAAAGTTAACTATTTTAGTTTTCTAGTTTGACGAGCTATTTTTATATAAATATTATTACTTTTTTAGATAGATAAGTTGAAATCCTTTGCAAGGAGGAGAAATTTAGGATCCCTCTTGCAATTGATGATACTTCATACTCGTACCCAGAACCTCTAAGGTAGGATATGACGCCAATACCACTATGCTATCACCTATCGGCTATCACCGGTAAAATTAGTTATTGGAATTGGCCGTTAGGGACAAATAGATGTAATAGCCAAAAGCTACCAAAAAAAAGCTTTTGGATAAACGTTTTTGTTGACTATTTGACCACATGATAGAAACTACTCTAAAAGCCAACGAAAATTCCACTCAAATGTTACTTACTAAATACACTCATTTTAATATGTCAAATATTTTCTCTACGTAATAATGCTATAAGAAAGAAAGTAATAAACAAAATTAAGTCAATCTCTTTTCCATTATTGAGTTTGAAAGGTCTCCATAAGATTTTTTTCTTTGATGGCGTTTCTCCCTTCATACTATTTACATGCATCACTGTAACCATAATTGACAACCATATAAAAAGTAAAAACAAATGCTAGTATATAAGTTAAACTAAAATTTATTCAATATATATTTTCAACATATCAATTTTTCATAGTTTTCACGAAGTAATGTACATCGACAAATGAGTGGATCAATCTGTCGCAACTACTAATATGAACCAGATAGCAATAAGCCTTGAAATATAACTATGATCCGTAACAATATTATTCGTATCCGTTAATGCAAAAAATGGAGGGCACACCACGGAGAGCCACGTAGGGATTGAGTAAATTTCCGTTTAACTTCTTCAAGATAGACTTGCATTTATTTCTTTGATGCAACAGTGCAACACCCACGCAATTTGGGTCCAACAATATCTAGTCTTTCACGTTATCTATATTCATTATAATTAGTGGATCACAGAACAGTTAACAGCATCAGAATAAAATTAGTGGGAAGTGTAAAGAAAAACATGATGTTCTTTTACACAAGTGAGGGAAATCAGAGAACAATTTCTATTTCCATATTGGAGATTGCCAGTCATTTGGTCACCAGGAATAAGGATTTACTACATACAAGGGCAATTAGCCAAAAATGGTGAAAGGTACCAGAGCAACCGCGCAAAACAATCCATGACCATGACCTACCCTAGTTACGTGCATACATTTCAAAGCAAAAATCAAACAACGCAAAATACCAATACGAAAATACTCCGGAAGCACCTCCCAAGCTTCAGCTAAGCCAAAGATTCATCTCTGCACCATCTGCAGCCATTCATCCTGCTCGAGGTGAGCAGTCAACCACCAAACTTCAATACCCAGCCTAGGTAAAATAAAAAGGGGTTTTTTTTAAGTAGTGTCCTATTATTGAAAATTTCAACAATACCATCACCTTTTTGAAAAACTTCACAGTAGTTCTTTCGTTAATGAAGTTCGAAAAGAGAGATTTTACGAGTACTTGTCTCATTTTAGGATTTCAAACCAATTAAATTAGTTTGAACTTCCTTTGTTTTAAAGCGGGAAAAAATAGGTTTAAGTTCATATATATCCCCTATTAGGCTCTGTTCTTTTGGAGTGAATAAACCTGAACTGAACTGAATAAAATGAAACTGTGAGAGGAAACTAACTGAACTGAATAAACCTGAACTGAACTGAATAAACCTGAACTGAACTGAAGTTTCATTAATTCAGTCCAAAAGAACATAGCCTAAAATGACAGATTATAAGCTAGTAAAAGTAAATTCAAACCCCAAAAAAATGATTTTAGAACACATCAAACATCTCACAAAAGGAATCTATTGACTGAGAGATGACGGTATCTTACAGGGATACTGTGGAGGTTTTGAAAAAAGTGAGGGTACTATATGAATTTTCCGAGACAGTGGCAACCCATAGAAAAACCCACAAAAAAATCCATTTGATGAAATAACATATTACCTGCTGCATAGGGAGGATGACATTACGGCTAGATCTTTTGAATGAGTAGGAATCAGATTGAAATATCAATCCTGGATGCAAGGTTCAGATATCAATCTTCATTACCACTTTGCCTCCCATGAAAATTCCCCCTGCCACGCCTTGAATTACTCTGTCCCCTCTCCCGAAATCTTGAAGCCCCAGATTGACTCTCTGTTGGCACCCCAGACTCATTTGATCTACTGCTGCCATTATGTGGTCCCACAGGCTGGTACTCATAGTGTAAATTCTGTCTCTGTCTCTCTCTGTTAGCAGACAAGTAATGCTGCTTATTTTCTTGGGCTCCTGAGCTCCAATCTCCACGAGGTTCATGACCTCTATTAAAACGACCACTGTAATTTGAACTTTTGCGGTTTCCGGAGAAAGGACGCTGCTCATTGTGTCCATCCATTGCTCCAAATGAATCCAATTCAAAGTCACCTACTGACGCTTCTGGTACTTGACTGGGAAGATGAGGACGCCCTTTAACAGAAGCGACTCTCTTATCACGCTTAGCTTCTTGATATCCCATACTGGATTTTGCTTCGACTGCACCTTTATTTTCAGGTGCTAGCACTGGACTTTTAGCAGCAGATTGATTACGTTGTGATGAAGGATGTAAACCAGTATTAGGACCAGTCTCGCTTTTCAAAGCTTTGCTGTCTTCAGCAATTGTATTCTGACTCCCTCGAGACCTGTTTCCTTGCTGATTAACTGCTACATAGCCCTGAGATTTGGGTTGCCAATGGGACCCAGAGCGGTCACCAGCTGCTCGATTTTCTTTTGAGGACACTGTCTTCTCCATTCGATTTGAGTCCACATGAGAGCATTGCAGGTCAGTCAAACCAACATTTGAATCTTTGTGGTCAAAATTCTGAGAATTCCCACTGCCTTTTTGCCCCTTATATGGATGCCTTTTCCCCCTTCCAGCTGGAATCTGGTCCTTTAGACCAGTGGCTGCAGCCAATGAATTTGAGCTGGAATCATTCGCACACTCCCACCCATCAGATATGCTGGTTTGTGGTCCTTTCTCTGAGAGTTCATCAGGTCTAGATGGTTTGCCCCTCACAAAAGATTCATCAGACTTGACAGTTGAATGAGATCCATTAGATGTTTGAATATTTTTACTAGTGTAGGCAGAACTGTCTTGGGAACTTGCGATAGACGATTCAGCAGAAAAACGTTGACGCCACGATCCCTGAGCCCTTTGATGCCTATTCTTACTATCCACATGTTTTAAATCCATACTAGCCCCTGCCTTCTCAGAGCCATGAGAAGCTTTTTCTCTCCCACCACTTCCGTCAATTTCTGCTGGAACAATGGAAGGAGATAAAGGTTGCTGAATACTTACTTGCTGTGCCAGCTCTTTGGCGACAGGCTTAGGAACATATCTTTCCATCTCAGCCCTTTTTGTTCTGGAACTATTTTGCACTAAATTATCTCCTGCTACTGGAGAAACTAAAGGTTCAGCAGCCTTCTGGCTGGGTTGATCAGTGGCCTCGAGTTTATTATGCAATCGAACTGGTGCCCAGACAACAGCATCATTGCTTTGAGTTTTTTCTGATAACCTATTACTTTGAGAACTTTTAGGCTTACGAGAATGTTGAGCCTTCGAGGCATTATTCACTCTACCATGAGTATCTTCACGTAATAATGATGAGTGGTTTTCAGAGGATTGAATAGCATCTTTTGGATCTACTGACAACTGCATAGAGATGGAATTAACATGCAAGCTAGAACCATTCTGCTCCCCACTTTCAGGATTGGCTTGAGCAAGATCAGAATCCTGTAACTGGGTTACAGACAAAGAAACACCCGTTGATAACTCTTCTACCTTGTGCCTGTTCTTCCCACTCTTGTTAACTCTTTTTCTTTGAACCGGTATATCAGCAGCAGTAACAGGTGACTCAGCCTGCTCTTTTCTGACCCCTGAATCAACAATATTAGCAGTAACTTCTTGAGCTGAACTTGCAACCTTGAGATCTTTGAGCATATCTGTTCTTCCAGAAGGAATTGCGTCTTGTACAGGATTCTTCTCAAGAGGAACATTTTGCCTTTGTTTGTACCCTCGCTTCTGCTTTACTTCCCGAACTTGAGGTGCAGTTCTGTGACTAACAGCATCATCAACATTAGTATCAGCTGTTGGCAATGCGTTCCGAGAGGAAAAGGAATCCTCCTGATCATCACTTCTCTTGAGCTCTGCAACCAGATGCCTAGAAGAAACAGCAGAATCCAGAGATTTACTAGCACTTTTAACATTATTCTGAGCGATATTATTGGAAGCAGCTGAACTTGACCCAGTGCTGTGATCAGCATCCACACTAGGTTCAGGCTGATTTCCAGAAAGATCTTGCTTCTTTGAAACATGACCAGGTGGTGCAGAGGTTTCCTTCTGATTTGGATTTTCCACACCCTGATTAGCACTACGTCTATTCAATTCTTCAAGTTTGGCAAGTGCCTTTGCCTTCTGTTCTCTTACTCGTTCTTCCTCTTCCTTTTGTAACTGAATTGCACGTTGCTTTGCTATTTCTCTCATTTTAGCACGCTAAAATATACAAATCACCAGCAAATCAGAGCGGCTGAGTACTTTGAAAGGCATTTAGAACAAAGATATTAATGTAAATATGATCACGCACCTGCATGTCACTAGCATCAATACTTGACACAACAGATTCTCCATCATCTTTCCCCTGAACATTAGTTCGCGACACTTCCGCAGTCTGAGCAGCTGCATTGTGTTCTTCCACTTGATCATTATTAGTAAATCTGGAACTCGCTTCCAGCACGGATTGAGAATCAGATTTCATTCCCCATCCCTCAGCCTCCTGCCCACTAAACCTCCCTTTCGCATGAGGATTGCCTCTACTTTGTGCTCCGCGTACAGATCTCCTGTAAACTAAAAATCAGACAAGCAAAAACAATACTATAATTCAGGAATGCATGCAAAAAGCAGCAAAACCTGGGGGCAGCTGTCACGCTGGCAATTGCTGATTCTTGACTTTTATCAGCAGCAGAAACATCATTATAACGGGATACAGGGACAAGGACTCCGGTAGGAAAATGACGTTCCAGAACAACATCAGAATTAGCTTCATTTACGTATCGATGATTCTTGGCATCGACCATTTGCACCCTATCATTTGAATCCTCTATATGGAAACCCTCCTGTTTCTCACCAGTTGCTCGTGCCTTGGCATTTAAACCTTCTATTTTTTGTATCAAAGAATGATCTTGAGGAGGAGCTACATCATCCATAGCAGGACTCATCTGAGCTTCATCTATATTGCTCAAACGTTCAGGAAACTTCATATTAGAATGAATATTAGAGGCAAATTTCTTATCAGATGAATGAGAAGAAACTTCTATGCTCGTACTTTTGCCATAATGAATATCCTCATTCTTCTTGTAATCATCTTCCCAGGAATTCTCCTGCAGCGGTGTCCTCGATAGAATCCCCTTCTCACGGACTAATGCACTGTTAGTCACTCTATGTCCCCACTTCTCTTCATCATTCGGATTCCAACCATCATTTGGGTTCACTAAGACCTTGTAGTGTCCACGAGGATCATGTGGAGGACCAGGCTCTACTTGCTCCGACCCTCTGCCTTCCCGTGATCTGGGATGGGGATTATTTAGATCAGGAGCATTCTGGTTCGCATGTCTACTATAAACAGGAGGTCCAACTGGCATTCCCATAAATGGCAAATCTCTTTCATTGGGATTACAAAATCCCATTGGAGGTCTGTAATAACCATCATAAGGAACAGGGCCGGGATAAAACCCAGGCCTCATAGGCATACCGGGATGCAAGTGTGGGACATGAGGCATATGTGGCCTATCCCCATTATTAGGATGATGTCCATGATGGCCAGCACCGGGAGGAAGTGGCTGAGAGCTGCCCAGACCAGGAGCCTGATCCTGAGGGTGATAATAAGGATATGGCTCCATAGGGAAGCCGCCAGGAGGTACACGGCCACCATAAGGAGGACCAGGAGGCCCCCTATACCAAACACCGCCAGGAGGGTTAACTGGTTGGGCACCACGCCAAGATTCGTAATGAGGAGGAGCCATGTTAGGATTTGGATGCAGGTGAGGTTCTCCATACCACCTTTCCATGCTAGGTCGAGGCCCATCTTCAACAAATGGAGGACCATCTTTCCTCCAAGAATTACCTTTAACATCTGAGTTTCTGAAAACATCATCTGAGATGAAAGAGAAAAAGTAGAACATACATTACTTTATTCGAAAGGTAGTTGATAAGACCAGAGCAAGTAACAACATAAGATGAGCCAACATAAGAAACAATATATATGCAAATTAACTAACCACCATGGGCAATCCCTCTACTATCTGCCATGGTTCTCACTCCACCAGAAGAGCCAGGACGTCCGTGAGAAGCATGATCTGTCCCGTATGATATAAACCGCAATATAAGTAAATTGCGGATCACCAATTAGAAAATAGTATTCAAAATTGCAAGTAAAAACATACTTAAGGCAGAATTTTTTTAAATACAAATAGATTAGTTTCTTGAAATTAAGACAACTGACAACTAGCTATTAGAGTTAATTTGGCTAGAAATCAACTGAATGATTATTTTTGCACCAACCAAATGATGGATAAGAGAGATGCGGAAAGGAAACACAGAAAGACAAATAGTTAGTCAAAGAAGTTAAGGATTAATTAGGGGCGAAAAAATTGCATACTGCTTTTGTTATTCTAGTATGGCCAGACAAGAGACGAGCTCTTGCAACTACCAACAGGATACACCCACCTCCCAGTTCAGCACTAGCTACACTTGAATAATTTTTTTGCAATTTAAAAAGGCAGAATTAAACAGAACAAGAAGAGAACCCTAAAAGCCCTTCCTAGAAGCAATAGAGGTAAAAAGACAGGCAATAACCCAGGAAGAATTAGTTAGCTATATATAATAAGAATTGAGCGTAAAGTTTCTACAAGCAAGCATGAGTACCTAAGGGCTCCATGTTCATTTTAGATTCATCTTTCTCTGAACCAAGCGTTGGAAAATCTCCAGTACTCAAGGAGAACCCTTCCTTTGCAGAGGAAGCAACCCCCTGCATATGAATCAACACATAAGAAAACAATCAGGTTACCGCACAAAAACCAATAATATCAAGAGCATCTGGAGCCCCAACAAGGAGCAAAAATAACTGTGTTGAAACACGCCACAACTATCTAATTTATGCATTCTCTTTTCATTAAAAAAAAAGATATTAACTAGAAACAAAAACAGTTCATGTAGTTAAATAAGCATACCATTCGTTCTGCAGCTCCTGTTGCACCCCACACCCCAGAACCTTCTGGTGCAGGTTCAGCAAAACGAGATAAATGCGAGCTACCAGGTCTATTATCAGCACTGCGAGGGCGTGACGATGCCGCTGAAGCATGATTGGATGCCAAAACCCCTGAGGCTGATGACGGCCTTGAATTTGAACCCCAGACATTGACATTAGAATCATGAGCTCTCTCACTCCCAGCAGTTGAAGGTCGAGTGCCACCGCCTGAAGAAGGACGACCTAGCAAGTGACTAGGCGAGGAACTAGTACCATCGGTAGTTGGTGACAATGCGGAGGTACCCCATGCATTTGATCCAGCTGATGATGGCCGGCTCCCCCAACTGAGAGTACCCCTGTATTTTTGTAGCAGATAAAGCTCCGTCAGACTTGTTGCTTAAACTTGAAATTAAAGCATGAGAGCAGAGAAATGACAAATCAGAAAATATGAGTAGATACAACTAAAACTACTTACTTTGGAACAATTTCAACATTGGGGTCCAAACCATGATTCTCCAACCTTGACCATTCAAATATAAACATAAGAAAACTTGAGAAGATCAAGTAGCCAAGTACGCACTCTAAAGACGAGATCAGGAGACAAGAACCTTTGACTAGGTAAATTTATAGGCTTCGGAACAGCAACTTTGCCCAAGACAGTCATGCCCCCTCTTCTTGTAGAAGCCAATCTGTGTAGCAAGTCACAGTAATAAGCAGTTCTATTAGGTATATGTACTACTTCACATTCTGCAAGGCAAGAAAATGATGCATCATGCAAGAGAACCCCTCTTGAAATAACCTTAATCGTAACCTTACAGCCTCTGAGCCACTTCCCGGACTACTATTAATGACATTGTGTAAACAGATTTCGCCACAAACTAACAGCAGAGCCAATTCCTGACTTAGTCTACATACGATATTCATATCAAGTTATCAACTATCATTGATTGATCAGGATACAAAATAAAACCATGGGACTGGCGGACTTACACTCCTTACTCCTATTAATTCACATTTACACAAACCTCTCAAACTATCAACCGAACTAATAGTGCACACAAGGACAAGATATTGCTATCTATGTTACATAGACACGGGTGCCAGTACCGATACAGGTACGGGTCCGAGTGTCCGGTACACCATTTCTGAAATCTAGATGAAGCCAAAATTTAGATGTTGAACTATACATATGTCCATGCATAAAGTTCAAATAGATATATAAATAAGAATATAAACACTATACTTCTACATATATATATGGATATAGATATATAGATGCCTATCATACCTTCTGTCTCCAGTTACCGTACTTGATGCCATAGCTAGGTGCCAATTGCAAGGTCATCCAACCTATCACATAATATAGATAAAAACAAAAGCTCCATGAACAGCTTTACAAAAAGAAAAGAATTCATGTGTACATGACTACAGCATATATCATCAAGCAAGTAAGAAAGCCATCAGAGTCATCAGAGTACAATGGAATTTTCTACACAGGAATATTAAATAGGTGCTGAGATCATTTGCATGAAACATTACATACACATTTCTAATTATGAGGAGTGGAACAATGCAACTTTGGGATTTACTTTGTTTTCACAGAAAAAAAAAAAGACGAAGTCAAAAAATGCCAAATCTAAAACTAAATGCAGCTGACATACTTGGCTTCCACTTTACTATAGGGGAAAATTATCTACCTCCTCACTAGTTTGCTCGGTCAAAGCTGCAAAATGAGGGGAAAAAATAGTGAAGTTCAATACTAATTTCTAATAAAAATCAACCTAGGGCACAAGCTCTCATCCATGTGGCACAAGGAGCAGTGGCAAATAGAATTGCAAAGATGAAGATTGCAGAAAAGAGAATAGCTAAAAATAGAAAAATGCTATAGATAGCTGTAAGAACCATAAATGACAAGCGAAAAGTATAACTCAGTATTTCTTAACAGCGAACAAAAGTTTTATTGTTGTCATAACTTACAAAATCAATACCATTTTAATAAAAATAATTACTATATCTAATGGATAGATATAACAATTAAAATTAAGTATTGCCAAAAACCAATAATAAAAGTAACAACATCATTTTTATGAAAAAAAATATATATTTTGGTCAATCGAGATATTGTAATATATATTACATTGGTATCAAGCAAGCCAGATTTGGGCCCAAGCACAGGAATGCAGCATGACTAGCAATGCCAAATGGACACATGAAAAACTAATCAAAGGAACAGGACATGGTTTAGGGTTTAGAGAAGCAAAGTAGCCGAGTATTAAAAAAGCAATTGCCATCTATAATCACAGGAACAGACTATTGCTAACTATTACTGATATATCAATAATATGTTCCTAGACACATCACAATCAACTCAAGTCAATGCTACCAAGTTCTAACTTTCTACACTCTCAAAAGATTCAAAATTCCCAAACCCTAAAATTAAATTTGCAAGTCAACACAGCAAGTTAAAGAGTTAAACACGAACGAAATGTAATTCTGCATAACTCAATAATTTGAAGACAGGAAATTTCCACAAATTTCCATACCATTTCTATTTACTCCAAACATATAGCACAAAGAAGCATTTGCATAAAATCTCAAGAGGAACCTGTAAACTATAAGTTAAATTTTGACGATCATTCGACTCTCGGTCCCTCTTTCGCCAATGTATGCATAAAAACACATAATAAATCAATTCCTGATGAACAATTCAAACAAATTTTCACCATTTGAAAATCAATCCTCCCAAAAATGTGAAAACCCTAATTTCCTTACACCAAAAATCATCTGCTAAACTACATACACAGTACTTCACATTGGCGTATCATTGAAGATTCAGTGAGTTCAACTAACCCCACATAATTTTTTTAAAATTTTTTCGAGCTTACCAAAAAAATATATGAATTCTTGCTCAAATCTGTGTAAGATCAAAATTTATAACCTGAAAACTCAAAATGAAATTAATATCAAACAAACCTTCAAATATATAGAAGATCGAAGTTACCGATCTCGTAGAAACAGTTTAATTTGCGCGCAATCTTTTTCTCTCACTCTTATTATCTGTTCTGCAAATTTGAGGAAGGAATTTGGAAATTCGAAATTGCGTATTCAACTTTTTTTTTAGATGAAAACGCTGAAATAGATGAATCTAGAGAGAGAAAATTGTAAATTGTAATCGAGGGTTAGGGTTAGAGACTTCTTTTGTTTGAGTTCCTATTTTTTGTTTTGACGGGTTTTTTTCTTTCTTCTTTATTACTTCTCCCTTTGTTAAGATTTTGATGTTGGGGAAATGGAAAAAAGTGAAAAAGGCAAGGGTAATAAGGGAATATTGTTATTTATTTTAAAAAATAAATATGCAATTTGACTTTGACGTAAGTCGAAATATAATTTTGAGAATTATCTAAAGAAATTTTACAGACTATAGTGTGTGTTCTCTCCTCTTTTAAGAAAAACGTTTGAGATTTGATCATGTCTATTGAGGTAAAAATTAAAGGTGAAATTAAGGTTTATCAAGTTCCAAGTTTAGTTCAAATAAGTTCAGGTGAAGAAAAACCCTATGATTCGAAATTAAGGTTTATCAAGTTCAAAGTTTAGTTTAAATAAGTTCAGGTGAAGAGAACCCTATGATCCTTACTTTTTACAAAAATACAAGGGAGATTTAGGAGGCTTTTCTCTTACGTCCTATGGCATGCTTGGATTGGGAATAATGGATCAGGGGAATAATAAAAGTCAAATTAAACCACTTTAATAAAAGGAAAATGAAGGTGAATTGAGGTGGTTGCAAGGGGGATGATGTAAGGTTGTTGTGATGAGAAGGGAAAAGATAAAGAAGCTATATTATCCCCAAAATGGGATTAATTGGGTAACAATTACCCCATAATTAGGATACCAATTCCTTATTACATTCCTTTTTTCTGACCAACTATAGCTTATCCTTCTTATTGTCATTTCTTCCCCTCCATTTTTTTTTTTTAGCCAGAAAGAAAGAAACTAGGGAGGAACCCAATTAACAGGCCACCCTAAAGCATCCTTACGGATGATCTTGGAAAAAGCAATATTAGGAGATTCAAACCAATAACAGAGATTAGTAGTGGAATGGCCACGATTTGCCATCCAGTCAGCAGCATAATTAGCTTCTCTAAAAACATGCTGAATATTATAACTATCAAATTTTTTCAAATCCTCCGATGCATCAATAATAAGAGCATTAATAGACCAGGGAATTTTCCAGATTCTTTTGATAGCTTGAATAACCGAGAGATTATCACCCTCAATAGTAACATTATGAGCCCCAAGAAAGAGAGCACCCCGAATACCTTCTCTTAGACCCCAGGCATCAGCAACTAAAATAGAATTATTATCAGCAATGGCGTTAGCACCACTAAGCAAAAGATTCCCCCCAGAATCTCTAATAACAAAGCCATAAGCTGTACTACCATTCTGCAACTTGGAACCATCAAAATTAAGTTTAACAAAATCAAGAGGAGGGGGGGGACCAAATAATGTTAGGCCTAGGCTTTTTAGATTCTTTAACAACTTGTTGACTATGTCCAAAATTGGAAAAATTAGACTGGGAACAAGCTAGATTATGCATATAAGCTTTAATCATAGCTCCTAGTTTGGCTGGAGAAAAGCTTTCCTGACGAAAAACGATATTATTTCTAGCATACCAAATGAACCACCAAACAATAGCATATAAATTGAGATTCTTAAGAGTCAAACAAGACTTAAGACTACAAAAATACTCAATGAAAGAGAGATCATTATTATCAATAGGAAGGGGGGGAAAAACCCCATTGACATTAACTATCTCTAAAACATCATGCATAAAAGGACAATTAAGAAATAAGTGATGGTCATCTTCAGAGTGGAAGTTACAAAAAACACACTCCAAAGGAAGGAAAATATGACTCATTTCTAATCTCTTTTTAGTAGGAAGACCATTCTGACAAATTTCATTAGAAGGGATAAAAATTTTTAGGATATCATCCACTACATTACTCGGAACATAATTTAAGAGAAGTTCTTTATTCCATTGAGCAGCATCTGTAATGAAAAAATTAACCATCAACTCCTCTGACCCAATAATAGGCGAGTAGTTCTTTTTAATAGGGTAATTAAACACCCAATTGTCATTCCAAAACGAGATATTCTCCTCATTCCCCACCATCCATCTAAGACCTTGCTTAAAAGGCGTACGAAGCGTCATTAATTTCCGCCATTGCCAAGAGACATTAGCTTTAGTTTTATAAGAGAATAAATTGTCTTGTTTTAAATATTTTTGCTTAACAAGTTTGACCCATAAATTATTAGGCATTCTAATTATTTTCCAAAGAAGTTTAAACTGAAGAGTTAAATTATTAACTTTAGCTTTTCTCAACCCCAGTCCTCCAAACTTTTTAGGTTTACAAATCTTATCCCAACCTATCAAGTTAGGAGCTTTAGAATTCGGATCTTTATTCCAAAGAAAATTTCTATAGTTTTTATCCAGAGAAGAGAGGATATAAGGCGGGAGAGTAAAACTTTGCATTTGGAAACTAGCTTTAGAAGTCGATTAGACTGAATTAAAATAGTTCTACCCGCTTGAGATAGAGAATTGGCTCTCCATTTGGTAAGCCGAGAGGAAACTTTTTCTTGAATAGAGCTAAAAGTTGCATTTGTGACCTTGTTACTTATGATAGGGCAACCCAAATAGTTACCTAGTGATAGAGAATCTTCCATCCGGAGAATATTCGAAAAACACTTAATAATTCTCGCTGGAGTATTTGTAGTACATTGAAAAGTAGACTTATGGAAATTGACAAGTTGACGACATTGAGCAGGTACTTGTTAAGAATAGATTTTATAGCATGACTGACTTTCTACTTTAGCTCTTGCAAAAATCATTGTATCATCCGCAAATGTTAAAAAAGGAATGTTAATTCTAGAATGACCAAGAGTGACCCCTATCAATCTAGAATCTATTGAACTAGCTTGAAATAATTGACGAGCTAAAATTTCGCACATAGAATAAAAATGTACGGAGAAAGAGGATCTCCTTGACGAATACCTCTAGAAGGAAAGAACATATCTCCGGGAATACCATTTACCAAAACCGAAAAGGACACAGCTTGTAATACATTGATGGAGCCAATTAATCCATTTTTCACAAAAGCCCAATTTTTTAAAGGTAGCAAAAATAAAGCTCCACTCTAGTCTATCATAAGCTTTTTCCATATCTAATTTAATCGCTAACCACCCTTCTCTTCCTTTTTTATTTTTAAAAGAGTGAAACACTTCATGAGCTAATAGAATATTATATTGAATATGTCTTTCAGGGACAAAAGCCCCTTGTAAAGGGTGAATAATCCGACCCAACACTACTTTCAATCTATTAGCCAGAATTTTTGAAATAATTTTATAAATTGTTGAACAAAGACTAATAGGTCAAAAATGATTTGGGTTAGAAGGAGCGTCAATTTTAGGAATTAGAGTGATAAAAGTATGATTAATTTCTTTTAGAATTTTTCCTGAGTGAAAAAAGGCTTTAATAGCCCTATACACCGAGTTTCCCACAAGAGTCCAATACTTTTGATAGAAGAAAGGAGTAAAACCATCAGGTCCCGGGGATTTATCCGGCACTAGATCAAACAGAGCGGATTTGACTTCTTCTATCGATATATCAGCACATAAGTCTATATTATCACTTTCAGAAATTATACACTCTAATAGCGATAGATCAGAGTCATAATTAAAACAACAATCCATATTCTTAGTAAATCTTTTCTTAAACGCATTAGTCATACATTCTTCTACTAATTTTGGTTGAGTAACTATATGATCTGACGGATTTTTAATATATGTAATTAAATTACGATTTCGTCTAATCGAAGCACACGCATGATAATACTTTGTGTTTGCATCCCCAAACTTTAAATTATTAGACTTAGCCTTGATTTTCCAATAAGAGTCTTGAAACTCTAACAATTTTGTTTGCTTAGCCAAAAACAAATCTTGTTGTCTAATTAATTGGGGGCAATTATTATGTTCTACTAATTGTTTTTGAATTCTAGCCAGCTTTCCTTCGACGTTACTTAATTGTCTAGATATATTGCCAAATCTAGTAGTGACCCAAGTTTTAGCCTTTTCCTTTAAGAGTTTACATTTCCTTGTTAAACAATACATGTTCGAACCTTGAAACTTTTGACACCAAGTTTTCTTGATTAAAACATCAAAATCCTTTCGGGTTGTCCATATTTTATCAAATTTAAATGGGGGAGCTTTTAGATTACTATGGGTTTTGATTTCAAATGATATAGGGCAGTGATCAGAAGAAGTGAAAAGATGATGGATAATTTTTGCATTTGGGAAGGCATTTAGCCAACTTATACTCGCAGCCCCCTTATCTAACCTTTCCAAAATATTATTTGAACCACTTCTTGTTTTTCGCCAAGTATATGGATTCCCTTCAAATGGGAGTTCTATGCATTCGATAGCAGAATAGAAATAATTCATAATAGATAATCTGGAAAATCTAAATTCAGCCCCACCTAATTTGTCTAAATGGGAACTTAACTCATTGAAGTCACCTAAAATAATGAAAGGACTTTCAAGCACTCTAATAAAATCAATTAATTCATCCCAAAATTCATACTTCAAATTATAATTAGGAGGAGCATAGATGAAAATAGCAATAAAGCTAAAATTAATGGCTAATAGCTCAATTTTACAAGCCAAAAAACGAGAAGCTTTACTAATGGATGATAGAACAAAAGGATTACAACTATCATTCTTCCACATGATCCACATCCCCCCTGCTAACCCCATTGAAGGAAGAAAGTCAAAGTGAGTGAAGCCACAGTACCTAACACATCCCTCAGAGGGAGGAGTTGGCACTTTAGTCTCACATAGCATCATAATTCTTACTTTATTAGATTTACAAAAAACTTTCACTTCTTCCATAGCTAAAGGCCTCTTCGAACCTCTTATATTCCAACTACTGATAATCATAATACATAGCCAGATGGAAGACAATACTTAGCTAAGGCCGCCCTCGCCGGACCTAAACTTGAGAGTGGAGAGACCCTCCCATCTTTTGCATTGTTCTCTAATAGGGTACCACCACCCTTTAAATATGACATTGAAAATCAATAGTAGCATAATATAATAAATGTCAGACTTTATATTTATAAAGAAACACTTAATAGAAGTTATCTGTAGAAGATACTTTTTTAAGAAAATGTAACTCAAAAAATACAACATCCTCAATGGACTGATATATGTTATCTGGGAAGCCTGCTTTAGGCACAATAGAGCCATCAAATGGCAAAAATAATCAAAGACTAAATTCAAAAAATCTCCAATCCAATAGCTTCTGTGGCCTAAATCGGAGTTTTTAACAGTGAGAAAAACCTTGCAGAACAACCACCAAGATCCAATCCAATAACTTCTGTAGTCTACCTTGAATTTTGTTAAGTTGAGCAAAAATTGGATAACCATTCCAAACTCATAACTTGCCAGATTAACAATACTATAATTCAGAGCTAACATATTTTTAGAAACACACCATAACCTTAACCACTTCCAAAGAAGTGAAATGGAAAATTTCCACTTGATCCTCCGGGTGAATAAGAGCTCATATAGAGCAATCAAATAACTTTCATACACATTTGACTCCAATTGAAATTGATGATAATCAGGGGCTTTTCTTTGTGGGGGACCTCAAAATTTGTTATTACAATTATAATCCAAGTTAACATGACTGAAGCCAACAAAACTTTTGAGTCAACAAAAATAATGTGCCAAAAGTTCTTCATGAGATTTTCTCTAGTATATACAACGACTTCCTTAAACAATATTGACTTGCAAAAAGCTAGACAAGTAATTGAAAGAAAAAATAGCAAAGAAAATAGAGCTGCTAGTCTTTGCTTCCACAAGGCTCGATCTCCACTAGAATACCTAGCCAAAATGAGAAGTTCAAAGCTACATTTACTACAAATATTAAGGAAGATTACTTCGATAACCAATGGCAAATAACTTCACTAACAGATATCTTTGTAACACCCCCAAATTTCTCTCTTTTTGAAGAATATATTTTAATATAAAACACTTGAGAAACTTGAGAGTAATACCGCCACGTGATAACGTTAAAGGCTTTAATACTAACTACTAACTGAACTTGAAACTAATGCAGCGGAAATAACTTAAATAACTCCTCTTTATTAATATATATAAACTTTATTGTACAACTATGACGACAATAATAAAAATAAAGAAAATAAAATAACAACTCCTTGACTAGTTACGATTCCTCACTAGCTCCCCCCATATGAAATAATGCATCATATCAACCTGTAAATTCTGCTCGCCAAAATAGGGTCATCACAGGGACAAAGCCATAAAACAAAACAAATAAAAGCGTGTCAGTAAAAATACTGAGTACATGTATATGCGGAATATTAAACACTTTATTTAATTTAACATTTGAAATATTTAATTTCGAAAAGCCTTTCTGGATACTTGATAATACTTGTATAATATAAAGTATATAACCTTGATAAAAATCCTTTTTCCTTACCTAGGTACCTTTCCTAAAGTGTGCACACCCCCCAAGTTTAGTATTCCTTACTAAGTCTATTACGAGGGGAACTACCTTGTCCACATGACTTATACAAAAAGTACATGGGTTTATAATATAATGGCTACCGTTCTTGCTAATAAATAACAAGCCGTTGCCTGGGTAAATAATATTAATAGCTACCGTTCTTGCTAATAAATAGCAAGCCGTTGCCTCTTTATTATTGCGATCATAAAAGATCATATATCTAATAAAATCCTTCTGAAATAATCCTCCTTTAAAAAGAATAGTACTACTTATAAATTTAGCCATATAAAGGCATAAATAAAATAACTTGCTTAAGAGGTAACTTTTGAAAAATAATAATAATTCAAAAACACTCCTTTTTAAATATTTAAACATGCATTTAAATATCAAACTCCATGTAAATTATATGAATACAGATTCAAAGATCAAACTTTATAATAATATTGAACTAAAGACATAATTCAAGTGCATAATAAAATTAATAAACATTCAAACATGTTCATACAAAACACATGTAGTTCATAATAAAACTTATAAAAACATGGACTTCAATCCAAAATATTTTCCTAAAAACATGATACTAAGGTTGCAAAATAATTATTAAAGATCAACATATACACGCACCTTGAAAATTAATAACTACTAGGGAGAAGAGAGAAGGTAGGCTAAGAGAGAGAGAAAGTTTAAACTTGAGAAAAGAGATGTATTCCTCAAATTTGGTGTAAATAATATGATGGGTGGAGACCCCTATTTATACTAGTTGGATAGGTAGAGTCGTCTTAGGACTAGGAAACTAAAAGATGAATTTAAAAGAAAAGATAAACAAATCTAGCTAAGATCTAACAAATTTTTACGATCATCCAACTAAAATTCGAAAAAGATATAAATTATCCCACAAAACAAAATTCTATAAGCTTAAATAATTAAAAAGATAAGTAAAAAAAATAAAAGTAACCAAAACTTTGCTTGCGGTTCACCGCGTGAATTTGCCGCCGGATAATTTTTTTTTCTTTTCTTTTTCTTTTTATAAATCTTTTTTTTTTTTTTTTTGAAATTTCTTTAAATCTTTTTCCTTTTTTTTTTTAAATCTTTTATGAATTTCTTTTAAGAAATATCTTCAACTACTAACTAACTACTTGGATTATAATTTGAAAACTTAGGCCCAATATATAATTTGGGCTAGAATTTATTTGAAAACCCCATAATATATCATAAAAGCCTATTTAAAACCTTTATAATTAATAATAAACCTCTTTAATAATTAAAATACTTTTAAAAATTATAATTAATAACTTACGAAAAATACGGAGTATTACAGACTACCCCCCTTAAAAGAAGTTTCGTCCTCGAAACTTAAAGCAAGCAAACAAAAATAAAGCATGTAATTCACATATATCACAAAATTTTGTATCAAAGTAAGTTGGCTTATTTAATAACTCATAAAATAAGTCAAAATTAGGTCAAAAATAGCATTTTAAGTTAAAAGCGCGAAACTCTATCGCATTCTACCCCCCTTAAAAGGAGTTACGCCCCCGTAACTCGCTAAGGCTTAAAATTTGACTTAAAATTATTTACCAAATTTGTAATGCAAACAATTAAGAATCGTTGCTGGAAATGTAATAATAAAATCACTAGAGAGATAATAACACTTCCAAAAATAACTTTTAAGCTTTTAAAAAAAAATAACTTCTGTTTCAAGGTATTAATAATAGAAATATTTGCCTTCAATGATAAATCAACATAATAAATAAAATATTTGAATAAGTCCAAAAGGGTAGTTTATGACAAACTGAAAAGTTTATAAAATTTGAATAGGAAAATTTTTCCAAAATTAATAAAGAACTAATATTGATACTAAAAACAAGTGTTGCATGGAAAAAAAAAATACTTGAGGCAAATGCTCATATAGTACGAAAATGCTATAATATATAGTAATAACAAAAGAATTTTATAGAATCTTTCGTAAGCTTTACTCGAAAATGCATAATCAATCATGCCTTTTCTTTTATTTAAAAAATTAAATAAATACTTTTGCTTTCTCCGCAAAATATAATCAGATTCACATAACTTAGGAAGGTTTCACAATAAATATCATCAAAACAACCCTTGATCATACTATATTACAAATCAAATCAACTCATCATTTATAACCAAAATGTGTTAGTATATATACTAACACAACATATACTTGAAGAAAAATAAACTTCCTTACTTAGGTCCTCAAAACTAAAACTCCTTGAAATTCATCTTCAATTTTTTTTCGTAAAGTACCATAATTAATATTCTCTCAAAATAGACAGCAGTCAACTAGGACTTGAGATAGTAAATAAACAATCTTGCCTCAAAATTGATATAATCTCCATTTTAATAAAATTAACTCCTTCACATAATATATACTCAATGCTTAAATTCATAAGACGAAAATACGACTACTATTTCCAAAATCAATTACCTTGATTGACTAATTTCTTCCCATTTCTCCTTTACTAAACTCCGATTTTTTTTTTCTTTCCAAAAGTATATTTCTTCCACTATTAGAGACTTAGAGTCATTTAGCTCCTTTAATAATTGATATACCCAATCCTTTATTACTCGTTGTAACAAACATCAAGCAAGAGTTTAAGACTACTCCCAAAAATAATACTTCTCTTGACACTTAATAATCCCCCCAAAATCAACTTAGCATACATTTAGAGAGTCCTAGTAACTTACTTCCACCTTTTAAAACAAAAAGGATCCAAAGGAACCTACTAAAAATTCAAATATGGTCTTTCGTACTTTCTTTGTTTTACTATAACAACGATAACTCCTTTAAATATATTTGCAATTCAGCAAATGTAAAATTCCTTAATTAAATCAAACTTCAAATATGGTATCTCATATACCTATAAAGTCCTCATAATATCCCTTATTTTGTCACCTTTTTAAGGTTATATCTATATCATAGCTAAAATGGTGTTGACTATAACCATAAACAAAATATATAACTTATCTAAATCATGATAATTCTCCCAAATGGGTATATATCATTGATCTCCTACTTGTACTTTCCACAAATCATAAATTTTCCCTTTCTTACTCATGTCACTACATATTAAAGATCATCCAACTGAATAAAACTTCAAATTACTATTTCACAATCCTTAGCACATATAATAGTGTATTGTCTTCTTCACTCCTACTAAAAAAAATAACTACTAAACTTCTTTCCTTCAAAGGAATAAATCAAGACACTCTTCACCTTTAATGAATCTAAAATAGTCAACTTGGCTTACTTTGAAGTCATAGGCTCTTGTAACACTTATAAATCAACAAAATAAACATATAGATCACTTTGCATGAATTAGATCACATGCATACATGTCATATAAGACGTTAAATAACCAAATTCATCTCGTAAAAATATCCGTACCAAAAAACATGCCTCAAAAGATAGTAATATCACAACTTGCAAGTAGCTTCTTAATAATATGCCATGAAAGACAGAATAATAACTCAATTCTTATAAAAAATATAATAAACTCTTTCTTTTGCTTATGAAAAATACAAAGATTTTTCATATTAACTTGACAATAAGTCACACTTCCTTGAGATATATATATATAAAAAAAATCATATTTCTAATATATCAATGAATAACTAAATAATTTATATAAAAAAAATGCAATACTTCATATAAAAAAAAATTCATCTTTAAAAAAAAAAAAAGTTCAAAGTCTATCATCTTATTCTACTTATGCACATAAAATGCTAAAACTTTTCTTGCCAAAATTA
The DNA here is from genome assembly GCA_947646795.1 of Beta lomatogona. NCBI lineage: Eukaryota > Viridiplantae > Streptophyta > Magnoliopsida > Caryophyllales > Amaranthaceae > Beta > Beta lomatogona. The sequence continues at coordinate 106,529 of CANSNZ010000660.1, forward strand.
TTTTTTCAACCTTTTGTTTTTCCAAATATGTTTTATAATGAGTACTTGATTCATGACAAAGAATAGTCGGGCCAATGAATTTCCCAGAAAAGAGTTGGTTACACGCAACGTTGGTGAGAGCCTAAGCCTTTCCTTGCCAGAGACATTGCCAACCCAACTTATTCAAATCAATCGTTTTTCCTCAAATAATAAAATAGATTTTTATGCATATTTAATATAAATATGAAAAGAATGCGAAACTCTCTAACCTATATGCCCATCCTTAAGTCTACCCATCAATTTTAGATTCCAGTTTCATATCCCTAGGCTTTTAAACTGATACCACTTTGTAACACCCCCAAATTTCTCTCTTTTTGAAGAATATATTTTAATATAAAACACTTGAGAAACTTGAGAGTAATACTGCCACGTGATAACGTTAAAGGCTTTAATACTAACTACTAACTGAACTTGAAACTAATGCAGCGGAAATAACTTAAATAACTCCTCTTTATTAATATATATAAACTTTATTGTACAACTATGACAACAATAATAAAAATAAAGAAAATAAAATAACAACTCCTTGACTAGTTACGATTCCTCACTAGCTCCCCCCATATGAAATAATGCATCATATCAACCTGTAAATTCTGCTCGCCAAAATAGGGTCATCACAGGGACAAAGCCATAAAACAAAACAAATAAAAGCGTGTCAGTAAAAATACTGAGTACATGTATATGCGGAATATTAAACACTTTATTTAATTTAACATTTGAAATATTTAATTTCGAAAAGCCTTTCTGGATACTTGATAATACTTGTATAATATAAAGTATATAACCTTGATAAAAATCCTTTTTCCTTACCTAGGTACCTTTCCTAAAGTGTGCACACCCCCCAAGTTTAGTATTCCTTACTAAGTCTATTACGAGGGGAACTACCTTGTCCACATGACTTATACAAAAAGTACATGGGTTTATAATATAATGGCTACCGTTCTTGCTAATAAATAACAAGCCGTTGCCTGGGTAAATAATATTAATAGCTACCGTTCTTGCTAATAAATAGCAAGCCGTTGCCTCTTTATTATTGCGATCATAAAAGATCATATATCTAATAAAATCCTTCTGAAATAATCCTCCTTTAAAAAGAATAGTACTACTTATAAATTTAGCCATATAAAGGCATAAATAAAATAACTTGCTTAAGAGGTAACTTTTGAAAAATAATAATAATTCAAAAACACTCCTTTTTAAATATTTAAACATGCATTTAAATATCAAACTCCATGTAAATTATATGAATACAGATTCAAAGATCAAACTTTATAATAATATTGAACTAAAGACATAATTCAAGTGCATAATAAAATTAATAAACATTCAAACATGTTCATACAAAACACATGTAGTTCATAATAAAACTTATAAAAACATGGACTTCAATCCAAAATATTTTCCTAAAAACATGATACTAAGGTTGCAAAATAATTATTAAAGATCAACATATACACGCACCTTGAAAATTAATAACTACTAGGGAGAAGAGAGAAGGTAGGCTAAGAGAGAGAGAAAGTTTAAACTTGAGAAAAGAGATGTATTCCTCAAATTTGGTGTAAATAATATGATGGGTGGAGACCCCTATTTATACTAGTTGGACAGGTAGAGTCGTACTAGGACTAGGAAACTAAAAGATGAATTTAAAAGAAAAGATAAACAAATCTAGCTAAGATCTAACAAATTTTTACGATCATCCAACTAAAATTCGAAAAAGATATAAATTATCCCACAAAACAAAATTCTATAAGCTTAAATAATTAAAAAGATAAGTAAAAAAAATAAAAGTAACCAAAACTTTGCTTGCGGTTCACCGCGTGAATTTGCCGCCGGATAATTTTTTTTTCTTTTCTTTTTCTTTTTATAAATCTTTTTTTTTTTTTTTGAAATTTCTTTAAATCTTTTTCCTTTTTTTTTTTTAAATCTTTTATGAATTTCTTTTAAGAAATATCTTCAACTACTAACTAACTACTTGGATTATAATTTGAAAACTTAGGCCCAATATATAATTTGGGCTAGAATTTATTTGAAAACCCCATAATATATCATAAAAGCCTATTTAAAACCTTTATAATTAATAATAAACCTCTTTAATAATTAAAATACTTTTAAAAATTATAATTAATAACTTACGAAAAATACGGAGTATTACATATGCTGATATCAATAACCTGAAGATTGGGAAAAAAATTTCTATCACGCGAGACAATAATTCCCATAGTTATAAAGCAGACCAAGAGATGATCCTTTACCTCGATACTTTTTCTTAAGCTAAAAACCATCCATAGGTTCTTCCATAAAAAGAGATCATATATTATAATTAAACTAGATAAATACCAATATAATTGACTTAATAATTGGGAATATTCAGAGAATTTTTCTTTAGTAGAGGGATGGAGAAGATAATAAAACAAACTTTCCATGGGCAAAAGATGCGACAAACGCTCATTTCCATTCCAATAGCTTCTGGGGCCTGGAATGGAGCAATCGTACAATTTCACGATTGGAAAAATTCTATTATTTTTGGCTTGCTTGCAAACTGTAAAATAGAAAGGAACAAAAGAAAGTTTCTTCGCATGACTTGGACTTACGGGATTAACATAGTTGAACTTTCCTGTAGATGCAAGTCTCACTTTCAAGACGAGTAAAAGCAATAGAATATGATTATTAAGGAAGATGCTAACATGAATTAGATCCAAAGATAGGCAACCATAGCTTCTAATTAACATACTAAAAAACTGAGCAAGCAAAACAATACTTGAATGATTTTTGGCTAAAAACGAGGAATGATGCAAGCATACCCTTGCATAAGAAATTAAAAAAGAGAAAGAAAGTAACCTTGCATTAAAAGAACAAGGAGACTTCTTCCCACTGGATGAGAACAAGAAACATTCGAACAAGGATAGCCCACAAGAAGACAAGCAATTCGACGCAAACATGCGCCGCTTCATCACGCCCAAGAAACACACACCAACAGGAATAGACCAATGAAAGATACAGACCACGCCTAAGGATGAAATCGAAGCTCCAACACCGAGAGAGCGAAAACCACAAACCCTAGCCAGAAAGCCCTCTTTGAATTTGAATGGAAGGAAATTAAACCCTTTAATCCAATTTATAGACTGGAAAGGAATTCGAAAATTTATAACATATGAGATTGACTGAAACAGCCTGAGGAGAGGAGAAAAAATTCTCACATAAGATAAAATTTGATTTGGGATTTCAGAAACATTTGCGAGAAAATTTTTCGCTTCACATAACACTTCTGTAGAGGAACTCACTGATAAGAGGATTAATAGCAGAAGAATTGAGATTTGGATGAGGGAAATGGCATGATTTGGGGCTAATTTAAGGAATTTCAGATGAATTTTGCTAGGGTTTGCTACTTTAGAATTGGGGCTTTTTGTCGGGTTGGTTGGGAGCTTTTTTCTTGTCTTTCTCTCTCTTACTTTATCTCTCTTCATTTTTTCTTTTACGTTGAATTTCTTCCCCTCCATAATCACCTCTAACCACCTTATTTTTCCTGAATTTGATTTTTATCACCCCCTAATACATCACCCTCAATCTAAGCATGCCCTTAAAAATAGATGTTGAACATTATAAAACACAAGTGATAGTTAAAGTAAATGATTAAAGAAATTAGATGAAGGTTATGATAATATATTAATGAAGTATATACTTAGGGAAAATTTCGATCGTATTTGGTACTCACTGGCCATTGTGATTATCCAATTTATGTTAATTGCAAAAAAAAAAAAAAAACATTGCAGGGATTAGTGTGGGCAATTATTAGCTTTATAGTTCAAGTTTTGGAGGTACCCACTTGGATCAACTTTCATTTACACGATTGTTCATTGCCAATTCTTGCATATTGTATTGTGTCTTGCTCTAATTTCTCTTTGCAATATTATATGTCAGATATAATCAATAAAATGTTGTTAAGAGCCATTTGGTTCACCTTAGGAAAAAGGAAAATATATATAGAAAGAGAAACAAGGGGAAAAGAATCAAGAAAAGGAAACTAATCATTATAAATTTCTAATCACTTATATGAAAGTTCATCTATGTATTACATTCAATAATTTAGGAAATCATACTCTTTTTATCTATTGTAAAAGTTAAGGACATCATACTTTATAGAGACTTTTCAAATCTATAACCGTTATATACATTATTATATTAGATTACTAAAAATGTCACTTGAACATACACTATGACATATTGTAGTTATGAATTTATCTACTTTGTTGAAGTGAAAAATAGAAAAAGAAAGAAGGAATACTAAGGACATCACCTGAGCTAATACTAGTGAATCTACTAAACTTAGTCTGTTTGGATCAATTTAGAGGGCGTGTGGCGGGAGGATTATGGAGTGAAATGGAATGGGTATGATACTATAATGATAGAAACGTTTTCTGATTGATGTAATTTGAGTATAGAACCTTATAAACATAGGTTTCTCATACCTCCCGAACCCTTCAATCCGAAAATTTGAAGGTGCGCACGGAAGTACCTTCCGCTAAGTGCGCACGGTCCCAATGAACACCTGCAATTTTCCAATGAACATTTGTGGGACCCAATTCAATTTCTCTTTCCTCAAATTTTCCACCCCATGTGCGTTGTAAACCAATAAACATCAAGATTATTCCAATGGACATTGTAGTATAATGAACACACGCTAATTTTCATTGAACATTTGCAATTTTGGAATGAACATTTGTGCAACCCACCCCAATTTCTCTTTCCTTAACTTTTTCACCCCATGTGTGTTGTAAACCAATAAACATCCGATTTATTTCAATGGACATTGTAGTATAATGAACACACGCTATTTTTTATTGAACATTTAGAATTTTAGAATGAACATTTATAAAAAAAATTAGTGTGATAAACACATTCTTTCTGTTGAATGAACAATTGCAATTTTGGATTGAACATTTTCGCCTAATTTCAAAATTCAGTATGTTTTCGATTTTTAAAAATTCAAAATTGCCGCTGATTTTCAAAATTCAAATTTCATATTTTTTTCAAATTTACTATTGTTCATTTCTCACTTCATTAACATATTGTTGATTCAAATATTAGTTTGTTCATCCAATTTCTTTAAATGTTCTTTCAAATTACTTATATGTTTATTGTGATGAATATTTATGTTGTCATTATTATTCTTTGTAATGTACAAATATGATTTTGCAATGAACAACATATTTTCTATAATGAATAACCCAACTGAATAGTTATATATTATCAAAAAAAATAAGTAATTACAAAAGATGATTAATTCAAAATACAATCTGTACCAAATGTAGAAATATACCCAAAATAATACAATATATCTCATATGAACACCAAGGTCTTACAAAAGAACATGTATTGCTAATTAAACACTATTGAATTCATTAAGAAGATATTCTTGCTTTTGAGCTTCCTTCCATTTCCGATTGATTTGATTTGTGAGATATCGACACCATAATGTATCTGAACTAGTCGAATTGAACTGATACAAGAAAGGAAATAGCAGTAGTTAAAACAAAATTATTCAAGTTTATAATACAATGAACATAAGCTTTCAAACATACGATTAACACATTGTAATAATACAATGAACATGCTCCCACACTCAATAAATATATGACCAAATATAACGAACATGTGACTAAAATGAACATGTTAGTAATAAATTGGATAATGAACAAACACTATTTTTTATTGAAGATTTGGAATTTTGGAATGAACATTTATAAAAAATTTAGTGTAATAAACACATTTTTTTGTTGAATGAACAATTGCAATTTTGGATTGAACATTTTCGACTAATTTCAAAATTCAGTATGTTTTTGAATTTTACGATAATTTAAATTTGCCAAACAAAATTATTCAAGTTTATAATATAATGAACATAAACTTTCAAACATACAATTAACACATTCTAATAAGACAATGAACATGCTCCTACACACAATAAATATATGACCAAATATAACGAGATGTGACTAAAATGAACATGCTAGTAATGCAATGAACATCAGCCTAAAAATATGCACCTTGTATTTGTAAATAGTACAATAAATATCACATAATCATACATCAAACACACAATGAACATATGACTAAAATGCAATAAACATCTTACCAACATGTGTTTCAGTGAACGTATGCTAACATGACAATGAACATATGCCGTAATCTTGTTATTAATGCAATTAATATGTGTCAAACACACAATGAACATATAAACAACTGTATCTAACATCTGAACAAACACATAATAAGCATATGGCTAAATGTAATGAACATATGACCAACACAAATTCAATGAATACATTGTAATTATACAACGAACATATATTTACAGTACAATGAACATTACCTGGTTTTTTTCTAGATGTTGAACTCGTTCATCTCCTTTGTTCATTGGGCTCTCTCCTTTGTTCATTCGGATATCAATTGCAATGCTGTTTTCATTTTTTCACAAACCACTATCAAGATTTTCACTAGAAAAGAGGGAAAAAAATAAGAAATGAAAGTGCAAAATGTAAAAAAATGTTCTATTTATCAAATGCATAAATCTAATACCTTATGTTGTCGCTTTCGCTTTGCATCTTGTTGTGTTCATCTTCATGTACGAAAATTGTACAAAAAAAATGAAGAACTTGAAGAGTTTGATGAGAGAGGTTAGAGAGAAGTGAGAGAGATGTTGGAGGATTTGGGGAGAAGAGAGAGAAAGTCTCTGAAAATTTGTGTGGGAAAATGAAATTCAAAAAATGGGTTTTATGTTTTTCGGTGTTCATTGGAGATGAACATATGTTCTTTTCATCGGTGTTCATTGGAGATCAACAGATGTTCTTTCCGTGCGTTTTTGGTTTAATGAACCCGCGTTTTATGCCTTGTGTTGCTGCGTTTTGGATGGTGCGCACCATCCTCTACCTACACTCGTGCGCACTATCGACCAACTGCCCTTCAATCTCATACCCATCACCCTTCTGAATTGAACTCCCCATACCACACCTTTACTAATAGATCCTGAATCCACATTTTATATGAACCAATCAACTAAAAATAACATAACGAGTTTTAAATCCCTAACCCCAGGATTCCCATCTTAATACCATTCCAAATTTTTGAACCAAAGCCTCCTTAGAAAGTTCAAAAGTGCAATATTCTCAATCTGAATCCTAATTAAATCTCACCTAGATTTAGCCCAATTCCATGACATTTATAACAAGGGACCCAATAAACCGACATCAACTTCCTTACCAACCAATCTATCAACTGTCAAGTGCAAAACATGGAGTTTTTCATGTTTGATTGCTGCCACTTGTTAGAGATCTGCTTTTATCTTTCGTTATTGTGAAAGAGAGAGGTGAGCAGATCTTAAAACACTAAGTTTTTTCAGTATTACTCCAGGTACGAGGTTAGTAGAATCAAGTGTATACTGTATATTTGATTTTAAGCTGATTTTGTTATTCAAGTTCATCACTTTTGAGCTATATCGATGAAATTAAGGATCACCCATTATCTGATTGATCATACAAATACATGGGTTATGATTCAATTTACGAATTGTTTTCTGGGTACTGTTCGAAATTTTGTTTAAGAGTGTTTTTCTGGTAGAAAATTTTATGAGAAATTGGAGAACTGAGATTATTTCAATGTGGTTAATTCTGATATGGAACCCCAAAGCCCATCAAAAAAGAAAATTTCCATCTTGGGGTATTTTAAATCTCATAAAACTGTCAAGTTTTGCCTGATTTTTCTAGCAATTTTGCTGGTTTCAGTTGGTATATTATGTGGATATGGCTTATTTGGGAAGAGTATGCCATATTTTACAGTAGTTGTGGATTGTGGAAGTACAGGAACTAGAGTGAATGTTTATGAGTGGGGAGTAAATGGTGGCAGAAATGGAGATTTGCCAAATTTGTTGCACTCTTATGTTGGGAAAGATCACAAATAATCTTGCAGCGGAAATAATATTCGTTTTCCCTTCGTGTATAAACAAAATAGGCTAACAATTATATCTCTATAGTATAATAGAATAACTCACAAAGTGTTTATAAATTATAAACTAACATTCGATGGTGTACTCTCAAAATGTAAAGTGTTTCTATATTTCTGAAATGTGATTATAAATTCTATCTCTGAATCTTAATTAACAATCAATTAGATTACATATTTATAATCATCCTATAACTAATAAACTAATGATGCAAATTAACGTCAAATAATTTGCCTCTTATTTTCTTTTTACTCTCCTTCTTTTTCTCCCCTTCCATTCCTCTCATTCTTTTTCTCTTACTATTTTACTAATTTGATCTTTTCCAAATAAGGAGGAATAACCAACATCTTATCCTAATGAATCAGCAAAGAATGGTTTATGGAAAAATGGTTGTGAGTACCATTGTATGCAAACTGAGCCTGGTTTGGATAAATTTGTGGGTAATTATTCAGGGGTGAGGACTTCCTTGGTGCCATTGTTACGCTGGGCTGAACGAATGATACCGAATGAGAGACACGAGGACACGCCGGTTTTTGTTTTAGCTACTGCTGGATTAAGGAGGCTTGCGGTGGAAGATGGCCGAACAGTTTTGGAGGATGTACAACGAGTTGTTAAGGAACACTCATTTAAGTGGAAAAGAGATTGGATTAGGGTTTTGAGCGGGAGAGAAGAGGCGTATTATGGTTGGGTTGCTTTGAATTATATATTGGGATATTTGAATAAATCAACTAGGTTGCCTACATTAGGGCTCCTTGATTTGGGAGGTTCTTCCTTGCAGGTAGTGATGGAAGTAGATGAAGTGAGAGAGGATAGCCACCTGTTAGTTTCAAAGATTGGTCTTGTTGAGCATCAACTTATGGCTTATTCCTTACCTGCTTTTGGTTTGAATAAGGCTTTTGAAAGAACCATTGCTATGCTTAATTCAGTTAGGTCAACGGAAAATGCTGATGGATCTAATGTTAGACATCCGTGTTTGAGTTCTAAATTTTTGGGAAATTATACTTGCACCAGTTGTTCTGAATCCGAGTTGTTGCTGCGTCTGGTCGGAGATCCTAATTGGGAGAAATGCAAATTACTTACACAAGCCGCAGCTATGAATTTAAGCATTTCACATTGGTCAGAGACTAGAATCAATTCAAGTTGCTGGAGAAGATCGCCACACGAGGGTGAGTAATTATCAATAATCAAATCTAGTGCTGCCATGTTTTCTTAGTTTTCAGTCTACGGTACTTATAGCTTGCTAGTCATTAGTATTTGTAAATTTTGTAAGGTTAAACAACCTTTAGAAGAAGTCTGATTGACTTGGAAAACAAGGATTTCAGTTTAGCAAAAGGATGCTGCTTTTTTTGGGATCAGTACATGATTTCACTTCTACCACCTCTTTGCCTAGAATTTATCTTCTAGTTGTCGTTTGTACGGGAATTATATCATCAAGATTTTTTCACTTTTCACATATACTTCACAAATTAGACTATTAGTGATGTGATGGGCCATTTTGTAGGTGATATGGTGGGATGAAAAAGATCTTACAAATACTTTTGCAAAGAAAGTCTCATTTGTTTTATTCATAATTATCAAATCCCATGGTAATGAAACTTCATACCCCAAACATATGTTTTATTCATATATATTAAATCCCATGCAATACCACCTCAGAAGGAGTAATACGTATTTGGGAATGGACAAGCATAATAGCATGTGACTTAATTCAGAAAATTACTTATAAATTCATGACCATTATCATCATTTATTACCACATACCAAACTGTCTGTGAAAGGTGTAGTTCTGACCATCAAAACCACATTTGCAGGCAAGAACACTCTCAATGTTGCCTTCAACACCAAAACTGGTATGCGATATCATGCTTTATCCGGATTCTTCGCTGTGTACAAAATGTTACATCTGACCACAAAAGCCAATTTGACTAAAATTTGGGAAACAGCCCAGCATCTATGCTCAAGTACATGGGAAGATGAGAGCAATGTCTCAGGTAGCCAATACTGTTTTAAGGTGTTGTATTTAACATCTCTGATAGAAGATGGTTTATGTCTAGGAAATGCAGATATCATTTTTGGTCCTGGAGATATCTCTTGGACATTAGGAGCTTCTTTGGTAGAAGGCAAAGATATATGGAGGACAACAGTTGGTTCGAGAACTCTGATAACAACTCCGCTCTATAGGGAAGTTCTTTCATCGCCTATCTTTCTCTTCATTATACTTGTAGTCCTGGTATTTATTGTTTACCACAGTCAGATTAAGCTGCCTATGCCTCGGAAGAGAAGTTCTGTTGTTGGGCCACCTGCGCCTTTGACTTCTTTCATGCATTCTAAGCATCGGCCATGTTAGTCTTGTGGGAATATTTATGTACATCGATTTTATTCATTCTTATCTGTAACATATTCTTGAATGATCCATGCTTCAATTTTTCAATTCTTATGGAGATTAAAAAAGAGGGAGAAACACCATCGAGTATTACCTATGTGTAAAGAATCTTCATTTTTTGAAATTTTATGAATTTAGCAATCAAGCAGAGTTTGAGCCGTGGTATAACCTTATAAATCATGAAGTATCTCTATGTGATGAACTGATATCTTAAACAGATCAAAGAAGAAGATTAAGAAGGAAAACTGATTTTTGATAGATGATATGGAATTCGACAGTGAAACAAAGATAATAACAAGCTTTCGAGAGGCTTGTTTCTCTCCCAAGAACAAACTAAACCCTTAACAATATTTTTCCATACCTTTTCATTCTCCCTACTGCTCTATTCATAGCATTTCACCCCTCACTAACTTTTTATATTATTCCTCAAGCTACTACTAATAACTAACTAATTATGCATTACCCATCTTACCCCTCCCCCTAAACCAGTCTATTACAATACCGGCCGCCCAAACATTCACCTTGTCCTCAAGGTGGATATTAGTCAGACCTTGGATTGTCGGCCCCCGCAATGCTTGGTTGATGCTAACTTTAGTACTTTGTTGCCCTTGAGTGGGTGGAGCTGTGAACAGATGGGTTTTGCTCGATGGCGAGGCAAGAAGCTCGGTGGTGGAAAAATGGTGGTTTAGGAACTGGGTGGAGGTTGTAGGAATAAGAGTTGAAAAATGGGAGTTGAAAGTTTGTGTGGAGGGTGGTGAGAGTAGCTTGGGCTGGAAAATGAATTCAACAATAGAGTGGCTAGTTTTGGAAACAGGCCCGTAGTGAGTAAGCCCAAGTAGTAAAAAGGTTATCTCATAAATGAAATGGTTAGCAGATGAAAATTGGATGAACCTAAAACCAGTAGGCCCAGGAGGCCAGGACTGATTTTAATATAAGAAAAAAATTGATTTAAATTCAGTGGGCCCTCTCCCTTGCATTACATTCCCATACTGAAGAAAGATGGCCTGCAAACATTTCTTCTTTTCAGTTGCACGTGCCCCTAGCAACCTAATTTCCTCAAAGGTGTCATCCTTTTCTTCTTTTCCCAATTTGCCCTTAATGATATTTTCTGAAGTTGGCTTTCTTTGCAAGCCAACAGATAACTCAGCAAATCTTCCCCAACACACTTCTCTTTCACCCTCTCTATATGGATCTGGAATCTTCTTGAAGGCTTCTTTCAAGAGCTGCTCCCCATTGCCATTTAGAACTCCGGCGACTTTGTTGAGAAAGACCGGCAACCCCGCCACCCGTAACACCTAATAAACCAAGCGGATAAACCACAATGACCTCCGTCGACCAATCTGCCAGCACAATCACTTTGCCTTTCTCTACATTTGCCACCATTCCCCAAGGTGGTGCTCTTCGTTAACTGGTGGTGATTGAGACTTCCTCCACCACTACAAAATCCGATCGCCACTCTTCGACAACCACCATATCTGCTTCCCCTAGACTCATCTGGAAAGAGAACTCCGGATCTTCCACCCCGAGCACCATCAGCGAAGACGCCCGGTCCTCCACCGGAGCCACTGCATCCATCACCTCCTTTCTCAAAGAATTTTCTCTTCCCTTTTCTGAGAACAGCAGAGGCAGAAGCCACGAAGCCATCGGAAGGACTGCTGCGCTCCTCGCCCAACCTGCTTCTGTTCGAGTTTTCTTGATGGCTCGTCGGAATTTCATCTTTTTGGTGGTTTTCGATGCATCCATTTATCAGCACACCAATCGAGCAACCAGATTCACTCAAAACATAGTTGAGGCTGTTTTCAGTTCTTCCATTCCCTTCTTGAATCTGCTCCTATGTGAGCTCCTTCTCTTTGAGTTCCTCTTTCTTCAGCTCCTCTCTAATTAATTGAATCTCACGTTTGATCGGAGCCAAAGTCTTATCAATTATACGCCCTATGTCCTCGCACAATCTCTCCGTCAACTGCTTTGAGATCTCGTCCATCTTTTCATCGAAGTTCTTTTTGAACTCCTCTATGTCAAAAATGGGAGTTCCGGCGAACTTCATTGCAGATTTCTTTTTTTTTTTTGTGAAATCAAAAAATCAGTAACTTAACCTGTAATCCCCCATAATTTTAAAGGATTTTATAAATATATTTTATCATTTATATATTTATATTTTAGTTCAAATGATTTTTATTATTAAAGTAGGTTGACTATTTTTGAAAGTCAAATGAAATTATTTTAAGGATTAAAGGAAATTGAAAATATTTTAATTAATCATGCTTGAAAAAGGTTTGAAATATGAATTTGATTTAGAAAAGAAGTCTAATGGACTTGAGGAACCCAAATTCTAAGTAGATTAGGAAAGAGGAGTTATATTGATACTAGGAGTCCTCATTCATCAATCCTAGTTATCATCGAATCCTATTTAAACTTAAATTCCTTTTTCCTAAGCCCAAAAGGAAACCCTAACTATAAATACCCTAAGCCCAATTATTTTACCCTACACAAATTATTTTTCTTCACTCATCCTCTCAAAATTTCGGCTCTCTCTCTCTCTCTCTCCTCTTCCACGTAATTTTTGTTTCTTTTTCCTCTCAAGCTTTTGTTTCTTCTTCTTCAAGTAACGCTTTCTTCTTCGCTAAGAAACGTCACCGCCGCCGCCGTTGACCACCGTGGACCGCCGCTGCTGCCACCAAGACCCTTCCTTGGCCGGCGCATCCTCCCTTTCATCTTGAGTTGGTTTAATTCTTTCCTTTTCCTCAAGTTTTCCATTAAAGACTATGTTTTTATGCTTTATTTTAATGTTAATCATGATTATCAATGTTAATTTACTGTTTTAATGAATAATCTTGATTCATATATATATTATATTATAAGAATAAAAATTCAGATTTATTTATTATTGTTAGATTTAAGTTTTAATAATTAAAGCATGGATTTTTAGGGTGTTAATGATTAGAAAATCATAGTAGCATATTAAATACTATGAGATTAATTTAATTTATGATTTTAAACATGTTTAAGAGGGTTTAAAGAAGGTTTTATGATTTTATAAGTTGCTGGAATTTCAGAAAGCATTTTATTTAGGGGATTTTAAGAATTTTAATTACTAGTATGGTAGTACTATGCTAGGAATTAAAAGTAATGGAAGTTTTGATAGTAAAATCAACTTTTGAATATGTTTAAAGGGGGTTTTAAATATTTTTAAGTTGCTGTCTTTTTATTTAAGAGTATTGATTTTAGTTATATTTGAATTCTAGGCGGAGAATATTCCGTAGGAGATTTCTAAAGGGGCTAAAGTGGCCAGTCAACTAGTTTACACAAGGTACGTACATACCTATGTGATGATTGAGATAGCATCATGATTTTATAAAGGAAAATTATATAGTATCATGTATAGGAACTATGTTGAGTTCGTGTATGATTTTTATTATGATGGATTTTGCATGTTTTATGCCTGTGTGCAAACATGTTGATTATAATATTTGATTATGAGTAGAATATCATGTTTGTATGGAATATTGATGCGAGCATGTTAATTGGATTGGGAACTTTATTTATTAATTCACATGGGGGAATTAATATATTTATTAGTATTGGATCATGTTTGATCGTTGTTCCCTTTTTGTATTTCACTACTTTATGAGGACCGTGGGCCTTATTTGGTAAGTTGACAAGTTATGCCTTTGAAAGGTAAGATTGATTGTTGGCTAGGTTCAACAAAGTGAGAAAGGTTGGAATTAAAGAAAGTAATCTTGGATTGTAAGTTGTGTGATCACTTATGTAATCCTAAGATAAAAGAAGTTTAATTGTGAAGGTTGAATTATATTATGTGTTGCTTGTATGTGTGTCATAACAAGTAATAAATTGTAAATCACGTAAAGTGTAACTTGGATAGTAATAAACTTTAGACTTGTGCACGTCTGAAGTTGGACAATCAGGAGTTGGGGTACATGGTGAGCGGGCCATGGCTTTTTTTCGGGAATTGGATTGATCACCATTCCTCTTTTTATTTAAAGGTTCCTCGATATCGTAGGTCATTATGGAATACGGAGTCGCGCCCGTATTTCGTCTTCCTAGGTGAGACTGGTTTTTAGTTAGACAACTCGGTCCAATAACTATTCCATATAATATAATAAAAGTTGATTAAAGTTTAGTTCAAGTAGAAGTTATCTGCGAGAATGTTATATTGTTGTATTATTATTTAACTCTGTTATTATTCCTTAGTATCATGATTAGGATTGTTTTATGTATTGATATGTAGTACTCAGCTTTGCTGATTACGTGCTTTGTTGTGTGTGTTGATCATGGCTTTGCCTTATTGATCCTGTGATGACCCAACTTTGGTGAGCAGATTCTCTAAAGCATTGACATTTACAGGTTCGCAGATGTAGCATCATTGGGAATCTGGGAATGGAGAGCTTGTGTAAATTTAGTTTTGTTATCTTATTCTGCATTAGTCAGATAATGTTATTATTAAGTTGGTTGGTAGACTTTCATAAAGTGGTTTGTTTTTGAAGTACTTAAATTATTATTTACAAAGTTTAGTTTGATGTTTTCCGCTGCAAAATTATGAATAAGCCGATACGTTATCACACGGGCGATAATACTTGGGTAATTCTCTAAGTTTTGTATTATAAATGTCTTTCTGGAAAAAGAGAATTATCGGGGTGTTACAAAGTGGTATCTGGGAGCTTTAGGTTATTTTCAAAACTTTTAGGCGCCTAATTAACTTACTAGTTACTTGAATAAACTCTTAGAATTGCTCCTACTTATTCGTTATAGAAATATATATATTTATTTTATTTTAAAAAGAGGACCGGAAAATATTTTTTATATAGGGTCCGAAATTTTTTTTTTAAGGGGCCGAATTATATATATATATATTTTTTTTTTTTTGAATTGAACTTCGAAGTTAATTTTTTTTAAGTAGCTGATTTTTTTTTTATCGAATTTTTTTTATGTTCGAATTTTTTTTGGTGAAATATTTTATTTTTAGACACTTAATTTTATTATTTTATAAAAGTGTCTGCATTATTTTTTTTTCTTCATGGCTTTGAAGTTTTACTAGTAATATTGTGAGAATGGGTAGCATAGGAAGGGCATATAGGATAGCAATATTATATGTCTGCATTGAATAGTTAGTTCAGTATGTTAATATTTTTCTTCCTTGCTAAATATTCATGATTATTTTCTTCCCTGCTAACTATTCATGATTATTTTCTTCCCTGCAACTGTTTATATATTTCTTCCCTGCTGATTGTTATATTTTGTGCCTATGATGTTGATGGTATATTTTATTGTTATTGTTGGGAATTACGTACAGGAGAGTACTAAAAAAATGTTATTGAATATATTTATTTGTTGTAGATCATTAATCATGTCTGCCAGATTAGGAAGCTATTATAACCCCATTGTTCTGAGTGACGATGAAAGTGATGAGGACATTGCACTTATTGATAATGAATATACCAGTCTGGATTGGATTATGCGTACTTTAATGAGGAGGGATGTAACCAGTGATGATGAGCTCATTGTGGAGTTCGACCATGCTAGAGGCCAGACTAGAAAAGACATCTATCGTGCTTGGTTCAGGTTTGAAACTGATTCGGAGTCAGAGGACGAGGAGCCTCAACCTTCTAGGAGATCTAAACGACAAAGGAGATATGTCGCATATTATGATGAGGACATAGATGAGTCTGAAGATGAGATCTTCGTACCTGAGCTATACATAGAAACTGAGGACAGAAATGATAATGTGATACCTTAGGTTACTGTTTAATTTTTTTTTATTTATTATTCTTCTTAGCAATAGAGGAAATAATATTATAATCAGTTGGTTAGTCGACCAACAGTGATAGCATAGTTTTAGTTTATTTTTTTTACAATCATGGTTCCTTTAGGAAGGTATAATATTATAGCAACAATTATTTCATTTAAATACCCGTATTGGAAGAATAAAAGTTATTACTTAATTATATGAGTGAGTAAAAATTTATTCTGGGCACGTAATGGGAATATTTTTTTTATTTTCATTAGGCAATTATATTCTTGCTTGCTTGTTTCTATTTGCATGTTGATGTGAATATATTTTACATGGATGATTATGTGATCATTAGAGAACATTTCATGTCGAACTTGGAACTAGTTGAGAAATTGTCTGTTGATGCGATCTTTAATGATCAAATCAAATGTTGCCTTCCTAGATGGAAATGTGAGTTATGCTGGAACCTAAAGTAGAGTTATATTACTTACAGGTCCCGAAGTAGAATGGCTAACAACAACGATCTAGCTGCTGCTATTCGCCTGTTGGCTGAAAAATTGACTCAGGAGAGAGCTGAGCGTCCTGAGAGTGCCGGGGATATGTTCGAAAGGCTAGCTAAGGTTAAGCCACCATACTATAAGGGGCAAGCTGACCCTACCTTCCTAGAAAACTGGATTAGGGAGTTTGAGAAACTTTTCGAGGTTGTAAACTGCCCTGAAAATCTGAGAGTGGGTCAGGCTGTGTTGTACCTTAAGGATGAGGCTGATTTATGGTGGAGGGAGAATGGAGTTAGACTGAGTGCTAGAGAAGGGTTCAATTGGGAGGCTTTTGTGACTGCCTTGAGGGGGAAGTTTTACCCTGCATTTATGAGGAAGCAGAAGGCCCAAGAATTCATTAATCTTAGGATGGGTAGTATGACCATTTCTGAGTATTACAGTAAATTCATAGCACTGTCGAGGTTTGCACCCGAGGTTGTAGCTACTCGCAGAGTTGAAAGCTCGGAGATTTGAGCAAGGGTTGACCGATGAGATACAACCTGGGATTAGGAGGTGAGACCTTTACATCCCTAGATATCGTGTATGGGAGAGCCGCCCATATTTATGGACTCCAATCGAGGCGGGATAAAAAGAATCCGGTGGTAGGTGAGAAGAGGAAGGACTTTAATGCTGGGGGAAACCAGGGGAATTTCAAGAAGAATAGGAATGGTAATGGGAATTTTCAAGGAAACAAAGAACCAGGATAACCGCAATAGGGGTCGAGCCGAAAGAGTGTATCATCGCAAGAAGTGTAGCAACAACCACCCCGGGTAGACCGTAAGGGGGAACCAGTTATTTGTAACTACCGCCGGAAGAAGGGCCATAGGGAGTATGAGTGCTTTGCTAAGCAAAAGAAGGAGCAAAATGGCAATGGGGGTAGTAACCAAGCGAGGCCTGGATTCAACCAGCCAGAAATCGGGGTTCGAAGCTGCAGGGGGCACGTAACAATCAAGGAAGCTATAACAAGCCTGCCGCAAAGGAGAACAACCGTAACAAGGCTCCGGGAAAGCCGTTCGTGATGAGCCGCAACGAAGCCGAACGATCCGCCGATGTAGTGTCCGGTACTTTTTCTATTAACACCGTGCAAGTTAAAGCGTTATTTGATTCGGGGGCGACTTATTCTTTTGTCTCGTCATCTCGTTATTAAAAGTCCGGAATTAATCGATTTTGAAGTGATTAATTTGCTCGTTAGTATACCTACCGGTGAGACCATAAGGTGTACCAAGATGTTTAGAAACTTGCCTCTAAAGATAGGAGACTCGTGTTTTTCCTTCCGACTTGATAGAGTTTAATCCGGGAGACCTAGATGTAATTTCGGGGATGGATCGCTAAGTTTATACAAGGCCAAGATAGATTGTGAAGTTCGAAAGTAACTTTAAGGAACCCTTTGGGTAAGTCGACTTCGTATAGACGTTTTGGGAAATCCAAGAACTTTGGGGTCATCTCCGCAATGCAAGTGAAAAAGTTGATGAAGAAGGGGTGTGAGTTATATTTTCGTAGTGTGCAAGATGTGGGTAAAGAGGTTGGGGTAAGTATTGAAGACGTTCCGATTGTGAATGAATTCATGGACGTGTTTCCGAGTGAGATCTCGGGTATGCCGCCTGTTAGAGCTGTTGAGTTCACCATAGACCTAATTCTTGGAACTGCTCCTATATCTAAGGCACCTTATAGAATGGCACCTCCGGAAATGAGTGAGTTGAAGGCGCAGTTGCAAGAATTGTTCGATAAGGGTTATATTAGACCTAGTGCATCACCTTGGGGAGCTCCTGTGTTATTTGTCAAGAAGAAAGATGGGAGTATGAGGTTGTGTATTGATTATAGGGAATTAAATAACGTAACCATCAAGAATAAGTACCCTTTGCCTAGAATCGACGACCTATTTGATCAATTAAATGGAGCGAGCGTGTTCTCGAAAATTGATTTGCGTTCGGGGTATCACCAGTTGAGAGTAGCCGACAAGGATATACCTAAGACTGCATTTAGGACTCGTTACGGTCATTATGAGTTCACCGTAATGCCTTTTGGGTTAACCAATGCACCCGCCATATTTATGGACTTAATGAATAGGATTTTCCATGAGTTCTTAGATAAATTTGTGGTCGTATTCATTGATGATATCCTGATCTATTCGAGGAACGAGAAGGAGCATGATGAGCATTTGAGGATCATATTGGAGACGCTTAGGAAGAATCAATTGTATGCCAAGTTCTCTAAGTGTGAGTTTCGTTTGGAGAAGGTAGCATTTTTGGGTCACTATGTGTCTAAGGAAGGAGTCTCTGTAGATCCTGCTAAGATTCAAGCTGTGAGTGAGTGGCCAACTCCGAAGAATGTGTCTGATATCCGAAGTTTCTTAGGTCTAGCTGGTTATTATAGAAGATTTGTGAGAGATTTCTCGAAGATAGCAAGACCTATGACCAATTTGATGAAAAAAGAGTCAAAGTTCGAGTGGAGTGAGAAGTGCGAGGAAGCCTTTCAGATTTTGAAGGATCGTTTAACCTCCGCGCCTGTTTTGACCCTACCTGATGGGAATGAGGGATTTGAGGTGTATAGTGATGCTTCGAAGAATGGTTTGGGATGTGTGTTACAACAGAATGGGAAGGTGATTGCGTATGCGTCGCGTCGCTGAAACCTTATGAGGCTAATTACCCTACCCATGACCTAGAGTTAGCTGCCATTGTGTTTGCTTTGAAGATTTGGAGACACTACTTGTATGGGGTGACTTGCAAGATATTCACAGACCATAAGAGCTTGAAGTACATCTTTACCCAGAAAGACCTTAATATGAGGCAAAGGAGATGGCTAGAGTTGATAAAGGATTATGACTTAGACATCCAATACCATGAGGGGAAAGCAAATGTAGTCGCTGATGCACTGAGTAGGAAGTCGAGTCATAGCATGAACGCCTTGATAGTTCCTGAGGAGTTGTGTCGAGATATGCAAAGGCTTAGCCTAGAAATTTTAAATCCTCGGGGAGATCGAGGCAAGATTGAGTGCTTTATCATTGGGATTGTCAATTCTAGACGAGATCAAAGAGGGTCAAGTTGGGGATGAGCACTTAGAGAAGATCAAGGAGAAGATGGGTCGTGGCAAGGAAAGTGATTTCAAGATTCATGATGATGGTAGTCTCGAGGTTCAAGGGTAGGTGGTGTGTACCACAAAAGTGTGGCGAGATTAAGAGACGTCTTATGGATGAGGGTCATAATACGCCGTACTGTGCACCCCGGGGGTGACAAGCTGTATAAGGACCTTAAGCGAGATCTATTGGTGGCCAAACATGAAGCGAGAGGTAGCCGAGTATGTGTCTAAGTGCCTAACCCGCCGAAGGTGAAGATAGATCACAAGCGACCCATGGGGAAAGTTCAACATTAGAGGTTCCGGGATGGAAGTGGGATTCCATATCGATGGATTTTGTAATCGCTTTGCCTAGAACAAGGAGTGGTAATGATACTATTTGGGTTATTGTGGACCGTCCGACAAAGCTCGGCTGTTTTCATACCGATCAAGGAGACATGGAAGAAGAAGCAACTAGCCAAGTCATATGTTAAGCATGTGGTGAGACCGCATGGAGTTCCAAAGGATATCATTTCTCGACCGTGACTCTAGATTCCTTTCGAAATTTTGGAAGAAGGTCCAATTAAATCTTGGGACAACATTGAAGATGAGTACGACCTTTCACCCTCGCGATCGATGGTCGACCGAGAGGACTAACCAGACGATGGAGGATATGTTGAGAGCGTGTGCTATTGATTTTCAAGGTAGTTGGGAGGACCAATTAGACCTCGATTGAGTTTTCGTATAACAATAGTTACCATGCGAGCATTAAGATGGCACCGTTTGAGGCCTTATATGGACGGAAATGTAGAAGCCCCATTTGTTGGAATGACTTTAGCGAAAATATAGTCTTGGGGACAGAGTTTATTGAGGAGACCGTTAAGAATGTCGATCGATTCGTGCTAGAATTCAAGCCGCGCAAGATAGACAGAAGAGTTATGCAGACTTGAAGCGTCGCGAAGATGAGTTTGCTATAGGTGATAAAGTGTTCTTGAAAGTATCACCTACTAAAGGAGTCATGCGATTTGGAAAAAAGGGCAAGTTAAGTGCTAAATATGTAGGCCCATATGAGATTCTGGAGCGAGTTGGGAAAGTTGCCTACAGATTGGCATTGCCAATGGAGTTTGAGAAGATGCATGATGTGTTCCATATTTCTCAACTTAAGCGCTATATTCCCGATGAACGTCATGTCCTAGAGCCCGAACGAATTCGGATCGATAGTAGCCTCACATATGAGGAAAGGCCCGTCGGGATTCTCGACAGAAAAGTGCGTAGTACACGCAATAAGGATGTCTACATCGTGAAAGTACTTTGGTCTAACCACGAATCTGAAGAGGCAACGTGGGAAGCCGAAGATGAGATGAAAAAGAAGTATCCAGATCTGTTCCTTGAGGTGAGTTACGAGGGCGTAACTCGTTTTCTTTAAGGGGGATAGAATGTGATAAATTTCGCGCTTTTTGTCTATATTTATGAGATTTTTATGCATATGTATGCCTATGTTGGGTAATTTGCACATGTTAGTGCTAAAGAAGTAGACTCTCCGCATAAGAAAGCGTGTTCATAAGTAACACAAGTGTTTTAAGTTAGCAAAAGTGTGCACCAGTGGCAAAATTCTTCGTAAACTTTCGAAAAGTTTAGTTCAAGTTTTGAAAGATATGTGAGTTTTCGTGTCAAGTTTCGGGACGAAACTTCTTTTAAGGGGGGTAGACTGTAATCCCCCATAATTTTAAAGGATTTTATAAATATATTTTATCATTTATATATTTATATTTTAGTTCAAATGATTTTTATTATTAAAGTAGGTTGACTATTTTTGAAAGTCAAATGAAATTATTTTAAGGATTTAAGGAAATTGAAAATATTTTAATTAATCATGCTTGAAAAAGGTTTGAAATATGAATTTGATTTAGAAAAGAAGTCTAATGGACTTGAGGAACCCAAATTCTAAGTAGATTAGGAAAGAGGAGTTATATTGATACTAGGAGTCCTCATTCATCAATCCTAGTTATCATCGAATCCTATTTAAACTTAAATTCCTTTTTCCTAAGCCCAAAAGGAAACCCTAACTATAAATACCCTAAGCCCAATTATTTTACCCTACACAAATTATTTTTCTTCACTCATCCTCTCAAAATTTTTCTCTCTCTCTCTCTCTCCTCTTCCACGTAATTTTTGTTTCTTTTTCCTCTCAAGCTTTTGTTTCTTCTTCTTCAAGTAACGCTTTCTTCTTCGCTAAGAAACGTCACCGCCGCCGCCGTTGACCACCGTGGACCGCCGCTGCTGCCACCAAGACCCTTCCTTGGCCGGCGCATCCTCCCTTTCATCTTGAGTTGGTTTAATTCTTTCCTTTTCCTCAAGTTTTCCATTAAAGACTATGTTTTTATGTTTTATTTTAATGTTAATCATGATTATCAATGTTAATTTACTGTTTTAATGAATAATCTTGATTCATATATATATATTATATTATAAGAATAAAAATTCAGATTTATTTATTATTGTTAGATTTAAGTTTTAATAATTAAAGCATGGATTTTTAGGGTGTTAATGATTAGAAAATCATAGTAGCATATTAAATACTATGAGATTAATTTAATTTATGATTTTAAACATGTTTAAGAGGGTTTAAAGAAGGTTTTATGATTTTATAAGTTGCTGGAATTTCAGAAAGCATTTTATTTAGGGGATTTTAAGAATTTTAATTACTAGTATGGTAGTACTATGCTAGGAATTAAAAGTAATGGAAGTTTTGATAGTAAAATCAACTTTTGAATATGTTTAAAGGGGGTTTTAAATATTTTTAAGTTGCTGTCTTTTTATTTAAGAGTATTGATTTTAGTTATATTTGAATTCTAGGCGGAGAATATTCCGTAGGAGATTTCTAAAGGGGCTAAAGTGGTCAGTCAACTAGTTTACACAAGGTACGTACATACCTATGTGATGATTGAGATAGCATCATGATTTTATAAAGGAAAATTATATAGTATCATGTATAGGAACTATGTTGAGTTCGTGTAAAAATTTGATGCGTGTCGTTTCCACAACAAAATTAAATTTATAAATCACTCACTAACTCTAACAGATAGATAGGGAAAGTAAGGGTCGAACCCACAGAGACTGCGTTATTATCTTAAACTAATTATTTAATTATATATATAATAGTTATATAAATTGGGGGGTTTTTAAATATCAAAACTATACTATACTATTAAACTGAAATTATGAAAATATAAATTGCTGGAAATAAATTTGGCTTTAAAATATAATAAAGAAGCTAATAAGAGACATGTAACTTTCTATAGATATTGGGTATAATCATTGACTCATTCGACTAGCCTAGGATAGATTGGTTAACTATATAATCCATTGAAAGCAAGTAAATTACTAGTTTTATCTTTCTTACTCGTTAAATCCCGTGAAAGCACGCAAATTTAATCCTAATCAAGCTAAATTAATCCAACCATGAAAGCATGTATCAAATTATCAAACTTGACAGCATTAGAAACACCAATCAACTGAACCCAAATTAACCAGTAAGCTGCAACTAATTGAATTCAATTATTACATAAGATTCTAGCAATTATAATTAGACCAGAAAGCTGCAACCTAATTAAAACTACTATCAATCTAACAATATGAATACATGAAATAATTTAGGTGATCAATCTAAATCAATAAACATGAATCAAAAGCCAGAGAATAAACCTTGTATAAATACCCAAAAGAAACTAATCGTTTATAACACAAACAAAAACGTAATCTCATAAACCCATATATCAAATAGTCAATTACATGTTCCTACTATTGTAAAACTACTCTAAATTAGACATAAAAACAAAGAAAATAGATAGAAAGGATAGAGAGAACTCATGAGAGACGAATTTTCGTCTACATCTTCGTCGTCCTCTGTCTTCCTTCACTCCCGTCTGCTACTTCGTCCGCCTTCTTTTTCTTTTTCTTTTTCTGCGGCCTTTTTTTTGGTCCTCCTTCTTTCGCCTCCTCTAAAACGCTCTGCCTGCTCTTTTTATTGTTGCTGTCCAGTCTTAATCAAAACCCTTGCCAACTTATCCGTGTATCAGCCCAACAAAACAAACAATGAGGCTTGACTTCTCTTTTCTTTTTAATTCTTTTATTTTCTTTCTTTTCACTTCCTTACTTCCATTTGCTGCGTGGACTTTGATGACAAATATTAGACTGGCCCATTCTTTTCAACCTTGTGCATTCACATAAAAGGAAATCCAAATTCCCTTTTTGTACTTCTTGCTTCATGGTTTGATTTAAGTGGCCTTAGCCCATTTAATTGCTAAGGCTAATTTTCATCTCTTTAACTCTAAAATTATAATGTACCTGCCAACATTCGATAAATTATTAATAGTATAAAATATAACATAGGTTAAACTAATAAATAATCATATAAACTCAATTACTAGGTAACCTATAAAAATGATTAAAACCCACAACTCATAGTTCATAATATAAATAAATAGCTACTAAGAGGGAATAAGAAGGTTATAATATATAATAATTATTTTCCAACTCTATTTAAATGCGTTATCACTTAATAATTAAAACAGACACAAATTAGACTTATTACTCTAAAAATTATTATCAAGTGATTATAACCGAAATATCATAAAAGTATAACGTTTAACCCATATAACTCAACAGACGACACTAAAAATAGTAATAAATAGGGCAAAAATATGTATAAATAGGCACTTATCAAATTCCCCCCACACTTAGCTTTTGGTCGTCCTCGATCAAAATATTACTAAAAATAAACTAAATGCAACCTATCAACTAAATACAAGATCTAATTCATCACCTCAAGTTCCTTTATTGGAAATAACTAAATTAGACAAGTATGAGACAAGAAACTAAAACATTTTAAGTTAGTCACAAAAACATTGAGAAAACGTTAGTGGGAATGCTATACTCTTGGTGTTGAAAGTGTCATACTATCAAAACTCATAATACTTCACGGACAAATGATTTTCTTTGCAACTCAAAGATAGCTAGCAATGAGGTCACATTTATGGATATATCAAGTTCAATAGATAGACCCTCACAGGTATAATTTTAACACTCTACTCTCATGTGTTTAGGGTTAAATAATATTCACTCAAACATGTAACCAAGTCGACTCTAAATGAAGTATTTTTCTTTAAACTTGACTATCGTCTCAATTCTCCGCTTTAAGAGTGATAAGATGCATAAAGATCAAAAGGGCTTGTAAAGGGTTGTAACGTGGCTAAGGTTTGAGGGTAGGGATATATATAGGGAAATGTGGTGGTAAAAGCCAACTAGTGGAGTAAATGATATTTAAGAACGATGGCCAACAAGTACAAAGGCCACAAAACATCCAACTAGAAACGTAACACATTTTTCACCAATAAAATTCAAGTACGACCTTCCTTATCATCCCCAACAATTTTCATTCGCCACCGCAAAATCACAACTTCTCTTTTTCTTCTCAAAAGATTTCACACTTTTTTTTTCCTTTTTTTTTTCTTTTTTTTTTCTATTTCATGTAACATATGCAAAACTTTCTATTATTCACCCTTTTACGACAACATCACAACACAATTTCAAATCAACTGATCAAAATAATTACTCCAACTAGCTAGACTTGGGTTCCAGTCCATAGGTTTGTAATGCGGGTAGTCATAAAAATAAGTAACTCAAAGGCTCAAAAGGGCTAAACAAGGATAATATTATATAAAAGAAAAATATCTGAGGCTAATATATGTGAAAAGAACGCCTAAATCATTTCTTCATAACATTTGTCACGAAGTCTCAAAGAGTACCAAGTCAAGTTCAAGAACCATACTTCATTGAGGAACCAACACACAAGAAAATAAAAATAAAAAATAAAGACCTGGTTCGGGATGTGTCGGCCTAATAGGTTCGTAAGCTCACGGGTTTTGGTCTATCTATCGAGCCAACTTATTTAAGAGAAGCAAGATAATTTGTCCAATTATATTATGAATATCTCAAGTTCAACCATTCTTTTCCAATTATATAGACATTACCAAAAAAAAAAATTTATTTCGAAAACATATTATTTTCAAAAACAAGTTAGATTAGAGTTTCTTATCAACTTACTAATAGCCATTCCTTAGGAAGTTAAGAGGTGAAATCCTAAATAATGCAAACAAATCCTAAAACTAATGCAAATAAAAGCACATTATTTTTTTATTTTTTTTTACGAATGCACATGAATAAAACTACTACGCAGATGCAAATACATACATCAAGCTCAAGAAAATTTCGGCAGCATCTCCCCTAAAATGTGACAATCTATATTTTTTATTATTTCAATCACAACGCCTATCATCCAGCAGATATCAATCCAGCACAACTTCATCATTCAGCTCAAAATAACTCCAAAATTCCCCCCACACTTAAAATCAACATTGTCCTCAATGTTTATAAAATCAAACTAAAAAAAATAGAAGTGGGGAGAAGAAAAGAAACATGGGAAACAAAGAAGGAGACAACCTGGTGTATGAAGACTTTAGAAATATTCTCCATATATTAGTTGGTGTCCTGAAAATTGCAATTAAACGGGGAAGAAGATGTGCAGCGGTGTGTAGCAACAATGTGTAGTAGCTAACATATTCAGCAACATCAGCAAATGGGCAGAAGGCAGAGCATCCGAGATCAACAATACACAGAGTAGTTAGAGTAGTTTATTGAACTGAAGAAAAATAAAATAAAATAGAAAACAATAAATCCTTGGGTTGCCTCCCAAGCGGCGCCTTTAGTTTCTCGTCGTTGGCTCGACATTGAAAAATTGTATGCGGAATCAAACACCCGCTGCCCCACACGCAATGTAAGCTAAAGCTATCTCTCGTGCACTCCAAACACAATGTAGTAAAAGCCTTCCTACAAACCAAACTATCATATTAAAGCAAAATTGAACGTGCAACTCATTTTTAGAACATAAAGGCTCTTTCCATTTGGTTTGGTTACAAAAATGCAGCAAGTTTATCAATTCAAACTTAGGCTTATAAGACTCATAATTAGGTGCAAAAGATAAACTTAATGACTTAGATAATGGCATGGATGGTTCAAGAGCATAAGAAAAGTCTTGTACAGAATAGCTATCATTGACTTCAACTATAGGAGAAAGTGTGGTGTCTGCTTCTATTTCAAGTGGTGAAGGTGAGTCATTCTCAAGCATTTCAATTAAATCATCAAGCTCAATTTGTGAAGTATCTCCCATAGAATTAATTAGAATATCAGAATTAGGTTTGGTCTCAATACCTAATAGCCGCTCTAAATCCTCAATTTCCATCAATGCAACCTCATTAAAGCTATATGACTTATGCCCAACATCTTCAATTTCTTTATATTCTTCGTAAGGTTTTGCTTTAAGTCCATCCAATTTTGTTTTCAAATTATTTTCAAAAGAACAAGGTAAAATATCCGAGTCTTTAGTGTAATAATCCACTAGCCACTGTTCATCATCCTCATCATCAGAATCTTCAAACTCATCCCATATTCTCTTATTGGTTTCTTTGGACTCCTTATGGGTAACCTCAAATTTATTATCCACCTCACTTATACAACTAAAGTCCTTATCATTGTTCAAAATCATGGCATTAGTTTCACCTAAAAAGTAAGTTGGAGGTTTCTCTAAAACTTGTCCATCTAATTTATTCTCTATGTTTCTAAGTGTGGCACACAAGCTTTCAATTTGGGTGTCTAGATGGTGGAGATAGTTCTCAGTTTGTTCATGACTACTAGACCCATGAGAGTGAACTTGCCCTATTTGGAGAGCTAATTGCTTTACTAAATTTTCCAAAGACTCATGTTGGGTGCCAAATCTGGAAACTTGGTTACTAACACTAGAGATTACATCTTGAACTTCAGCAATTCGTTCAGTTTGTTCTCTTACCTGATTTTTCACTTTTTCGTCACAATTATTCTTTATCTCATAATGTTGATTGTTAAAGGCCAAAGTCGATATTAACTCTCTAGCTTCACTAGGAGTTTTCTTCTCTAAGGCACCACAACTAGCAATGTCCATCAAATACTTTTGATCATCCAACAACCCATCATAAAAACATTCAATCAAGAATTGCTCACTAAGTTGATGTTGGTGGCAAGAAATATATAGTCTATTAAACCTTTGCCAATACTCACTTAGAGACTCAGTTTCGTCTTGCTTAATATGACAAATTTGCTTTCGTATAGATCGAATTTTACTCAGAGGTTGGTATTTTTCCATAAAAGCTCTTTCTAGACCATCCCAAGAAGTAATAGATTTAGGTGGAAGAAGATAAAGCCAATCTCTAGCCAAGTCATGTAAAGTAATGGGGAAAGCACGAAGCCGAATTTGGTCATCATCTATACCCTCAAAATGCAAAGTTGAACAAGCAACATAAAACTCATGTATATGTCTTTGGGGATCCTCGTTTGCACCGCCATAAAATTTAGGGAGTAGAGAGATAAAACAAGAATTAAACTTAAATGATTTTTCTAAGAGAGGAAAGACAATACTTAAAGATTGCACCCCTAAAGAAGGGTATAATAATTGTTTTAAAGTTTTCTCACCCTCTCCAGACATCCCAAAAGGCTATTGTTTGCAAATAAACTAGCAAGTAAATGATATTAATCTACTAACCAAAGTATAAAAAAAAATCAACAAAAACCAATTAAAAAAACAAAACTAGCTTTAAGATAATAAAAAAAACAGTCCCCCGGCAACGGCGCCAAAATTGGATGCGTGTCGTTTCCACAACAAAATTAAATTTATAAATCACTCACTAACTCTAACAGATAGATAGGGAAAGTAAGGGTCGAACCCACAGAGACTGCGTTATTATCTTAAACTAATTATTTAATTATATATATAATAGTTATATAAATTGGGGGGTTTTTAAATATCAAAACTATACTAAACTATTAAACTGAAATTAGGAAAATATAAATTGTTGGAAATTAATTTGGTTTTAAAATATAATAAAGAAGCTAATAGGAGACAAGTAATTTCCTCTTGATGATAGGGTTTAATCATTGAATCATTAAACTAGTCGATAGATAGATTGGTTAACAAATAATCCCTTGAACGCAAGAAAATTAGTCGCTTTATCATTCATACTATCTAAACCCCCGTGAACACACGCAAGTTCAGTCCCTAATCAATATTATCAATTTAATAATGAAAGCATGTATTAAATTAACAAACTTGACCGCTTTAAGAACACCAATCGGTTAACTTTAATCAAGCCGGTAAAGTTCGCAACTAAATTAAAATTAACATCACACAAAATTCCAGCAATAATATCAGACAAGAAAGCTTCAACCTAATAATATTACTGTTAATGCAAGCAGATAACCATGAATAAAACCCTAGGTGATCAATCTAAAATTAACATTCATGAATTATAAACTTAGATAATGAATTTCGTGTGAATATCCACTCAAACTAATCAATTGAACAAACAAAAATCATAATCTCATAAACCCATAACAAGATTCAATTACATGTTCCTACTAGTTTAAACTACTCTAAATTAGACATGAAAACAAAGAAAAGAGATAGAAAAGAGTAGAGAAAACTCATTAGGGACGAATTTCTAGACCGAAATTTCGTCTTCTCGAACCGCTTCGTTATCTTTGTCTTCGCCGTGCTCTCGTTCCTTGCCTTCTTCTTCGGCTTTTTTTTGGTCCTCCTTCTTTCGCCTCCTCTAAAACGCTCTGCCTGCTCTTTTTATTTATCTGTTAAAGCTGTTTTTTTTTCTTTTTAATTGGTTTTTGTTGATTTCTTTTTGATACTTTGGTTAGTAGATTAATATCATTTACTTGCTAGTTTATTTGCAAACAATAGCCTTTTGGGATGTCTGGAGAAGGTGAGAAAACTTTAAAACAATTATTATACCCTTTTTTAGGGGTGCAATCTTTAAGTATTGTCTTTCCTCTCTTAGAAAAATCATTTAAGTTTAATTCTTGTTTTATCTCCCTACTCCCTAAATTTTATGGCGGTGCAAATGAGGATCCCCAAAGACATATACATGAGTTTTATGTTGCTTGTTCAACTTTGCATTTTGAGGGTATAGATGATGACCAAATTCGGCTTCGTGCTTTCCCCATTACTTTACATGACTTGGCTAGAGATTGGCTTTACCTTCTTCCACCTAAATCTATTACTTCTTGGGATGGTCTAGAAAGAGCTTTTATGGAAAAATACCAGCCTCTGAGTAAAATTCGATCTATACGAAAGCAAATTTGTCATATTAAGCAAGACGAAACTGAGTCTCTAAGTGAGTATTGGCAAAGGTTTAATAGACTATGTATTTCTTGCCACCAACATCAACTTAGTGAGCAATTCTTGATTGAATGTTTTTATGATGGGTTGTTGGATGATCAAAAGTATTTGATGGACATTGCTAGTTGTGGTACCTTAGAGAAGAAAACTCCTAGTGAAGCTAGAGAGTTAATATCGACTTTGGCCCTTAACAATCAACATTATGAGATAAAGAATAATTGTGACGAAAAAGTGAAAAATCAGGTAAGAGAACAAACTGAACGAATTGCTGAAGTTCAAGATGTAATCTCTAATGTTAGTAACCAAGTTTCCAGATTTGGCACCCAACATGAGTCTTTGGAAAATTTAGTAAAGCAATTAGCTCTCCAAATAGGGCAAGTTCACTCTCATGGGTCTAGTAGTCATGAACAAACTGAGAACTATCTCCACCATCTAGACACCCAACTTGAAAGCTTGTGTGCCACACTTAGAAACATAGAGAATAAATTAGATGGACAAGTTTTAGAGAAACCTCAAACTTACTTTTTAGGTGAAACTAATGCCATGATTTTGAACAATGATAAGGACTTTAGTTGTATAAGTGAGGTGGATAATAAATTTGAGGTTACCCATAAGGAGTCCAAAGAAACCAATAAGAGAATATGGGATGAGTTTGAAGATTCTGATGATGAGGATGATGAACAGTGGCTAGTGGATTATTACACTAAAGACTCGGATATTTTACCTTGTTCTTTTGAAAATAATTTGAAAACATAATTGGATGGACTTAAAGCAAAACCTTACGACGAATATAAAGAAATTGAAGATGTTGGGCATAAGTCATATAGCTTTAATGAGGTTGCATTGATGGAAATTGAGGATTTAGAGCGGCTATTAGGTATTGAGACCAAACCTAATTCTGATATTCTAATTAATTCTATGGAGACACTTCACAAATTGAGCTTGATGATTTAATTGAAATGCTTGAGAATGACTCACCTTCACCACTTGAAATAGAAGAAGACACCACACTTTCTCCTATAGTTGAAGTCAATGATAGCTATCCTGTACAAGACTTTTCTTATGCTCTTGAACCATCCATGCCATTATCTAAGTCACTAAGTTTATCTTTTGCACCTAATTATGAGTCTTATAAGCCTAAGTTTGAATTGATAAACTTGCTGCATTTTTGTAACCAAACCAAATGGAAAGAGCCTTTATGTTCTAAAAATGAGTTGCACGTTCAATTTTGCTTTAATATGATAGTTTGGTTTGTAGGAAGGCTTTTACTACATTGTGTTCGGAGTGCACGAGAGATCGCTTTAGCTTCTGTTGTGTATGGGGCAGCGGGTGTTTGATTCCGCATACAATTTTCCAATGTCGAGCCAACGACGAGAAACTAAAGGCGTTGCTTGGGAGGCAACCCAAGGATTTATTGTTTTCTATTTTTTTTTTTTCTTCAGTTCAATAAACTACTATAACTACTCTGTGTATTGTTGATCTAGGATGCTCTGCCTTCTGCCCATTTGCTGATGTTGCTGAATATGCTAGCTACTACACATTGTTGCTACACACCGCTGCTCATCTTCTTCCCCGTTTAATTGCAATTTTCAGGACACCAACTAATATATGGAGAATATTTCTACAGTCTACATAGTCTACATACACCAGGTTGTCTCCTTCTTTGTTTCTCCTGTTTCTTTTCTTCTCCCCATTTCTATTTTTAGTTTGATTTTATAAACATTGAGGACAATGTTGATTTTAAGTGTGGGGGGAATTTTGGAGTTATTTTGAGCTGAATGATGAAGTTGTGCTGGATTGATATCTGCTGGATTACAGGCATTGTGATTGAAATAATAAAAAATATAGATTGTCACATTTTAGGGGAGATGCTGCCGAAATTTTCTAGAGCTTGATGTATGTATTTGCATCTGCATAGTAGTTTTATTCATGTGCATTCGTAAAAAAAATAAATAATGTGCTTTTATTTGCATTAGTTTTAGGATTTGTTTGCGTTATTTAGGATTTCACCTCTTAACTTCCTAAGGAATGGCTATTAGTAAGTTGATAAGAAACTCTAATCTAACTTGTTTTTGAAAATAATATGTTTTCGAAATAAAATTTTTTTTTTTGGTAATGTCTATATAATTGGAAAAGAATGGTTGAACTTGAGATATTCATAATATAATTGGACAAATTATCTTGCTTCTCTTAAATAAGTTGGCTCGATAGATAGACCAAAACCTGTGAGCTTCTGAACCTATTAGACTGACACATCTGAACCAGTCTTTATTTTTTATTTTTATTTTCTTGTGTGTTGGTTCCTCAATGAAGTATGGTTCTTGAACTTGACTTGGTACTCTTTGAGACTTCTGTGACAAATGTTATGAAGAAATGATTTAGGCGTTCTTTTCATATATATTAGCCTCAGATATTTTTCTTTTATATAATATTATCCTTGTTTAGCCCTTTTGAGCCTTTGAGTTACTTATTTTTATGACTACCCGCATTACAAACCTATGGACTGGAACCCAAGTCTAGCTAGTTGGAGTAATTATTTTGATCAGTTGATTTGAAATTGTGTTGTGATGTTGTCGTAAAAGGGTGAATAATAGAAAGTTTTGCATATGTTACATGAAATAGAAAAAAAAAAAAGAAAAAAAAGGAAAAAAAGTGTGAAATCTTTTGAGAAGAAAAAGAGAAGTTGTGATTTTGCGGTGGCGAATGAAAATTGTTGGGGATGATAAGGAAGGTCGTACTTGATTTTTATTGGTGAAAAAGTGTGTTACGTTTCTAGTTGGATGTTTTGTGGCCTTGTACTTGTTGGCTATCGTTCTTAAATATCATTTACTCCACTAGTTGGCTTTTACCACCACATTTCCCTATATATATCCCTACTTTCAAACCTTAGCCACGTTACAACCCTTTACAAGCCCTTTTGATCTTTATGCATCTTATCACTCTTAAAGTGGAGAATTGAGACGATAGTCAAGTTTAAAGAAAAATACTTCATTTAGAGTCGACTTGGTTACATGTTTGAGTGAATATTATTTAACCCTAAACACATGAGAGTAGAGTGTTAAAATTATACCTGTGAGGGTCTATCTATTGAACTTGATGTATTCATAAATGTGACCTCATGCTAGCTATCTTTGAGTTGCAAAGAAAATCATTTGTCCGTGAAGTATTATGAGTTTGGATAGTATGACACTTTCAACACCAAGAGTATAGCATTCCCACTAACGTTTTCTCAATATTTTTGTGACTAACTTAAAAAGTTTTAGTTTCTTGTCTCATACTTGTCTAATTTAGTTATTTCCAATAAAGAAACTTGAGGTGATGAATTAGATCTTGCATTTAGTTGGTAGGTAGCATTTAGTTTACTTTTAGTAGTACTTTTAGTAGCAATTTATATTTTCATAATTTCAGTTTAATAGTATAGTATAGTTTTGATATTTAAAAACCCCCCAATTTATATAACTATTATATATATAATTAAATAATTAGTTTAAGATAATAACGCGATCTACGTGGGTTCGTACTTACTTTCCCTATCTATCCGTTAGAGTTAGTGAGTGATTTATAAATTTAATTTTGTTGTGGAAACGACACGCATCAAATTTTGAGACGAAAAAATTAAATTTATAAATCACTCACTAACTCTAACAGATAGATAGGAAAAGAAGGTCGAACCCACTAGACTGCGTTATTATCTTAAACTAATTATTTAATTATATATATAATAGTTATATAAATTGGGGGGTTTTTAAATATCAAAACTATACTATACTATTAAACTGAAATTATGAAAATATAAATTGCTGAAATAAATTTGGCTTTAAAATATAATAAAGAAGCTAATAAGAGACATGTAACTTTCTATAGATATTGGGTATAATCATTGACTCATTCGACTAGCCTAGGATAGATTGGTTAACTATATAATCCATTGAAAGCAAGTAAATTACTAGTTTTATCTTTCTTACTCGTTAAATCCCGTGAAAGCACGCAAATTTAATCCTAATCAAGCTAAATTAATCCAACCATGAAAGCATGTATCAAATTATCAAACTTGACAGCATTAGAAACACCAATCAACTGAACCCAAATTAACCAGTAAGCTGCAACTAATTGAATTCAATTATTACATAAGATTCTAGCAATTATAATTAGACCAGAAAGCTGCAACCTAATTAAAACTACTATCAATCTAACAATATGAATACATGAAATAATTTAGGTGATCAATCTAAATCAATAAACATGAATCAAAAGCCAGAGAATAAACCTTGTATAAATACCCAAAAGAAACTAATCGTTTATAACACAAACAAAAACGTAATCTCATAAACCCATATATCAAATAGTCAATTACATGTTCCTACTATTGTAAAACTACTCTAAATTAGACATAAAAACAAAGAAAATAGATAGAAAGGATAGAGAGAACTCATGAGAGACGAATTTTCGTCTACATCTTCGTCGTCCTCTGTCTTCCTTCACTCCCGTCTGCTACTTCGTCCGCCTTCTTTTTCTTTTTCTTTTTCTGCGGCGTCTTCCTCCCTCCTTTTGTGCGTCTCATAACCCTCCCTTTTATTGATGCTGTTGAGTGGGATAACCAACCAAGGCCCAAGGATTCTTCTCCCTTCACTTTTCCGCCAATGCTGCGTGTCCTATTGGCCCAAAAAGTAGTATTTTGTCATTTTCTTAATTCTCTTTCGTTTACTCCTTTTGCCTCACTTGATTAAATATGTGCAGTATCTTGGCACATTTGGGCTTTAGTCCAACTTCTAAGTAGCCACATGGGTTTTCACCAAAGAAAGCTAAATCTCCTCCACTTCTTGTTGCATGGTTTGATTTAAATGGGTTTAGCCCATAAAATTGCTAAGGCTAATTTTCATTACTTTGACTCTAAAATTATAATGTACCTGCCACATACGATAAAATATTACTAGTATAGAAATATAATATGGGTCAAACTAATAAATAATCATATAAACCTAGCTACTAATAGGGAATAAGTAAGTTATAGTATATAATAATTCAAACTTATTATTTAACCCAAATAACCTAAAAGTATAATATTTAACCCATATAACTCAACAGACGACACTAAACGTATTATATTAGAGGGTAAAAATATGTATAAATATGCACTTATCAATGATTTTTATTATGATGGATTTTGCATGTTTTATGCCCGTGTGCAAACATGTTGATTATAATATTTGATTATGAGTAGAATATCATGTTTGTATGGAATATTGATGCGAGCATGTTAATTGGATTGGGAACTTTATTTATTAATTCACATGGGGAATTAATATATTTATTAGTATTGGATCATGTTTGATCGTTGTTCCCTTTTTGTATTTCACTACTTTATGAGGACCGTGGGCCTTATTTGGTAAGTTGACAAGTTATGCCTTTGAAAGGTAAGATTGATTGTTGGCTAGGTTCAACAAAGTGAGAAAGGTTGGAATTAAAGAAAGTAATCTTGGATTGTAAGTTGTGTGATCACTTATGTAATCCTAAGATAAAAGAAGTTTAATTGTGAAGGTTGAATTATATTATGTGTTGCTTGTATGTGTGTCATAACAAGTAATAAATTGTAAATCACGTAAAGTGTAACTTGGATAGTAATAAACTTTAGACTTGTGCACGTGCGAAGTTGGACAATCGGGGAGTTGGGGTACATGGTGAGCGGGCCATGACTTTTTTCGGGAATTGGATTGATCACCATTCCTCTTTTTATTTAAAGGTTCCTCGATATCATAGGTCATTATGGAATACGGAGTCGCGCCCGTATTTCGTCTTCCTAGGTGAGACTGGTTTTTAGTTAGACAACTCGGTCCAATAACTATTCCATTTAATATAATAAAAGTTGATTAAAGTTTAGTTCGGTAGAAGTTATCTTGGAATGTTATATTGTTGTATTATTATTTAACTCTGTTATTATTCCTTAGTATCATGATTAGGATTGTTTTATGTATTGATATGTAGTACTCAGCTTTGCTGATTACGTGCTTTGTTGTGTGTGTTGATCATGGCTTTGCCTTATTGATCCTGTGATGACCAAACTTTGGTGAGCAGATTCTCTAAAGCATTGACATTTACAGGTTCGCAGATGTAGCATCATTGGGAATCTGGGAATGGAGAGCTTGTGTAAATTTAGTTTTGTTATCTTATTCTGCATTAGTCAGATAATGTTATTATTAAGTTGGTTGGTAGACTTTCATAAAGTGGTTTGTTTTTGAAGTACTTAAATTATTATTTACAAAGTTTAGTTTGATGTTTTCCGCTGCAAAATTATGAATAAGCCGATACGTTATCACACGGGCGATAATACTTGGGTAATTCTCTAAGTTTTGTATTATAAATGTCTTTCTGGAAAAAGAGAATTATCGGGGTGTTACAAAGTGGTATCTGGGAGCTTTAGGTTATTTTCAAAACTTTTAGGCGCCTAATTAACTTACTAGTTACTTGAATAAACTCTTAGAATTGCTCCTACTTATTCGTTATAGAAATATATATATATATTTATTTTATTTTAAAAAGAGGACCGGAAAATATTTTTTATATAGGGTCCGAAATTTTTTTTTTAAGGGGCCGAATTATATTATATATATACCCTACCCATGACCTAGAGTTAGCTGCCATTGTGTTTGCTTTGAAGATTTGGAGGCACTACTTGTATGGGGTGACTTGCAAGATATTCACAGACCATAAGAGCTTGAAGTACATCTTTACCCAGAAAGACCTTAATATGAGGCAAAGGAGATGGCTAGAGTTGATAAAGGATTATGACTTAGACATCCAATACCATGAGGGGAAAGCAAATGTAGTCGCCGATGCACCGAGTAGGAAGTCGAGTCATAGCATGAACGCCTTGATAGTTCCTGAGGAGTTGTGTCGAGATATGCAAAGGCTTAGCCTAGAAATTTTAAATCCTGGGGAGATCGAGGCAAGATTGAGTGCTTTATCATTGGGATTGTCAATTCTAGACGAGATCAAAGAGGGTCAAGTTGGGGATGAGCACTTAGAGAAGATCAAGGAGAAGATGGGTCGTGGCAAGGAAAGTGATTTCAAGATTCATGATGATGGTAGTCCGAGGTTCAAGGGTAGGTGGTGTGTACCACAAAAGTGTGGCGAGATTAAGAGACGTCTTATGGATGAGGGTCATAATACGCCGTACTCGTGCACCCCGGGGGTGACAAGCTGTATAAGGACCTTAAGCGAGATCTATTGGTGGCCAAACATGAAGCGAGAGGTAGGCGAGTATGTGTCTAAGTGCCTAACCCGCCGTAAGGTGAAGATAGATCACAAGCGACCCATGGGGAAAGTTCAACATTAGAGGTTCCGGGATGGAAGTGGGATTCCATATCGATGGATTTTTGTAATCGCTTTGCCTAGAACAAGGAGTGGTAATGATACTATTTGGGTTATTGTGGACCGTCCGACAAAGTCGGCTGTTTTCATACCGATCAAGGAGACATGGAAGAAGAAGCAACTAGCCAAGTCATATGTTAAGCATGTGGTGAGACCGCATGGAGTTCCAAAGGATATCATTTCGACCGTGACTCTAGATTCCTTTCGAAATTTTGGAAGAAGGTCCAATTAAATCTTGGGACAACATTGAAGATGAGTACAACCTTTCACCCCGCGACCGATGGTCGACCGAGAGGACTAACCAGACGATGGAGGATATGTTGAGAGCGTGTGCTATTGATTTTCAAGGTAGTTGGGAGGACCAATTAGACCCGATTGAGTTTTCGTATAACAATAGTTACCATGCGAGCATTAAGATGGCACCGTTTGAGGCCTTATATGGACGGAAATGTAGAAGCCCCATTTGTTGGAATGACTTTAGCGAAAATATAGTCTTGGGGACAGAGTTTATTGAGGAGACCGTTAAGAATGTCGATCGATTCAGGCTAGAATTCAAGCTGCGCAAGATAGCCGAGAAGAGTTATGCGGACTTGAAGCGTCGCGAAGATGAGTTTGCTATAGGTGATAAAGTGTTCTTGAAAGTATCACCTACTAAAGGAGTCATGCGATTTGGGAAAAAGGGCAAGTTAAGTGCTAAATATGTAGGCCCATATGAGATTACGGAGCGAGTTGGGAAAGTTGCCTCTGATTGGCATTGCCAATGGAGTTTGAGAAGATGCATGATGTGTTCCATATTTCTCAACTTAAGCGCTATATTCCCGATGAACGTCATGTCCTAGAGCCCGAACGAACCGGATCGATAGTAGCCTCACATATGAGGAAAGGCCTGTCAGGATTCTCGACAGAAAAATGCGTAGTACACGCAATAAGGATGTCTACATCGTGAAAGTACTTTGGTCTAACCACGAATCTGAAGAGGCAACGTGGGAAGCCGAAGATGAGATGAAAAAGAAGTATCCAGATCTGTTCCTTGAGGTGAGTTACGAGGGCGTAACTCGTTTTCTTTAAGGGGGATAGAATGCGATAAATTTCGCGCTTTTTGTCTATTTTTATGAGATTTTTATGCATATGTATGCCTATGTTGAGTAATTTGCACATGTTAGTGCTAAAGAAGTAGACTCTCCGCATAAGAAAGCGTGTTCATAAGTAACACAAGTGTTTTAAGTTAGCAAAAGTGTGCACCAGTGGCAAAATTTTTCGTAAACTTTCGAAAAGTTTAGTTCAAGTTTTGAAAGATATGTGAGTTTTCGTGTCAAGTTTCGGGACGAAACTTCTTTTAAGGGGGGTAGACTGTAATCCCCCATAATTTTAAAGGATTTTATAAATATATTTTATCATTTATATATTTATATTTTAGTTCAAATGATTTTTATTATTAAAGTAGGTTGACTATTTTTGAAAGTCAAATGAAATTATTTTAAGGATTTAAGGAAATTGAAAATATTTTAATTAATCATGCTTGAAAAAGGTTTGAAATATGAATTTGATTTAGAAAAGAAGTCTAATGGACTTGAGGAACCCAAATTCTAAGTAGATTAGCAAAGAGGAGTTATATTGATACTAGGAGTCCTCATTCATCAATCCTAGTTATCATCGAATCCTATTTAAACTTAAATTCCTTTTTCCTAAGCCCAAAAGGAAACCCTAACTATAAATACCCTAAGCCCAATTATTTTACCCTACACAAATTATTTTTCTTCACTCATCCTCTCAAAATTTCGGCTCTCTCTCTCTCTCTCTCCTCTTCCACGTAATTTTTGTTTATTTTTCCTCTCAAGCTTTTGTTTCTTCTTCTTCAAGTAACGCTTTCTTCTTCGCTAAGAAACGTCACCGCCGCCGCCGTTGACCACCGTGGACCGCCGCTGCTGCCACCAAGACCCTTCCTTGGCCGGCGCATCCTCCCTTTCATCTTGAGTTGGTTTAATTCTTTCCTTTTCCTCAAGTTTTCCATTAAAGACTATGTTTTTATGCTTTATTTTAATGTTAATCATGATTATCAATGTTAATTTACTGTTTTAATGAATAATCTTGATTCATATATATATTATATTATAAGAATAAAAATTCAGATTTATTTATTATTGTTAGATTTAAGTTTTAATAATTAAAGCATGGATTTTTAGGGTGTTAATGATTAGAAAACCATAGTAGCATATTAAATACTATGAGATTAATTTAATTTATGATTTTAAACATGTTTAAGAGGGTTTAAAGAAGGTTTTATGATTTTATAAGTTGCTGGAATTTCAGAAAGCATTTTATTTAGGGGATTTTAAGAATTTTAATTACTAGTATGGTAGTACTATGCTAGGAATTAAAAGTAATGGAAGTTTTGATAGTAAAATCAACTTTTGAATATGTTTAAAGGGGGTTTTAAATATTTTTAAGTTGCTGTCTTTTTATTTAAGAGTATTGATTTTAGTTATATTTGAATTCTAGGCGGAGAATATTCCGTAGGAGATTTCTAAAGGGGCTAAAGTGGCCAGTCCAACTAGTTTACACAAGGTACGTACATACCTATGTGATGATTGAGATAGCATCATGATTTTATAAAGGAAAATTATATAGTATCATGTATAGGAACTATGTTGAGTTCGTGTATGATTTTTATTATGATGGATTTTGCATGTTTTATGCCTGTGTGCAAACATGTTGATTATAATATTTGATTATGAGTAGAATATCATGTTTGTATGGAATATTGATGCGAGCATGTTAATTGGATTGGGAACTTTATTTATTAATTCACATGGGGGAATTAATATATTTATTAGTATTAGATCATGTTTGATCGTTGTTCCCTTTTGTATTTCACTACTTTATGAGGACCGTGGGCCTTATTTGGTAAGTTGACAAGTTATGCCTTTGAAAGGTAAGATTGATTGTTGGCTAGGTTCAACAAAGTGAGAAAGGTTGGAATTAAAGAAAGTAATCTTGGATTGTAAGTTGTGTGATCACTTATGTAATCCTAAGATAAAAGAAGTTTAATTGTGAAGGTTGAATTATATTATGTGTTGCTTGTATGTGTGTCATAACAAGTAATAAATTGTAAATCACGTAAAGTGTAACTTGGATAGTAATAAACTTTAGACTTGTGCACGTCTGAAGTTGGACAATCAGGAGTTGGGGTACATGGTGAGCGGGCCATGACTTTTTCTGGGAATTGGATTGATCACCATTCCTCTTTTTATTTAAAGGTTCCTCGATATCATAGGTCATTATGGAATACGGAGTCGCGCCCGTATTTCGTCTTCCTAGGTGAGACTGGTTTTTAGTTAGACAACTCGGTCCAATAACTATTCCATTTAATATAATAAAAGTTGATTAAAGTTTAGTTCAGTAGAAGTTATCTTCAGAATGTTATATTGTTGTATTATTATTTAACTCTGTTATTATTCCTTAGTATCATGATTAGGATTGTTTTATGTATTGATATGTAGTACTCAGCTTTGCTGATTACGTGCTTTGTTGTGTGTGTTGATCATGGCTTTGCCTTATTGATCCTGTGATGACCAAACTTTGGTGAGCAGATTCTCTAAAGCATTGACATTTACAGGTTCGCAGATGTAGCATCATTGGGAATCTGGGAATGGAGAGCTTGTGTAAATTTAGTTTTGTTATCTTATTCTGCATTAGTCAGATAATGTTATTATTAAGTTGGTTGGTAGACTTTCATAAAGTGGTTTGTTTTTGAAGTACTTAAATTATTATTTACAAAGTTTAGTTTGATGTTTTCCGCTGCAAAATTATGAATAAGCCGATACGTTATCACACGGGCGATAATACTTGGGTAATTCTCTAAGTTTTGTATTATAAATGTCTTTCTGGAAAAAGAGAATTATCGGGGTGTTACAAAGTGGTATCTGGGAGCTTTAGGTTATTTTCAAAACTTTTAGGCGCCTAATTAACTTACTAGTTACTTGAATAAACTCTTAGAATTGCTCCTACTTATTCGTTATAGAAATATATATATTTATTTTATTTTAAAAAGAGGACCGGAAAATATTTTTTATATAGGGTCCGAAATTTTTTTTTAAGGGGCCGAATTATATATATATATATTTTTTTTTTTTTTGAATTGAACTTCGAAGTTAATTTTTTTTAAGTAGCTGATTTTTTTTTTATCGAATTTTTTTTAAGTTCGAATTTTTTTTGGTGAAATATTTTATTTTTAGACACTTAATTTTATTATTTTATAAAAGTGTCTGCATTATTTTTTTTTCTTCATGGCTTTGAAGTTTTACTAGTAATATTGTGAGAATGGGTAGCATAGGAAGGGCATATAGGATAGCAATATTATATGTCTGCATTGAATAGTTAGTTCAGTATGTTAATATTTTTCTTCCCTGCTAACTATTCATGATTATTTTCTTCCCTGCTAACTATTCATGATTATTATCTTCCCTGCAACTGTTTATATATTTCTTCCCTGCTGATTGTTATATTTTGTGCCTATGATGTTGATGGTATATTTTATTGTTATTGTTGGGAATTACGTACAGGGAGAGTACTAAAAAAATGTTATTGAATATATTTATTTGTTGTAGATCATTAATCATGTCTCCATGATTAGGAAGCTATTATAACCCCATTGTTTCGAGTGACGATGAAAGTGATGAGGACATTGCACTTATTGATAATGAATATACCAGTCTGGATTGGATTATGCGTACTTTAATGAGGAGGGATGTAACCAAGTGATGATGAGCTCATTGTGGAGTTCGACCATGCTAGAGGCCGACTAGAAAAGACATCTATCGTGCTTGGTTCGGGTTTGAAACCGATTCGGAGTCGAGGACGAGGAGCCTCAACCTTCTAGGAGATCTAAACGACAAAGGAGATATGTCGCATATTATGATGAGGACATAGATGAGTCTCGAAGATGAGATCTTCGTACCCGAGCTATACATAGAAACCGAGGACGTAAATGATAATGTGATACCTTAGGTTCTTGTTTAATTTTTTTTTTATTTATTATTCTTCTTAGCAATAGAGGAAATAATATTATAATCGGTTGGTTAGTCGACCAACGGTGATAGCATAGTTTTAGTTTATTTTTTTTACAATCATGGTTCCTTTAGGAAGGTATAATATTATAGCAACAATTATTTCATTTAAATACCCGTATTGGAAGAATAAAAGTTATTACTTAATTATATGAGTGAGTAAAAATTTATTCTGGGCACGTAATGGGAATATTTTTTTTATTTTCATTAGGCAATTATATTCTTGCTTGCTTGTTTCTATTTGCATGTTGATGTGAATATATTTTACATGGATGATTATGTGATCATTAGAGAACATTTCATGTCGAACTTGGAACTAGTTGAGAAATTGTCTCGTTGATGCGATCTTTAATGATCAAATCAAATGTTGCCTTCCTAGATGGAAATGTGAGTTATGCTTGGAACCTAAAGTAGAGTTATATTACTTACGAGTCCCGAAGTAGAATGGCTAACAACAACGATCTAGCTGCTGCTATTCGCCTGTTGGCTGAAAAATTGACTCAGGAGA
Organism: Beta lomatogona; assembly: GCA_947646795.1. NCBI lineage: Eukaryota > Viridiplantae > Streptophyta > Magnoliopsida > Caryophyllales > Amaranthaceae > Beta > Beta lomatogona. The sequence continues at coordinate 149,498 of CANSNZ010000660.1, forward strand.
GAGCTGAGCGTCCTGAGAGTGCCGGGGATATGTTCGAAAGGCTAGCTAAGGTTAAGCCACCATACTATAAGGGGCAAGCTGACCCTACCTTCCTAGAAAACTGGATTAGGGAGTTTGAGAAACTTTTCGAGGTTGTAAACCGCCCGAAAATCCGAGAGTGGGTCAGCCGTGTTGTACCTTAAGGATGAGGCCGATTTATGGTGGAGGGAGAATGGAGTTAGACCGAGTGCTAGAGAAGGGTTCAATTGGGAGGCTTTTGTGACTCGCCTTGAGGGGGAAGTTTTACCCCGCATTTATGAGGAAGCAAGAAGGCCCAAGAATTCATTAATCTTAGGATGGGTAGTATGACCATTTCGAGTATTACGGTAAATTCATAGCACCGTCGAGGGTTGCACCTGAGGTTGTAGCTACTGCAGAGTTGAAAGCTCAGAGATTTGAGCAAGGGTTGACCGATGAGATACAACCGGGATTAGGAGGTGAGACCTTTACATCCCTAGATATCGTGTATGGGAGAGCCGCCCATATTTATGGACTCCAATCGAGGCGGGATAAAAAGAATCCGGTGGTAGGTGAGAAGAGGAAGGACTTTAATCTTTGGGGAAACCGGGGAATTTCAAGAAGAATAGGAATGGTAATGGGAATTTTCAAGGAAACAAAGAACCGGGATAACCGCAATAGGGGTCGAGCTGAAAGAGTGTATCACTTGCAAGAAGTGTTGCAACAACCACCCCCGGTAGAGAGCGTAGGGGGGAACCAGTTATTTGTAACTACTTCCGGAAGAAGGGCCATAGGGAGTATGAGTGCTTTGCTAAGCAAAAGAAGGAGCAAAATGGCAATGGGGGTAGTAACCAAGCGAGGCCTGGATTCAACCGGCCCGAGAAATCGGGGTTCGAAGCTGCGGGGGCACGGAACAATCAAGGAAGCTATAACAAGCTTGCCGGTGAGAACAACCGAACAAGGCTCCGGAAAGCCGTTCGTGATGAGCCGCAACGAAGCCGAACGATCCGCCGATGTAGTGTCTCGGTACTTTTTCTATTAACACCGTGCAAGTTAAAGCGTTATTTGATTCGGGGCGACTTATTCTTTTGTCTCGTCGTCTGTTATTAAAAGTCCTGGAATTAATCGATTTTGAAGTGATTAATTTGCTCGTTAGTATACCTACTTGGTGAGACCATAAGGTGTACCAAGATGTTTAGAAACTTGCCTCTAAAGATAGGAGACTGTGTTTTTCCTTCGACTTGATAGAGTTTAATCTGGGAGACCTAGATGTAATTCGGGGATGGATTGGCTAAGTTTATACAAGGCCAAGATAGATTGTGAAGTTCGGAAAGTAACTTTAAGGAACCCTTTGGGTAAGGCGACTTCGTATAGACGTTTTGGGAAATCCAAGAACTTTGGGGTCATCTCCGCAATGCAAGTGAAAAAGTTGATGAAGAAGGGGTGTGAGTTATATTTCGTAGTGTGCAAGATGTGGGTAAAGAGGTTGGGGTAAGTATTGAAGACGTTCCGATTGTGAATGAATTCATGGACGTGTTTCCGAGTGAGATCTCGGGTATGCCGCCTGTTAGAGTCTGTTGAGTTCACCATAGACCTAATTCCCTGGAACTGCTCCTATATCTAAGGCACCTTATAGAATGGCACCTCCGGAAATGAGTGAGTTGAAGGCGCGATTTGCAAGAATTGTTCGATAAGGGTTATATTAGACCTAGTGCATCACCTTGGGGAGCTCCCTGTGTTATTTGTCAAGAAGAAAGATGGGAGTATGAGGTTGTGTATTGATTATAGGGAATTAAATAACGTAACCATCAAGAATAAGTACCCTTTGCCTAGAATCGACGACCTATTTGATCAATTAAATGGAGCGAGCGTGTTCTCGAAAATTGATTTGCGTTCGGGGTATCACCAGTTGAGAGTAGCCGACAAGGATATACCTAAGACTGCATTTAGGACTCGTTACGGTCATTATGAGTTCACTGTAATGCCTTTTGGGTTAACCAATGCACCTGCCATATTTATGGACTTAATGAATAGGATTTTCCATGAGTTCTTAGATAAATTTGTGGTCGTATTCATTGATGATATCCTGATCTATTCGAGGAACGAGAAGGAGCATGATGAGCATTTGAGGATCATATTGGAGACGCTTAGGAAGAATCAATTGTATGCCAAGTTCTCTAAGTGTGAGTTTCGTTTGGAGAAGGTAGCATTTTTGGGTCACTATGTGTATAAGGAAGGAGTCTCTGTAGATCCTGCTAAGATTCAAGCTGTGAGTGAGTGGCCAACTCCGAAGAATGTGTCTGATATCCGAAGTTTCTTAGGTCTAGCTGGTTATTATAGAAGATTTGTGAGAGATTTCTCGAAGGTAGCAAGACCTATGACCAATTTGATGAAAAAAGAGTCAAAATTCGAGTGGAGTGAGAAGTGCGAGGAAGCCTTTCAGATTTTGAAGGATCGTTTAACCTCCGCGCCTGTTTTGACCCTACCTGATGGGAATGAGGGATTTGAGGTGTATAGTGATGCTTCGAAGAATGGTTTGGGATGTGTGTTACAACAGAATGGGAAGGTGATTGCGTATGCGTCGCGTCAGTTGAAACCTTATGAGGCTAATACCCTACCCATGACCTAGAGTTAGCTGCCATTGTGTTTGCTTTGAAGATTTGGAGATACTACTTGTATGGGGTGACTTGCAAGATATTCACAGACCATAAGAGCTTGAAGTACATCTTTACCCAGAAAGACCTTAATATGAGGCAAAGGAGATGGCTAGAGTTGATAAAGGATTATGACTTAGACATCCAATACCATGAGGGGAAAGCAAATGTAGTCGCTGATGCACTGAGTAGGAAGTCGAGTCATAGCATGAACGCCTTGATAGTTCCTAAGGAGTTGTGTCGAGATATGCAAAGGCTTAGCCTAGAAATTTTAAATCCTGGGGAGATCGAGGCAAGATTGAGTGCTTTATCATTGGGATTGTCAATTCTAGACGAGATCAAAGAGGGTCAAGTTGGGGATGAGCACTTAGAGAAGATCAAGGAGAAGATGGGTCAGGGCAAGGAAAGTGATTTCAAGATTCATGATGATGGTAGTCTGAGGTTCAAGGGTAGGTGGTGTGTACCACAAAAGTGTGGCGAGATTAAGAGACGTCTTATGGATGAGGGTCATAATACGCCGTACTGCGTGCACCCCGGGGGTGACAAGTCTGTATAAGGACCTTAAGCGAGATCTATTGGTGGCCAAACATGAAGCGAGAGGTAGCCGAGTATGTGTCTAAGTGCCTAACCCGCCGGAAGGTGAAGATAGATCACAAGCGACCCATGGGGAAAGTTCAACCATTAGAGGTTCGGGATGGAAGTGGGATTCCATATCGATGGATTTTGTAATCGCTTTGCCTAGAACAAGGAGTGGTAATGATACTATTTGGGTTATTGTGGACCGTCGACAAAGTCGGTTGTTTTCATACCGATCAAGGAGACATGGAAGAAGAAGCAACTAGCCAAGTCATATGTTAAGCATGTGGTGAGACCGCATGGAGTTCCAAAGGATATCATTTTCGACCGTGACTCTAGATTCCTTTCGAAATTTTGGAAGAAGGTCCAATTAAATCTTGGGACAACATTGAAGATGAGTACGACCTTTCACCCTGCGACTCGATGGTCGACCGAGAGGACTAACCGGACGATTGAGGATATGTTGAGAGCGTGTGCTATTGATTTTCAAGGTAGTTGGGAGGACCAATTAGACACGATTGAGTTTTCGTATAACAATAGTTACCATGCGAGCATTAAGATGGCACCGTTTGAGGCCTTATATGGACGGAAATGTAGAAGCCCCATTTGTTGGAATGACTTTAGCGAAAATATAGTCTTGGGGACAGAGTTTATTGAGGAGACTGTTAAGAATGTCAGACTGATTCAGGCTAGAATTCAAGCTGCGCAAGATAGACAGAAGAGTTATGCAGACTTGAAGCGTCGCGAAGATGAGTTTGCTATAGGTGATAAAGTGTTCTTGAAAGTATCACCTACTAAAGGAGTCATGCGATTTGGAAAAAAGGGCAAGTTAAGTGCTAAATATGTAGGCCCATATGAGATTCTGGAGCGAGTTGGGAAAGTTGCCTCTGATTGGCATTGCCAATGGAGTTTGAGAAGATGCATGATGTGTTCCATATTTCTCAACTTAAGCGCTATATTCCCGATGAACGTCATGTCCTAGAGCCCGAACGAATTCGGATCGATAGTAGCCTCACATATGAGGAAAGACCTGTCGGGATTCTCGACGAAAAGTGCGTAGTACACGCAATAAGGATGTCTACATCGTGAAAGTACTTTGGTCTAACCACGAATCGAAGAGGCAACGTGGGAAGCCGAAGATGAGATGAAAAAGAAGTATCCAGATCTGTTCCTTGAGGTGAGTTACGAGGGCGTAACTCGTTTTCTTTAAGGGGGGATAGAATGCGATAAATTTCGCGCTTTTTGTCTATTTTTATGAGATTTTTATGCATATGTATGCCTATGTTGAGTAATTTGCACATGTTAGTGCTAAAGAAGTAGACTCTCCGCATAAGAAAGCGTGTTCATAAGTAACACAAGTGTTTTAAGTTAGCAAAAGTGTGCACCGGTGGCAAAATTCTTCGTAAACTTTCGAAAAGTTTAGTTCAAGTTTTGAAAGATATGTGAGTTTTCGTGTCAAGTTTCGGGACGAAACTTCTTTTAGAGGGTAATCGTAATCCCCCATAATTTTAAAGGATTTTATAAATATATTTTATCATTTATATATTTATATTTTAGTTCAAATGATTTTTATTATTAAAGTAGGTTGACTATTTTTGAAAGTCAAATGAAATTATTTTAAGGATTTAAGGAAATTGAAAATATTTTAATTAATCATGCTTGAAAAAGGTTTGAAATATGAATTTGATTTAGAAAAGAAGTCTAATGGACTTGAGGAACCCAAATTCTAAGTAGATTAGGAAAGAGGAGTTATATTGATACTAGGAGTCCTCATTCATCAATCCTAGATTATCATCGAATCCTATTTAAACTTAAATTCCTTTTTCCTGCCCCAAAAGCGAAACCCTAACTATAAATACCCTAAGCCCAATTATTTTACCCTACACAAATTATTTTTCTTCACTCATCCTCTCAAAATTTCGGCTCTCTCTCTCTCTCTCCTCTTCCACGTAATTTTTGTTTCTTTTTCCTCTCAAGCTTTTGTTTCTTCTTCTTGAAAGCAACGCTTTCTTCTTCGCTAAGAAACGTCACCGCCGCCGCCGTTGACCACCGTGGACCGCCGCTGCTGCCACCAAGACCCTTCCTTGGCCGGCGCATCCTCCCTTTCATCTTGAGTTGGTTTAATTCTTTCCTTTTCCTCAAGTTTTCCATTAAAGACTATGTTTTTATGTTTTATTTTAATGTTAATCATGATTATCAATGTTAATTTACTGTTTTAATGAATAATCTTGATTCATATATATATATTATATTATAAGAATAAAAATTCAGATTTATTTATTATTGTTAGATTTAAGTTTTAATAATTAAAGCATGGATTTTTAGGGTGTTAATGATTAGAAAATCATAGTAGCATATTAAATACTATGAGATTAATTTAATTTATGATTTTAAACATGTTTAAGAGGGTTTAAAGAAGGTTTTATGATTTTATAAGTTGCTGGAATTTCAGAAAGCATTTTATTTAGGGGATTTTAAGAATTTTAATTACTAGTATGGTAGTACTATGCTAGGAATTAAAAGTAATGGAAGTTTTGATAGTAAAATCAACTTTTGAATATGTTTAAAGGGGGGTTTTAAATATTTTTAAGTTGCTGTCTTTTTATTTAAGAGTATTGATTTTAGTTATATTTGAATTCTAGGCGGAGAATATTCCGTAGGAGATTTCTAAAGGGGCTAAAGTGGTCAGTCAACTAGTTTACACAAGGTACGTACATACCTATGTGATGATTGAGATAGCATCATGATTTTATAAAGGAAAATTATATAGTATCATGTATAGGAACTATGTTGAGTTCGTGTAAAAATTTGATGCGTGTTGTTTCCACAACAAAATTAAATTTATAAATCACTCACTAACTCTAACAGATAGATAGGGAAAGTAAGGGTCGAACCCACAGAGACTGCGTTATTATCTTAAACTAATTATTTAATTATATATATAATAGTTATATAAATTGGGGGGTTTTAAATATCAAAACTATACTATACTATTAAACTGAAATTATGAAAATATAAATTGCTGGAAATAAATTTGGCTTTAAAATATAATAAAGAAGCTAATAAGAGACATGTAACTTTCTATAGATATTGGGTATAATCATTGACTCATTCGACTAGCCTAGGATAGATTGGTTAACTATATAATCCATTGAAAGCAAGTAAATTACTAGTTTTATCTTTCTTACTCGTTAAATCCCGTGAAAGCACGCAAATTTAATCCTAATCAAGCTAAATTAATCCAACCATGAAAGCATGTATCAAATTATCAAACTTGACAGCATTAGAAACACCAATCAACTGAACCCAAATTAACCAGTAAGCTGCAACTAATTGAATTCAATTATTACATAAGATTCTAGCAATTATAATTAGACCAGAAAGCTGCAACCTAATTAAAACTACTATCAATCTAACAATATGAATACATGAAATAATTTAGGTGATCAATCTAAATCAATAAACATGAATCAAAAGCCGGGAGAATAAACCTCGTATAAATACCCAAAAGAAACTAATCGTTTATAACACAAACAAAAACGTAATCTCATAAACCCATATATCAAATAGTCAATTACATGTTCCTACTATTGTAAAACTACTCTAAATTAGACATAAAAACAAAGAAAATAGATAGAAAGGATAGAGAGAACTCATGAGAGACGAATTTTCGTCTACATCTTCGTCGTCCTCTGTCTTCCTTCACTCCCGTCTGCTACTTCGTCCGCCTTCTTTTTCTTTTTCTTTTTCTGCGGCCTTTTTTTTGGTCCTCCTTCTTTCGCCTCCTCTAAAACGCTCTGCCTGCTCTTTTTATTGTTGCTGTCCAGTCTTAATCAAAACCCTTGCCAACTTATCCGTGTATCAGCCCAACAAAACAAACAATGAGGCTTGACTTCTCTTTTCTTTTTAATTCTTTTATTTTCTTTCTTTTCACTTCCTTACTTCCATTTGCTGCGTGGACTTTGATGACAAATATTAGACTGGCCCATTCTTTTCAACCTTGTGCATTCACATAAAAGGAAATCCAAATTCCCTTTTTGTACTTCTTGCTTCATGGTTTGATTTAAGTGGCCTTAGCCCATTTAATTGCTAAGGCTAATTTTCATCTCTTTAACTCTAAAATTATAATGTACCTGCCAACATTCGATAAATTATTAATAGTATAAAATATAACATAGGTTAAACTAATAAATAATCATATAAACTCAATTACTAGGTAACCTATAAAAATGATTAAAACCCACAACTCATAGTTCATAATATAAATAAATAGCTACTAAGAGGGAATAAGAAGGTTATAATATATAATAATTATTTTCCAACTCTATTTAAATGCGTTATCACTTAATAATTAAAACAGACACAAATTAGACTTATTACTCTAAAAATTATTATCAAGTGATTATAACCGAAATATCATAAAAGTATAACGTTTAACCCATATAACTCAACAGACGACACTAAAAATAGTAATAAATAGGGCAAAAATATGTATAAATAGGCACTTATCAAATTCCCCCACACTTAGCTTTTGGTCGTCCTCGATCAAAATATTACTAAAAATAAACTAAATGCAACCTATCAACTAAATACAAGATCTAATTCATCACCTCAAGTTCCTTTATTGGAAATAACTAAATTAGACAAGTATGAGACAAGAAACTAAAACATTTTAAGTTAGTCACAAAAACATTGAGAAAACGTTAGTGGGAATGCTATACTCTTGGTGTTGAAAGTGTCATACTATCAAAACTCATAATACTTCACGGACAAATGATTTTCTTTGCAACTCAAAGATAGCTAGCAATGAGGTCACATTTATGGATATATCAAGTTCAATAGATAGACCCTCACAGGTATAATTTTAACACTCTACTCTCATGTGTTTAGGGTTAAATAATATTCACTCAAACATGTAACCAAGTCGACTCTAAATGAAGTATTTTTCTTTAAACTTGACTATCGTCTCAATTCTCCGCTTTAAGAGTGATAAGATGCATAAAGATCAAAAGGGCTTGTAAAGGGTTGTAACGTGGCTAAGGTTTGAGGGTAGGGATATATATAGGGAAATGTGGTGGTAAAAGCCAACTAGTGGAGTAAATGATATTTAAGAACGATGGCCAACAAGTACAAAGGCCACAAAACATCCAACTAGAAACGTAACACATTTTTCACCAATAAAATTCAAGTACGACCTTCCTTATCATCCCCAACAATTTTCATTCGCCACTGCAAAATCACAACTTCTCTTTTTCTTCTCAAAAGATTTCACACTTTTTTTTTTCCTTTTTTTTCTTTTTTTTTTCTATTTCATGTAACATATGCAAAACTTTCTATTATTCACCCTTTTACGACAACATCACAACACAATTTCAAATCAACTGATCAAAATAATTACTCCAACTAGCTAGACTTGGGTTCCAGTCCATAGGTTTGTAATGCGGGTAGTCATAAAAATAAGTAACTCAAAGGCTCAAAAGGGCTAAACAAGGATAATATTATATAAAAGAAAAATATCTGAGGCTAATATATGTGAAAAGAACGCCTAAATCATTTCTTCATAACATTTGTCACAGAAGTCTCAAAGAGTACCAAGTCAAGTTCAAGAACCATACTTCATTGAGGAACCAACACACAAGAAAATAAAAATAAAAAATAAAGACTGGTTCAGATGTGTCAGTCTAATAGGTTCAGAAGCTCACAGGTTTTGGTCTATCTATCGAGCCAACTTATTTAAGAGAAGCAAGATAATTTGTCCAATTATATTATGAATATCTCAAGTTCAACCATTCTTTTCCAATTATATAGACATTACCAAAAAAAAAAATTTATTTCGAAAACATATTATTTTCAAAAACAAGTTAGATTAGAGTTTCTTATCAACTTACTAATAGCCATTCCTTAGGAAGTTAAGAGGTGAAATCCTAAATAATGCAAACAAATCCTAAAACTAATGCAAATAAAAGCACATTATTTTTTTTATTTTTTTTACGAATGCACATGAATAAAACTACTACGCAGATGCAAATACATACATCAAGCTCAAGAAAATTTCGGCAGCATCTCCCCTAAAATGTGACAATCTATATTTTTTATTATTTCAATCACAACGCCTGTCATCCAGCAGATATCAATCCAGCACAACTTCATCATTCAGCTCAAAATAACTCCAAAATTCCCCCCACACTTAAAATCAACATTGTCCTCAATGTTTATAAAATCAAACTAAAAAAAATAGAAGTGGGGAGAAGAAAAGAAACATGGGAAACAAAGAAGGAGACAACCTGGTGTATGAAGACTTTAGAAATATTCTCCATATATTAGTTGGTGTCCTGAAAATTGCAATTAAACGGGGAAGAAGATGTGCAGCGGTGTGTAGCAACAATGTGTAGTAGCTAACATATTCAGCAACATCAGCAAATGGGCAGAAGGCAGAGCATCCGAGATCAACAATACACAGAGTAGTTAGAGTAGTTTATTGAACTGAAGAAAAATAAAATAAAATAGAAAACAATAAATCCTTGGGTTGCCTCCCAAGCAGCGCCTTTAGTTTCTCGTCGTTGGCTCGACATTGAAAAATTGTATGCGGAATCAAACACCCGCTGCCCCACACGCAACAGAAGCTAAAGCTATCTCTCGTGCACTCCAAACACAATGTAGTAAAAGCCTTCCTACAAACCAAACTATCATATTAAAGCAAAATTGAACGTGCAACTCATTTTTAGAACATAAAGGCTCTTTCCATTTGGTTTGGTTACAAAAATGCAGCAAGTTTATCAATTCAAACTTAGGCTTATAAGACTCATAATTAGGTGCAAAAGATAAACTTAATGACTTAGATAATGGCATGGATGGTTCAAGAGCATAAGAAAAGTCTTGTACAGAATAGCTATCATTGACTTCAACTATAGGAGAAAGTGTGGTGTCTGCTTCTATTTCAAGTGGTGAAGGTGAGTCATTCTCAAGCATTTCAATTAAATCATCAAGCTCAATTTGTGAAGTATCTCCCATAGAATTAATTAGAATATCAGAATTAGGTTTGGTCTCAATACCTAATAGCCGCTCTAAATCCTCAATTTCCATCAATGCAACCTCATTAAAGCTATATGACTTATGCCCAACATCTTCAATTTCTTTATATTCTTCGTAAGGTTTTGCTTTAAGTCCATCCAATTTTGTTTTCAAATTATTTTCAAAAGAACAAGGTAAAATATCCGAGTCTTTAGTGTAATAATCCACTAGCCACTGTTCATCATCCTCATCATCGAATCTTCAAACTCATCCCATATTCTCTTATTGGTTTCTTTGGACTCCTTATGGGTAACCTCAAATTTATTATCCACCTCACTTATACAACTAAAGTCCTTATCATTGTTCAAAATCATGGCATTAGTTTCACCTAAAAAGTAAGTTGGAGGTTTCTCTAAAACTTGTCCATCTAATTTATTCTCTATGTTTCTAAGTGTGGCACACAAGCTTTCAATTTGGGTGTCTAGATGGTGGAGATAGTTCTCAGTTTGTTCATGACTACTAGACCCATGAGAGTGAACTTGCCCTATTTGGAGAGCTAATTGCTTTACTAAATTTTCCAAAGACTCATGTTGGGTGCCAAATCTGGAAACTTGGTTACTAACACTAGAGATTACATCTTGAACTTCAAGCAATTCGTTCGGTTTGTTCTCTTACTTCGATTTTTCACTTTTTCGTCACAATTATTCTTTATCTCATAATGTTGATTGTTAAAGGCCAAAGTCGATATTAACTCTCTAGCTTCACTAGGAGTTTTCTTCTCTAAGGCACCACAACTAGCAATGTCCATCAAATACTTTTGATCATCCAACAACCCATCATAAAAACATTCAATCAAGAATTGCTCACTAAGTTGATGTTGGTGGCAAGAAATATATAGTCTATTAAACCTTTGCCAATACTCACTTAGAGACTCGGTTTCGTCTTGCTTAATATGACAAATTTGCTTTCGTATAGATCGAATTTTACTCAGAGGTTGGTATTTTTCCATAAAAGCTCTTTCTAGACCATCCCAAGAAGTAATAGATTTAGGTGGAAGAAGATAAAGCCAATCTCTAGCCAAGTCATGTAAAGTAATGGGGAAAGCACGAAGCCGAATTTGGTCATCATCTATACCCTCAAAATGCAAAGTTGAACAAGCAACATAAAACTCATGTATATGTCTTTGGGGATCCTCGTTTGCACCGCCATAAAATTTAGGGAGTAGAGAGATAAAACAAGAATTAAACTTAAATGATTTTTCTAAGAGAGGAAAGACAATACTTAAAGATTGCACCCCTAAAGAAGGGTATAATAATTGTTTTAAAGTTTTCTCACCCTCTCCAGACATCCCAAAAGGCTATTGTTTGCAAATAAACTAGCAAGTAAATGATATTAATCTACTAACCAAAGTATAAAAAAAAATCAACAAAAACCAATTAAAAAAACAAAACTAGCTTTAAGATAATAAAAAAAACAGTCCCCGGCAACGGCGCCAAAATTGGATGCGTGTCGTTTCCACAACAAAATTAAATTTATAAATCACTCACTAACTCTAACAGATAGATAGGGAAAGTAAGGGTCGAACCCACAGAGACTGCGTTATTATCTTAAACTAATTATTTAATTATATATATAATAGTTATATAAATTGGGGGGTTTTTAAATATCAAAACTATACTAAACTATTAAACCGAAATTAGGAAAATATAAATTGTTGGAAATTAATTTGGTTTTAAAATATAATAAAGAAGCTAATAGGAGACAAGTAATTTCCTCTTGATGATAGGGTTTAATCATTGAATCATTAAACTAGTCGATAGATAGATTGGTTAACAAATAATCCCTTGAACGCAAGAAAATTAGTCGCTTTATCATTCATACTATCTAAACCCCGTGAACACACGCAAGTTCAGTCCTAATCAATATTATCAATTTAACAATGAAAGCATGTATTAAATTAACAAACTTGACCGCTTTAAGAACACCAATCAGTTAACTTTAATCAAGCCGTAAAAGCCGCAACTAAATTAAAATTAACATCACACAAAATTCCAAGCAATAATATCGACAAGAAAGCTTCAACCTAATAATATTACTGTTAATGCAAGCAGATAACCATGAATAAAACCCTAGGTGATCAATCTAAAATTAACATTCATGAATTATAAACTTAGATAATGAATTTCGTGTGAATATCCACTCAAACTAATCAATTGAACAAACAAAAATCATAATCTCATAAACCCATAACAAGATTCAATTACATGTTCCTACTAGTTTAAACTACTCTAAATTAGACATGAAAACAAAGAAAAGAGATAGAAAAGAGTAGAGAAAACTCATTAGGGACGAATTTCTAGACCGAAATTTCGTCTTCTCTCGAACCGCTATCGTTATCGCATCGCTCGTGCTCTCGTTCCACTGCCTTCTTCTTCGGCTTTTTTTTGGTCCTCCTTCTTTCGCCTCCTCTAAAACGCTCTGCCTGCTCTTTTTATTTATCTGTTAAAGCTGTTTTTTTTTTCTTTTTAATTGGTTTTTGTTGATTTCTTTTTGATACTTTGGTTAGTAGATTAATATCATTTACTTGCTAGTTTATTTGCAAACAATAGCCTTTTGGGATGTCCTGGAGAAGGTGAGAAAACTTTAAAACAATTATTATACCCTTTTTAGGGGTGCAATCTTTAAGTATTGTCTTTCCTCTCTTAGAAAAATCATTTAAGTTTAATTCTTGTTTTATCTCCCTACTCCCTAAATTTTATGGCGGTGCAAATGAGGATCCCCAAAGACATATACATGAGTTTTATGTTGCTTGTTCAACTTTGCATTTTGAGGGTATAGATGATGACCAAATTCGGCTTCGTGCTTTCCCCATTACTTTACATGACTTGGCTAGAGATTGGCTTTACCTTCTTCCACCTAAATCTATTACTTCTTGGGATGGTCTAGAAAGAGCTTTTATGGAAAAATACCGACCTCGAGTAAAATTCGATCTATACGAAAGCAAATTTGTCATATTAAGCAAGACGAAACTGAGTCTCTAAGTGAGTATTGGCAAAGGTTTAATAGACTATGTATTTCTTGCCACCAACATCAACTTAGTGAGCAATTCTTGATTGAATGTTTTTATGATGGGTTGTTGGATGATCAAAAGTATTTGATGGACATTGCTAGTTGTGGTACCTTAGAGAAGAAAACTCCTAGTGAAGCTAGAGAGTTAATATCGACTTTGGCCCTTAACAATCAACATTATGAGATAAAGAATAATTGTGACGAAAAAGTGAAAAATCAGGTAAGAGAACAAACTGAACGAATTGCTGAAGTTCAAGATGTAATCTCTAATGTTAGTAACCAAGTTTCCAGATTTGGCACCCAACATGAGTCTTTGGAAAATTTAGTAAAGCAATTAGCTCTCCAAATAGGGCAAGTTCACTCTCATGGGTCTAGTAGTCATGAACAAACTGAGAACTATCTCCACCATCTAGACACCCAACTTGAAAGCTTGTGTGCCACACTTAGAAACATAGAGAATAAATTAGATGGACAAGTTTTAGAGAAACCTCAAACTTACTTTTTAGGTGAAACTAATGCCATGATTTTGAACAATGATAAGGACTTTAGTTGTATAAGTGAGGTGGATAATAAATTTGAGGTTACCCATAAGGAGTCCAAAGAAACCAATAAGAGAATATGGGATGAGTTTGAAGATTCGATGATGAGGATGATGAACAAAGTGGCTAGTGGATTATTACACTAAAGACTCGGATATTTTACCTTGTTCTTTTGAAAATAATTTGAAAACATAATTGGATGGACTTAAAGCAAAACCTTACGACGAATATAAAGAAATTGAAGATGTTGGGCATAAGTCATATAGCTTTAATGAGGTTGCATTGATGGAAATTGAGGATTTAGAGCGGCTATTAGGTATTGAGACCAAACCTAATTCTGATATTCTAATTAATTCTATGGAGACACTTCACAAATTGAGCTTGATGATTTAATTGAAATGCTTGAGAATGACTCACCTTCACCACTTGAAATAGAAGAAGACACCACACTTTCTCCTATAGTTGAAGTCAATGATAGCTATCCTGTACAAGACTTTTCTTATGCTCTTGAACCATCCATGCCATTATCTAAGTCACTAAGTTTATCTTTTGCACCTAATTATGAGTCTTATAAGCCTAAGTTTGAATTGATAAACTTGCTGCATTTTTGTAACCAAACCAAATGGAAAGAGCCTTTATGTTCTAAAAATGAGTTGCACGTTCAATTTTGCTTTAATATGATAGTTTGGTTTGTAGGAAGGCTTTTACTACATTGTGTTCGGAGTGCACGAGAGATCGCTTTAGCTTCTGTTGTGTATGGGGCAGTGGGTGTTTGATTCCGCATACAATTTTCCAATGTCGAGCCAACGACGAGAAACTAAAGGCGTTGCTTGGGAGGCAACCCAAGGATTTATTGTTTTCTATTTTTTTTTTTTTTCTTCGCTCAATAAACTACTATAACTACTCTGTGTATTGTTGATCTAGGATGCTCTGCCTTCTGCCCATTTGCTGATGTTGCTGAATATGCTAGCTACTACACATTGTTGCTACACACCGCTGCTCATCTTCTTCCCCGTTTAATTGCAATTTTCAGGACACCAACTAATATATGGAGAATATTTCTACAGTCTACATAGTCTACATACACCAAGGTTGTCTCCTTCTTTGTTTCTCCCGTTTCTTTTCTTCTCCCCATTTCTATTTTTAGTTTGATTTTATAAACATTGAGGACAATGTTGATTTTAAGTGTGGGGGGAATTTTGGAGTTATTTTGAGCTGAATGATGAAGTTGTGCTGGATTGATATCTGCTGGATTACAGGCATTGTGATTGAAATAATAAAAAATATAGATTGTCACATTTTAGGGAGATGCTTTCCGAAATTTTCTAGAGCTTGATGTATGTATTTGCATCTCGCATAGTAGTTTTATTCATGTGCATTCGTAAAAAAAATAAATAATGTGCTTTTATTTGCATTAGTTTTAGGATTTGTTTGCGTTATTTAGGATTTCACCTCTTAACTTCCTAAGGAATGGCTATTAGTAAGTTGATAAGAAACTCTAATCTAACTTGTTTTTGAAAATAATATGTTTTCGAAATAAAAATTTTTTTTTTGGTAATGTCTATATAATTGGAAAAGAATGGTTGAACTTGAGATATTCATAATATAATTGGACAAATTATCTTGCTTCTCTTAAATAAGTTGGCTCGATAGATAGACCAAAACCTGTGAGCTTCTGAACCTATTAGACTGACACATCTGAACCAGTCTTTATTTTTTATTTTTATTTTCTTGTGTGTTGGTTCCTCAATGAAGTATGGTTCTTGAACTTGACTTGGTACTCTTTGAGACTTCTGTGACAAATGTTATGAAGAAATGATTTAGGCGTTCTTTTCATATATATTAGCCTCAGATATTTTTCTTTTATATAATATTATCCTTGTTTAGCCCTTTTGAGCCTTTGAGTTACTTATTTTTATGACTACCCGCATTACAAACCTATGGACTGGAACCCAAGTCTAGCTAGTTGGAGTAATTATTTTGATCAGTTGATTTGAAATTGTGTTGTGATGTTGTCGTAAAAGGGTGAATAATAGAAAGTTTTGCATATGTTACATGAAATAGAAAAAAAAAAGAAAAAAAAAGGAAAAAAAAGTGTGAAATCTTTTGAGAAGAAAAAGAGAAGTTGTGATTTTGCAGTGGCGAATGAAAATTGTTGGGGATGATAAGGAAGGTCGTACTTGATTTTTATTGGTGAAAAAGTGTGTTACGTTTCTAGTTGGATGTTTTGTGGCCTTGTACTTGTTGGCTATCGTTCTTAAATATCATTTACTCCACTAGTTGGCTTTTACCACCACATTTCCCTATATATATCCCTACTTTCAAACCTTAGCCACGTTACAACCCTTTACAAGCCCTTTTGATCTTTATGCATCTTATCACTCTTAAAGTGGAGAATTGAGACGATAGTCAAGTTTAAAGAAAAATACTTCATTTAGAGTCGACTTGGTTACATGTTTGAGTGAATATTATTTAACCTTAAACACATGAGAGTAGAGTGTTAAAATTATACCTGTGAGGGTCTATCTATTGAACTTGATGTATTCATAAATGTGACCTCATGCTAGCTATCTTTGAGTTGCAAAGAAAATCATTTGTCCGTGAAGTATTATGAGTTTGGATAGTATGACACTTTCAACACCAAGAGTATAGCATTCCCACTAACGTTTTCTCAATATTTTTGTGACTAACTTAAAAAGTTTTAGTTTCTTGTCTCATACTTGTCTAATTTAGTTATTTCCAATAAAGAAACTTGAGGTGATGAATTAGATCTTGCATTTAGTTGGTAGGTAGCATTTAGTTTACTTTTAGTAGTACTTTTAGTAGCAATTTATATTTTCATAATTTCAGTTTAATAGTATAGTATAGTTTTGATATTTAAAAACCCCCCAATTTATATAACTATTATATATATAATTAAATAATTAGTTTAAGATAATAACGCGATCTCCGTGGGTTCGACCCTTACTTTCCTATCTATCTCGTTAGAGTTAGTGAGTGATTTATAAATTTAATTTTGTTGTGGAAACGACACGCATCAAATTTTGAGACGAAAAAATTAAATTTATAAATCACTCACTAACTCTAACAGATAGATAGTGAAAGAAGGGCCGAACCCACGTAGATCGCGTTATTATCTTAAACTAATTATTTAATTATATATATAATAGTTATATAAATTGGGGGGTTTTTAAATATCAAAACTATACTATACTATTAAACTGAAATTATGAAAATATAAATTGCTGGAAATAAATTTGGCTTTAAAATATAATAAAGAAGCTAATAAGAGACATGTAACTTTCTATAGATATTGGGTATAATCATTGACTCATTCGACTAGCCTAGGATAGATTGGTTAACTATATAATCCATTGAAAGCAAGTAAATTACTAGTTTTATCTTTCTTACTCGTTAAATCCCGTGAAAGCACGCAAATTTAATCCTAATCAAGCTAAATTAATCCAACCATGAAAGCATGTATCAAATTATCAAACTTGACAGCATTAGAAACACCAATCAACTGAACCCAAATTAACCAGTAAGCTGCAACTAATTGAATTCAATTATTACATAAGATTCTAGCAATTATAATTAGACCAGAAAGCTGCAACCTAATTAAAACTACTATCAATCTAACAATATGAATACATGAAATAATTTAGGTGATCAATCTAAATCAATAAACATGAATCAAAAGCCAGAGAATAAACCTTGTATAAATACCCAAAAGAAACTAATCGTTTATAACACAAACAAAAACGTAATCTCATAAACCCATATATCAAATAGTCAATTACATGTTCCTACTATTGTAAAACTACTCTAAATTAGACATAAAAACAAAGAAAATAGATAGAAAGGATAGAGAGAACTCATGAGAGACGAATTTTCGTCTACATCTTCGTCGTCCTCTGTCTTCCTTCACTCCCGTCTGCTACTTCGTCCGCCTTCTTTTTCTTTTTCTTTTTCTGCGGCGTCTTCCTCCCTCCTTTTGTGCGTCTCATAACCCTCCCTTTTATTGATGCTGTTGAGTGGGATAACCAACCAAGGCCCAAGGATTCTTCTCCCTTCACTTTTCCGCCAATGCTGCGTGTCCTATTGGCCCAAAAAGTAGTATTTTGTCATTTTCTTAATTCTCTTTCGTTTACTCCTTTTGCCTCACTTGATTAAATATGTGCAGTATCTTGGCACATTTGGGCTTTAGTCCAACTTCTAAGTAGCCACATGGGTTTTCACCAAAGAAAGCTAAATCTCCTCCACTTCTTGTTGCATGGTTTGATTTAAATGGGTTTAGCCCATAAAATTGCTAAGGCTAATTTTCATTACTTTGACTCTAAAATTATAATGTACCTGCCACATACGATAAAATATTACTAGTATAGAAATATAATATGGGTCAAACTAATAAATAATCATATAAACCTAGCTACTAATAGGGAATAAGTAAGTTATAGTATATAATAATTCAAACTTATTATTTAACCCAAATAACCTAAAAGTATAATATTTAACCCATATAACTCAACAGACGACACTAAACGTATTATATTAGAGGGTAAAAATATGTATAAATATGCACTTATCAATGATTTTTATTATGATGGATTTTGCATGTTTTATGCCTGTGTGCAAACATGTTGATTATAATATTTGATTATGAGTAGAATATCATGTTTGTATGGAATATTGATGCGAGCATGTTAATTGGATTGGGAACTTTATTTATTAATTCACATGGGGGAATTAATATATTTATTAGTATTGGATCATGTTTGATCGTTGTTCCCTTTTTGTATTTCACTACTTTATGAGGACCGTGGGCCTTATTTGGTAAGTTGACAAGTTATGCCTTTGAAAGGTAAGATTGATTGTTGGCTAGGTTCAACAAAGTGAGAAAGGTTGGAATTAAAGAAAGTAATCTTGGATTGTAAGTTGTGTGATCACTTATGTAATCCTAAGATAAAAGAAGTTTAATTGTGAAGGTTGAATTATATTATGTGTTGCTTGTATGTGTGTCATAACAAGTAATAAATTGTAAATCACGTAAAGTGTAACTTGGATAGTAATAAACTTTAGACTTGTGCACGTCTGAAGTTGGACAATCAGGAGTTGGGGTACATGGTGAGCGGGCCATGACTTTTTCTGGGAATTGGATTGATCACCATTCCTCTTTTTATTTAAAGGTTCCTCGATATCATAGGTCATTATGGAATACGGAGTCGCGCCCGTATTTCGTCTTCCTAGGTGAGACTGGTTTTTAGTTAGACAACTCGGTCCAATAACTATTCCATTTAATATAATAAAAGTTGATTAAAGTTTAGTTCAAGTAGAAGTTATCTTCGGAATGTTATATTGTTGTATTATTATTTAACTCGTTATTATTCCTTAGTATCATGATTAGGATTGTTTTATGTATTGATATGTAGTACTCGGCTTTGTCGATTACGTGCTTTTGTTGTGTGTGTTGATCATGGCTTTGCCTTATTGATCCCGTGATGACCAAACTTTGGTGAGCAGATTCTCTAAAGCATTGACATTTACAAGGTTCGCATATGTAGCATCATTGGGAATCGGGAATGGAGAGCTTGTGTAAATTTAGTTTTGTTATCTTATTCTCGCATTAGTCGATAATGTTATTATTAAGTTGGTTGGTAGACTTTCATAAAGTGGTTTGTTTTTGAAGTACTTAAATTATTATTTACAAAGTTTAGTTTGATGTTTTCCGCTGCAAAATTATGAATAAGCCGATACGTTATCACACGGGCGATAATACTTGGGTAATTCTCTAAGTTTTGTATTATAAATGTCTTTCTGGAAAAAGAGAATTATCGGGGTGTTACAAAGTGGTATCTGGGAGCTTTAGGTTATTTTCAAAACTTTTAGGCGCCTAATTAACTTACTAGTTACTTGAATAAACTCTTAGAATTGCTCCTACTTATTCGTTATAGAAATATATATATATTTATTTTATTTTAAAAAGAGGACCGGAAAATATTTTTTATATAGGGTCCGAAATTTTTTTTTTAAGGGGCCGAATTATATTATATATATACCCTACCCATGACCTAGAGTTAGCTGCCATTGTGTTTGCTTTGAAGATTTGGAGGCACTACTTGTATGGGGTGACTTGCAAGATATTCACAGACCATAAGAGCTTGAAGTACATCTTTACCCGTAAAGACCTTAATATGAGGCAAAGGAGATGGCTAGAGTTGATAAAGGATTATGACTTAGACATCCAATACCATGAGGGGAAAGCAAATGTAGTCGCTGATGCACTGAGTAGGAAGTCGAGTCATAGCATGAACGCCTTGATAGTTCCTAAGGAGTTGTGTCGAGATATGCAAAGGCTTAGCCTAGAAATTTTAAATCCTGGGGAGATCGAGGCAAGATTGAGTGCTTTATCATTGGGATTGTCAATTCTAGACGAGATCAAAGAGGGTCAAGTTGGGGATGAGCACTTAGAGAAGATCAAGGAGAAGATGGGTCGTGGCAAGGAAAGTGATTTCAAGATTCATGATGATGGTAGTCCGAGGTTCAAGGGTAGGTGGTGTGTACCACAAAAGTGTGGCGAGATTAAGAGACGTCTTATGGATGAGGGTCATAATACGCCGTACTCCGTGCACCCCGGGGGTGACAAGCTGTATAAGGACCTTAAGCGATCTATTGGTGGCCAAACATGAAGCGAGAGGTAGCCGAGTATGTGTCTAAGTGCCTAACCCGCCGTAAGGTGAAGATAGATCACAAGCGACCCATGGGGAAAGTTCAACATTAGAGGTTCCGGGATGGAAGTGGGATTCCATATCGATGGATTTTGTAATCGCTTTGCCTAGAACAAGGAGTGGTAATGATACTATTTGGGTTATTGTGGACCGCCCGACAAAGTCGGCTGTTTTCATACCGATCAAGGAGACATGGAAGAAGAAGCAACTAGCCAAGTCATATGTTAAGCATGTGGTGAGACCGCATGGAGTTCCAAAGGATATCATTTCGACCGTGACTCTAGATTCCTTTCGAAATTTTGGAAGAAGGTCCAATTAAATCTTGGGACAACATTGAAGATGAGTACAACCTTTCACCCTCGCGATCGATGGTCGACCGAGAGGACTAACCGGACGATGGAGGATTTGTTGAGAGCGTGTGCTATTGATTTTCAAGGTAGTTGGGAGGACCAATTAGACCTGATTGAGTTTTCGTATAACAATAGTTACCATGCGAGCATTAAGATGGCACCGTTTGAGGCCTTATATGGACGGAAATGTAGAAGCCCCATTTGTTGGAATGACTTTAGCGAAAATATAGTCTTGGGGACAGAGTTTATTGAGGAGACCGTTAAGAATGTCGATCGATTCGGGTTAGAATTCAAGGCTGCGCAAGATAGACAGAAGAGTTATGCAGACTTGAAGCGTCGCGAAGATGAGTTTGCTATAGGTGATAAAGTGTTCTTGAAAGTATCACCTACTAAAGGAGTCATGCGATTTGGGAAAAAGGGCAAGTTAAGTGCTAAATATGTAGGCCCATATGAGATTCTGGAGCGAGTTGGGAAAGTTGCCTACAGATTGGCATTGCCAATGGAGTTTGAGAAGATGCATGATGTGTTCCATATTTCTCAACTTAAGCGCTATATTCCCGATGAACGTCATGTCCTAGAGCCCGAACGAATTCGGATCGATAGTAGCCTCACATATGAGGAAAGGCCTCGTCGGGATTCTCGACAGAAAAATGCGTAGTACACGCAATAAGGATGTCTACATCGTGAAAGTACTTTGGTCTAACCACGAATCTGAAGAGGCAACGTGGGAAGCCGAAGATGAGATGAAAAAGAAGTATCCAGATCTGTTCCTTGAGGTGAGTTACGAGGGCGTAACTCGTTTTCTTTAAGGGGGATAGAATGCGATAAATTTCGCGCTTTTTGTCTATTTTTATGAGATTTTTATGCATATGTATGCCTATGTTGAGTAATTTGCACATGTTAGTGCTAAAGAAGTAGACTCTCCGCATAAGAAAGCGTGTTCATAAGTAACACAAGTGTTTTAAGTTAGCAAAAGTGTGCACCAGTGGCAAAATTTTTCGTAAACTTTCGAAAAGTTTAGTTCAAGTTTTGAAAGATATGTGAGTTTTCGTGTCAAGTTTCGGGACGAAACTTCTTTTAAGGGGGGTAGACTGTAATCCCCCATAATTTTAAAGGATTTTATAAATATATTTTATCATTTATATATTTATATTTTAGTTCAAATGATTTTTATTATTAAAGTAGGTTGACTATTTTTGAAAGTCAAATGAAATTATTTTAAGGATTTAAGGAAATTGAAAATATTTTAATTAATCATGCTTGAAAAAGGTTTGAAATATGAATTTGATTTAGAAAAGAAGTCTAATGGACTTGAGGAACCCAAATTCTAAGTAGATTAGCAAAGAGGAGTTATATTGATACTAGGAGTCCTCATTCATCAATCCTAGTTATCATCGAATCCTATTTAAACTTAAATTCCTTTTTCCTAAGCCCAAAAGGAAACCCTAACTATAAATACCCTAAGCCCAATTATTTTACCCTACACAAATTATTTTTCTTCACTCATCCTCTCAAAATTTCGGCTCTCTCTCTCTCTCTCCTCTTCCACGTAATTTTTGTTTATTTTTCCTCTCAAGCTTTTGTTTCTTCTTCTTCAAGTAACGCTTTCTTCTTCGCTAAGAAACGTCACCGCCGCCGCCGTTGACCACCGTGGACCGCCGCTGCTGCCACCAAGACCCTTCCTTGGCGGCGCATCCTCCCTTTCATCTTGAGTTGGTTTAATTCTTTCCTTTTCCTCAAGTTTTCCATTAAAGACTATGTTTTTATGCTTTATTTTAATGTTAATCATGATTATCAATGTTAATTTACTGTTTTAATGAATAATCTTGATTCATATATATATTATATTATAAGAATAAAAATTCAGATTTATTTATTATTGTTAGATTTAAGTTTTAATAATTAAAGCATGGATTTTTAGGGTGTTAATGATTAGAAAACCATAGTAGCATATTAAATACTATGAGATTAATTTAATTTATGATTTTAAACATGTTTAAGAGGGTTTAAAGAAGGTTTTATGATTTTATAAGTTGCTGGAATTTCAGAAAGCATTTTATTTAGGGGATTTAAGAATTTTAATTACTAGTATGGTAGTACTATGCTAGGAATTAAAAGTAATGGAAGTTTTGATAGTAAAATCAACTTTTGAATATGTTTAAAGGGGGTTTTAAATATTTTTAAGTTGCTGTCTTTTTATTTAAGAGTATTGATTTTAGTTATATTTGAATTCTAGGCGGAGAATATTCCGTAGGAGATTTCTAAAGGGGCTAAAGTGGCCAGTCAACTAGTTTACACAAGGTACGTACATACCTATGTGATGATTGAGATAGCATCATGATTTTATAAAGGAAAATTATATAGTATCATGTATAGGAACTATGTTGAGTTCGTGTATGATTTTTATTATGATGGATTTTGCATGTTTTATGCCTGTGTGCAAACATGTTGATTATAATATTTGATTATGAGTAGAATATCATGTTTGTATGGAATATTGATGCGAGCATGTTAATTGGATTGGGAACTTTATTTATTAATTCACATGGGGGAATTAATATATTTATTAGTATTGGATCATGTTTGATCGTTGTTCCCTTTTTGTATTTCACTACTTTATGAGGACCGTGGGCCTTATTTGGTAAGTTGACAAGTTATGCCTTTGAAAGGTAAGATTGATTGTTGGCTAGGTTCAACAAAGTGAGAAAGGTTGGAATTAAAGAAAGTAATCTTGGATTGTAAGTTGTGTGATCACTTATGTAATCCTAAGATAAAAGAAGTTTAATTGTGAAGGTTGAATTATATTATGTGTTGCTTGTATGTGTGTCATAACAAGTAATAAATTGTAAATCACGTAAAGTGTAACTTGGATAGTAATAAACTTTAGACTTGTGCACGTCTGAAGTTGGACAATCAGGGAGTTGGGGTACATGGTGAGCGGGCCATGACTTTTTCTGGGAATTGGATTGATCACCATTCCTCTTTTTATTTAAAGGTTCCTCGATATCATAGGTCATTATGGAATACGGAGTCGCGCCCGTATTTCGTCTTCCTAGGTGAGACTGGTTTTTAGTTAGACAACTCGGTCCAATAACTATTCCATTTAATATAATAAAAGTTGATTAAAGTTTAGTTCAGTAGAAGTTATCTTCAGAATGTTATATTGTTGTATTATTATTTAACTCTGTTATTATTCCTTAGTATCATGATTAGGATTGTTTTATGTATTGATATGTAGTACTCAGCTTTGCTGATTACGTGCTTTGTTGTGTGTGTTGATCATGGCTTTGCCTTATTGATCCTGTGATGACCCAACTTTGGTGAGCAGATTCTCTAAAGCATTGACATTTACAGGTTCGCAGATGTAGCATCATTGGGAATCTGGGAATGGAGAGCTTGTGTAAATTTAGTTTTGTTATCTTATTCTGCATTAGTCAGATAATGTTATTATTAAGTTGGTTGGTAGACTTTCATAAAGTGGTTTGTTTTTGAAGTACTTAAATTATTATTTACAAAGTTTAGTTTGATGTTTTCCGCTGCAAAATTATGAATAAGCCGATACGTTATCACATGGGCGATAATACTTGGGTAATTCTCTAAGTTTTGTATTATAAATGTCTTTCTGGAAAAAGAGAATTATCGGGGTGTTACAAAGTGGTATCTGGGAGCTTTAGGTTATTTTCAAAACTTTTAGGCGCCTAATTAACTTACTAGTTACTTGAATAAACTCTTAGAATTGCTCCTACTTATTCGTTATAGAAATATATAAATTTATTTTATTTTAAAAAGAGGACCGGAAAATATTTTTTATATAGGGTCCGAAATTTTTTTTTAAGGGGCCGACTTATATATATATATATTTTTTTTTTTTTGAATTGAACTTCGAAGTTAATTTTTTTTAAGTAGCTGATTTTTTTTTTATCGAATTTTTTTTAAGTTCAAATTTTTTTTGGTGAAATATTTTATTTTTAGACACTTAATTTTATTATTTTATAAAAGTGTCTGCATTATTTTTTTTTCTTCATGGCTTTGAAGTTTTACTAGTAATATTGTGAGAATGGGTAGCATAGGAAGGGCATATAGGATAGCAATATTATATGTCTGCATTGAATAGTTAGTTCAGTATGTTAATATTTTTCTTCCCTGCTAACTATTCATGATTATTTTCTTCCCTGCTAACTATTCATGATTATTATCTTCCCTGCAACTGTTTATATATTTCTTCCCTGCTGATTGTTATATTTTGTGCCTATGATGTTGATGGTATATTTTATTGTTATTGTTGGGAATTACGTACGAGGGAGAGTACTAAAAAAATGTTATTGAATATATTTATTTGTTGTAGATCATTAATCATGTCCATGATTAGGAAGCTATTATAACCCCATTGTTTCGAGTGACGATGAAAGTGATGAGGACATTGCACTTATTGATAATGAATATACCAGCCTGGATTGGATTATGCGTACTTTAATGAGGAGGGATGTAACCCAAGTGATGATGAGCTCATTGTGGAGTTCGACCATGCTAGAGGCCGACTAGAAAAGACATCTATCGTGCTTGGTTCAGGTTTGAAACCGATTCGGAGTCGAGGACGAGGAGCCTCAACCTTCTAGGAGATCTAAACGACAAAGGAGATATGTCGCATATTATGATGAGGACATAGATGAGTCTCGAAGATGAGATCTTCGTACCCGAGCTATACATAGAAACCGAGGACGTAAATGATAATGTGATACCTTAGGTTACTTGTTTAATTTTTTTTTATTTATTATTCTTCTTAGCAATAGAGGAAATAATATTATAATCGGTTGGTTAGTCGACCAACAAAGTGATAGCATAGTTTTAGTTTATTTTTTTTACAATCATGGTTCCTTTAGGAAGGTATAATATTATAGCAACAATTATTTCATTTAAATACCCGTATTGGAAGAATAAAAGTTATTACTTAATTATATGAGTGAGTAAAAATTTATTCTCGGGCACGTAATGGGAATATTTTTTTTATTTTCATTAGGCAATTATATTCTTGCTTGCTTGTTTCTATTTGCATGTTGATGTGAATATATTTTACATGGATGATTATGTGATCATTAGAGAACATTTCATGTCGAACTTGGAACTAGTTGAGAAATTGTCCGTTGATGCGATCTTTAATGATCAAATCAAATGTTGCCTTCCTAGATGGAAATGTGAGTTATGCTGGAACCTAAAGTAGAGTTATATTACTTACGAGTCCCGAAGTAGAATGGCTAACAACAACGATCTAGTCACGCTATTCGCCCGTTGGCTGAAAAATTGACTCAGAGAGAGCCGAGCGTCCCGAGAGTGCCGGGGATATGTTCGAAAGGCTAGCTAAGGTTAAGCCACCATACTATAAGGGGCAAGCCGACCCTACCTTCCTAGAAAACTGGATTAGGGAGTTTGAGAAACTTTTCGAGGTTGTAAACCGCCCGAAAATCCGAGAGTGGGTCAGCCGTGTTGTACCTTAAGGATGAGGCCGATTTATGGTGGAGGGAGAATGGAGTTAGACCGAGTGCTAGAGAAGGGTTCAATTGGGAGGCTTTTGTGACTCGCCTTGAGGGGGAAGTTTTACCCCGCATTTATGAGGAAGCAGTAAGGCCCAAGAATTCATTAATCTTAGGATGGGTAGTATGACCATTTCGAGTATTACAGTAAATTCATAGCACCGTCGAGGTTTGCACCCGAGGTTGTAGCTACTTGCAGAGTTGAAAGCTCGTAGATTTGAGCAAGGGTTGATCGATGAGATACAACCGGGATTAGGAGGTGAGACCTTTACATCCCTAGATATCGTGTATGGGAGAGCCGCCCATATTTATGGACTCCAATCGAGGCGGGATAAAAAGAATCCGGTGGTAGGTGAGAAGAGGAAGGACTTTAATGCCTGGGGAAACCGGGGGAATTTCAAGAAGAATAGGAATGGTAATGGGAATTTTCAAGGAAACAAAGAACCAGGATAACCGCAATAGGGGTCGAGCCGAAAGAGTGTATCATCGCAAGAAGTGTAGCAACAACCACCCTGGTAGAGACCGTAAGGGGGAACCGGTTATTTGTAACTACCGCCGTAAGAAGGGCCATAGGGAGTATGAGTGCTTTGCTAAGCAAAAGAAGGAGCAAAATGGCAATGGGGGTAGTAACCAAGCGAGGCCTGGATTCAACCAGCCAGAAATCGTGGTTCGAGCCTCGCAGGGGCACGTAACAATCAAGGAAGCTATAACAAGCCTCGCCAGTGAGAACAACCGAACAAGGCTCCGGAAAGTCGTTCGTGATGAGCCGCAACGAAGCCGAACGATCTGCCGATGTAGTGTCTCGGTACTTTTTCTATTAACACCGTGCAAGTTAAAGCGTTATTTGATTCGGGGCGACTTATTCTTTTGTCTCGTCGTCTGTTATTAAAAGTCCGGGAATTAATCGATTTTGAAGTGATTAATTTGCTCGTTAGTATACCTACTGGTGAGACCATAAGGTGTACCAAGATGTTTAGAAACTTGCCTCTAAAGATAGGAGACTGTGTTTTTCCTTCTGACTTGATAGAGTTTAATCTGGGAGACCTAGATGTAATTCTGGGGATGGATTGGCTAAGTTTATACAAGGCCAAGATAGATTGTGAAGTTCGTAAAGTAACTTTAAGGAACCCTTTGGGTAAGCTGACTTCGTATAGACGTTTTGGGAAATCCAAGAACTTTGGGGTCATCTCCGCAATGCAAGTGAAAAAGTTGATGAAGAAGGGGTGTGAGTTATATTTCTGTAGTGTGCAAGATGTGGGTAAAGAGGTTGGGGTAAGTATTGAAGACGTTCCGATTGTGAATGAATTCATGGACGTGTTTCCGAGTGAGATCTCGGGTATGCCGCCTGTTAGAGCTGTTGAGTTCACCATAGACCTAATTCCTGGAACTGCTCCTATATCTAAGGCACCTTATAGAATGGCACCTCGGAAATGAGTGAGTTGAAGGCGCAGGTTGCAAGAATTGTTCGATAAGGGTTATATTAGACCTAGTGCATCACCTTGGGGAGCTCCCGTGTTATTTGTCAAGAAGAAAGATGGGAGTATGAGGTTGTGTATTGATTATAGGGAATTAAATAACGTAACCATCAAGAATAAGTACCCTTTGCCTAGAATCGACGACCTATTTGATCAATTAAATGGAGCGAGCGTGTTCTCGAAAATTGATTTGCGTTCGGGGTATCACCAGTTGAGAGTAGCCGACAAGGATATACCTAAGACTGCATTTAGGACTCGTTACGGCCATTATGAGTTCACCGTAATGCCTTTTGGGTTAACCAATGCACCCGCCATATTTATGGACTTAATGAATAGGATTTTCCATGAGTTCTTAGATAAATTTGTGGTCGTATTCATTGATGATATCCCGATCTATTCGAGGAACGAGAAGGAGCATGATGAGCATTTGAGGATCATATTGGAGACGCTTAGGAAGAATCAATTGTATGCCAAGTTCTCTAAGTGTGAGTTTCGTTTGGAGAAGGTAGCATTTTTGGGTCGCTATGTGTCTAAGGAAGGAGTCTCTCGTAGATCCCGCTAAGATTCAAGCCGTGAGTGAGTGGCCAACTCCGAAGAATGTGTCCGATATCCGAAGTTTCTTAGGTCTAGCTGGTTATTATAGAAGATTTGTGAGAGATTTCTCGAAGGTAGCAAGACCTATGACCAATTTGATGAAAAAAAGAGTCAAAATTCGAGTGGAGTGAGAAGTGCGAGGAAGCCTTTCGGATTTTGAAGGATCGTTTAACCTCCGCGCCTGTTTTGACCCTACCCGATGGGAATGAGGGATTTGAGGTGTATAGTGATGCTTTCAAGAATGGTTTGGGATGTGTGTTACAACAGAATGGGAAGGTGATTGCGTATGCGTCGCGTCGATTGAAACCTTATGAGGCTAATACCCTACCCATGACCTAGAGTTAGCTGCCATTGTGTTTGCTTTGAAGATTTGGAGACACTACTTGTATGGGGTGACTTGCAAGATATTCACAGCACCATAAGAGCTTGAAGTACATCTTTACCCCGTAAAGACCTTAATATGAGGCAAAGGAGATGGCTAGAGTTGATAAAGGATTATGACTTAGACATCCAATACCATGAGGGGAAAGCAAATGTAGTCGCCGATGCACCGAGTAGGAAGTCGAGTCATAGCATGAACGCCTTGATAGTTCCTGAGGAGTTGTGTCGAGATATGCAAAGGCTTAGCCTAGAAATTTTAAATCCTGGGGAGATCGAGGCAAGATTGAGTGCTTTATCATTGGGATTGTCAATTCTAGACGAGATCAAAGAGGGTCAAGTTGGGGATGAGCACTTAGAGAAGATCAAGGAGAAGATGGGTCAGGGCAAGGAAAGTGATTTCAAGATTCATGATGATGGTAGTCTGAGGTTCAAGGGTAGGTGGTGTGTACCACAAAAGTGTGGCGAGATTAAGAGACGTCTTATGGATGAGGGTCATAATACGCCGTACTCCGTGCACCCGGGGGTGACAAGTCGTATAAGGACCTTAAGCAGATCTATTGGTGGCCAAACATGAAGCGAGAGGTAGCCGAGTATGTGTCTAAGTGCCTAACCTCGCGTAAGGTGAAGATAGATCACAAGCGACCCATGGGGAAAGTTCAACCATTAGAGGTTCCGGGATGGAAGTGGGATTCCATATCGATGGATTTTGTAATCGCTTTGCCTAGAACAAGGAGTGGTAATGATACTATTTGGGTTATTGTGGACCGTCCGACAAAGTCATTTGTTTTCATACCGATCAAGGAGACATGGAAGAAGAAGCAACTAGCCAAGTCATATGTTAAGCATGTGGTGAGACTGCATGGAGTTCCAAAGGATATCATTTCTGACCGTGACTCTAGATTCCTTTCGAAATTTTGGAAGAAGGTCCAATTAAATCT
The DNA here is from genome assembly GCA_947646795.1 of Beta lomatogona. Lineage (NCBI taxonomy): Eukaryota > Viridiplantae > Streptophyta > Magnoliopsida > Caryophyllales > Amaranthaceae > Beta > Beta lomatogona. Next base: position 179,335 of record CANSNZ010000660.1, read on the forward strand.
TGGGACAACATTGAAGATGAGTACAGCCTTTCACCCTGCGACTGATGGTCAGACTGAGAGGACTAACCAGACGATTGAGGATATGTTGAGAGCGTGTGCTATTGATTTTCAAGGTAGTTGGGAGGACCAATTAGACCTGATTGAGTTTTCGTATAACAATAGTTACCATGCGAGCATTAAGATGGCACCGTTTGAGGCCTTATATGGACGGAAATGTAGAAGCCCCATTTGTTGGAATGACTTTAGCGAAAATATAGTCTTGGGGACAGAGTTTATTGAGGAGACTGTTAAGAATGTCGACCGATTCAGGCTAGAATTCAAGTCGCGCAAGATAGACGAGAAGAGTTATGCGGACTTGAAGCGTCGCGAAGATGAGTTTGCTATAGGTGATAAAGTGTTCTTGAAAGTATCACCTACTAAAGGAGTCATGCGATTTGGAAAAAAGGGCAAGTTAAGTGCTAAATATGTAGGCCCATATGAGATTCTGGAGCGAGTTGGGAAAGTTGCCTACAGATTGGCATTGCCAATGGAGTTTGAGAAGATGCATGATGTGTTCCATATTTCTCAACTTAAGCGCTATATTCCCGATGAACGTCATGTCCTAGAGCCTGAACGAATTCAGATCGATAGTAGCCTCACATATGAGGAAAGGCCTGTCAGGATTCTCGACAGAAAAGTGCGTAGTACACGCAATAAGGATGTCTACATCGTGAAAGTACTTTGGTCTAACCACGAATCTGAAGAGGCAACGTGGGAAGCCGAAGATGAGATGAAAAAGAAGTATCCAGATCTGTTCCTTGAGGTGAGTTACGAGGGCGTAACTCGTTTTCTTTAAGGGGGATAGAATGCGATAAATTTCGCGCTTTTTGTCTATTTTTATGAGATTTTTATGCATATGTATGCCTATGTTGAGTAATTTGCACATGTTAGTGCTAAAGAAGTAGACTCTCCGCATAAGAAAGCGTGTTCATAAGTAACACAAGTGTTTTAAGTTAGCAAAAGTGTGCACCAGTGGCAAAATTCTTCGTAAACTTTCGAAAAGTTTAGTTCAAGTTTTGAAAGATATGTGAGTTTTCGTGTCAAGTTTCGGGACGAAACTTCTTTTAAGGGGGGTAGACTGTAATCCCCCATAATTTTAAAGGATTTTATAAATATATTTTATCATTTATATATTTATATTTTAGTTCAAATGATTTTTATTATTAAAGTAGGTTGACTATTTTTGAAAGTCAAATGAAATTATTTTAAGGATTTAAGGAAATTGAAAATATTTTAATTAATCATGCTTGAAAAAGGTTTGAAATATGAATTTGATTTAGAAAAGAAGTCTAATGGACTTGAGGAACCCAAATTCTAAGTAGATTAGGAAAGAGGAGTTATATTGATACTAGGAGTCCTCATTCATCAATCCTAGTTATCATCGAATCCTATTTAAACTTAAATTCCTTTTTCCTAAGCCCAAAAGGAAACCCTAACTATAAATACCCTAAGCCCAATTATTTTACCCTACACAAATTATTTTTCTTCACTCATTCTCTCAAAATTTCGGCTCTCTCTCTCTCTCTCTCCTCTTCCACGTAATTTTTGTTTCTTTTTCCTCTCAAGCTTTTGTTTCTTCTTCTTCAAGTAACGCTTTCTTCTTCGCTAAGAAACGTCACCGCCGCCGCCGTTGACCACCGTGGACCGCCGCTGCTGCCACCAAGACCCTTCCTTGGCCGGCGCATCCTCCCTTTCATCTTGAGTTGGTTTAATTCTTTCCTTTTCCTCAAGTTTTCCATTAAAGACTATGTTTTTATGCTTTATTTTAATGTTAATCATGATTATCAATGTTAATTTACTGTTTTAATGAATAATCTTGATTCATATATATATTATATTATAAGAATAAAAATTCAGATTTATTTATTATTGTTAGATTTAAGTTTTAATAATTAAAGCATGGATTTTTAGGGTGTTAATGATTAGAAAACCATAGTAGCATATTAAATACTATGAGATTAATTTAATTTATGATTTTAAACATGTTTAAGAGGGTTTAAAGAAGGTTTTATGATTTTATAAGTTGCTGGAATTTCAGAAAGCATTTTATTTAGGGGATTTTAAGAATTTTAATTACTAGTATGGTAGTACTATGCTAGGAATTAAAAGTAATGGAAGTTTTGATAGTAAAATCAACTTTTGAATATGTTTAAAGGGGGTTTTAAATATTTTTAAGTTGCTGTCTTTTTATTTAAGAGTATTGATTTTAGTTATATTTGAATTCTAGGCGGAGAATATTCCGTAGGAGAGTTCTAAAGGGGCTAAAGTGGCCAAATAACTAGTTTACACAAGCGTACGTACATACCTATGTGATGATTGAGATAGCATCATGATTTTATAAAGGAAAATTATATAGTATCATGTATAGGAACTATGTTGAGTTCGTGTATGATTTTTATTATGATGGATTTTGCATGTTTTATGCCTGTGTGCAAACATGTTGATTATAATATTTGATTATGAGTAGAATATCATGTTTGTATGGAATATTGATGCGAGCATGTTAATTGGATTGGGAACTTTATTTATTAATTCACATGGGGGAATTAATATATTTATTAGTATTGGATCATGTTTGATCGTTGTTCCCTTTTTGTATTTCACTACTTTATGAGGACCGTGGGCCTTATTTGGTAAGTTGACAAGTTATGCCTTTGAAAGGTAAGATTGATTGTTGGCTAGGTTCAACAAAGTGAGAAAGGTTGGAATTAAAGAAAGTAATCTTGGATTGTAAGTTGTGTGATCACTTATGTAATCCTAAGATAAAAGAAGTTTAATTGTGAAGGTTGAATTATATTATGTGTTGCTTGTATGTGTGTCATAACAAGTAATAAATTGTAAATCACGTAAAGTGTAACTTGGATAGTAATAAACTTTAGACTTGTGCACTTCTGAAGTTGGACAATCAGGAGTTGGGGTACATGGTGAGCGGGCCATGGCTTTTTCTGGGAATTGGATTGATCACCATTCCTCTTTTTATTTAAAGGTTCCTCGATATCGTAGGTCATTATGGAATACGGAGTCGCGCCCGTATTTCGTCTTCCTAGGTGAGACTGGTTTTTAGTTAGACAACTCGGTCCAATAACTATTCCATTTAATATAATAAAAGTTGATTAAAGTTTAGTTCAGTAGAAGTTATCTGCAGAATGTTATATTGTTGTATTATTATTTAACTCGTTATTATTCCTTAGTATCATGATTAGGATTGTTTTATGTATTGATATGTAGTACTCAGCTTTGCTGATTACGTGCTTTGTTGTGTGTGTTGATCATGGCTTTGCCTTATTGATCCTGTGATGACCCAACTTTGGTGAGCAGATTCTCTAAAGCATTGACATTTACAGGTTCGCAGATGTAGCATCATTGGGAATCTGGGAATGGAGAGCTTGTGTAAATTTAGTTTTGTTATCTTATTCTGCATTAGTCAGATAATGTTATTATTAAGTTGGTTGGTAGACTTTCATAAAGTGGTTTGTTTTTGAAGTACTTAAATTATTATTTACAAAGTTTAGTTTGATGTTTTCCGCTGCAAAATTATGAATAAGCCGATACGTTATCACACGGGCGATAATACTTGGGTAATTCTCTAAGTTTTGTATTATAAATGTCTTTCTGGAAAAAGAGAATTATCGGGGTGTTACATAACCTCCCTAAATCGTACTGCTCTGATACCATTTGTGATGAACTGATATCTTTAAACAGATCAAAGAAGAAGATTAAGAAGGAAAACTGATTTTTGATAGATGATATGGAATTCGACAGTGAAACAAAGATAATAACAAGCTTTCGAGAGGCTTGTTTCTCTCCCAAGAACAAACTAAACCCTTAACAATATTTTTCCATACCTTTTCATTCTCCCTACTGCTCTATTCATAGCATTTCACCCCTCACTAACTTTTTATCTTATTACTCAAGCTACTACTAATAACTAACTAATTATGCATTACCCATCTTACCCCTCCCCCTAAACCAGTCTATTACACTATACTGGAGAAATATTTGGGCTGTGAATTTGCTGCTAATGGAATAATTCAAATGGTGGGTGATAATGGAAGTCAAATCCCAGTTTGGTCATCTTGCTGGTTACTTAGTGACTATTCTTGGCCGCTCAGCCACAAATCATATCCCTGGTGCTGAAATGGGGGTGATGGACTTGAAAAGTGTTGTTTCATGCTCATGGAATTTCGAGGTGTTTAGTAGAATGGTGCTTTCATTAGCTAAGTGAGATTGAGTTGGATACTTTTTCCTCGAATATTTGGTATCGTCCAAAGCTTATTTAAGGGCATTGCGTCCATGTAGATTGCCCCTAAACCTATGTTACTTGGACTCGTATACGCATGTCTGACACGGGTACGTGTCCAAGTGTCTGACTCCGCTATTCTATGAAAATTTTCAATAATTTTGGCCCGAAATGAACTGTCCAAGTGTCCGTGTACACGTTCGAGTGTCAAGGATCCGACGCGGGTACTTGAGGTTTTTTAAGAGTCCATGTAACTAAGCCCTAAACCATCAGCATTGCCTGCAAGCGTGGTTTGTGCTGATAAAAAACGTTGACACCACCACCCTTTCATTTTGATAGAATGGTGCTTTCATAAGCTAAGTGAAATTGACGTGGTACTTTTCCCTCATATTTGGTGCTCATCGGTATCGGTCAAAAGCTTATCTACGGGAATTGCGACCATGTAGACTTCCCCAAACCATCATTGTCTGCAAGTGGTTAGCTGATAAAAAACGTTGACACCAGCTCCCTTTCTTTTTAACATCGGTCTTAACCACTAAGCTACAACCTCAGTAGTCTCAACCCTCGCTATCATCTGGCAACCAGAAAGACCAACAATAATTCGAAATTTGATGGCAATGCGCAACAGCAGCAACCCTCACTATCATCATCTACTAATTGGAAAGACTATCGAATAAAGACGATCGAAATTTGATGGAAATGTACAACACGGCTCCAGTCTTCTTAATACTACTTCCTTTTATTTATTGTATACATGGACAACATGATAGATACACCATTATCAATTTATCATGACATTTTTCCAGAAGAATACGTTTAAACACCAAACAAACAAGAGAGAGGACATTTTAGTAATTGCACATTTGCACTTGTGAAAGCCCCACTCTATCTCCCCTCTCTTTCTGTGCCAAACTACTTGGTGTTTAGCCGTAGAACTATGTCATTCAAAGCAGGTTATTCAGTATGTAGCCAATCCGCTAGACATACAGTTATCCAATTCAGAACCATCGACATTGACCCAAACTTCATTAACACGCCCAAAGATTTGGAAAGGAGAATTGTACTGAGCAATTGAGTACGCATTTCTGCTGTCAGCCATGGTTGAATTGGCCCATGGTGATCTTCCCAAACTGGAAGCCAATTTCTCAGCCTCAGTTACAACATTACCATCACCAGCAAATCCTGAAAACTTCCTCACTGCTACACAGAGACTTGGCCATAACACGGGTTTCAGGTTGAGTTCAGGAAGCGGAAGTGGCGGGGTGGCCTGGAACTTTACAGGCAAGTAGAAGCGAACAAAATATGCTGATGAATCTAGTGGTCCAGCTCCGGGAACAATGCTAGTTAACACCGGTTTTGTCATGGGGATTCTAGAGGAGTTCAGATTGGCCCCTTGAATGTATTGGAACAACCTGTGAAGTTAATAAAACAGATTTCAGAAGCCTATAAAACCCTTGAGAGTTGTGTCGGAAAGATCTATTGTTAGGCAGACAGAAGGACCAGAACACTGTCTCAAATATGTGAGAGCATATATTTCCTTAGAGCTTAATCAACAAGCGCTAATGAACAAAAAGGCGTGAAGTCCGAACAGACCTCTGTGGATTGGTTAAATTGATCATCTACTCTCTAAAAAGAGTCTAGGATCCATGTGAGAAAACCTTGAAGCAAGTTCTTTACTCGCTGCTGGCTAACGATTAATCCCCTGTTAATTGATTATAGATATCAACTGAATAAATATCATATGACTTTCGACTTTCGACTTTCAAGCATATACCGATCCGTTCTTGAACTTCATTAAACATAACTTCTACAACAATGTTCAAGAGGGCAAAATTAGCTTGGTCAATCCACTGATCCAGGATATTAATTGGCATCCCCTCGTCATTGCAAATCTTACAATTAGTTGAAATAAGTTTTAATAGCTTCATATAAAAGCTACCCTTTCAATTGACATTTATAAAAGGCGCTAATAAAATTACGACACTAGTTCCAACAAGTTCCAATAAGTTCGAACAAGTTAAGTATTCCTTCGAATAAGTGAAATTCAGGTAAAAATGTCATACAATCAGAGCATAGCAATTCTGACTACGTATAGTGATCAACAAACTTCAGAAAATAACTCCAAATTGTTCTTCACTGCGTGAATTGTAAATTTTAAAATTGGCAAAATCGTACTACCGGAAAAACTACAGATTATCAACATATCTTCAATAATGACTGAGAGCTAAAGAAATTACCGATGGAACCCTAATTTGGTGGCTTGATGAAAGGAGAGATGATTGACGGGAGCAGACATCCAAGTAGATTCTCTGTAAACCCTAATTTCGAATTCTGATTCAGAGTGAATTACTGAGTATTGGGGAGATTCGATTGCTTTGGTCGCTGCTACAAGGTTCACTGCCACCCAAATTGCGACAATCATCTTCCATGCTTTCTCCATATTTCTCTCTCCTCCAACTCTGATTTGGAAGTTTATTCTTCCGCTTTAATGTCTTATATTGTAGGCTAATTAACAAGAAAAAACGTGTTGATGTCTGGTTTTATTAGATACCTTTCAATATGAACTTTTAATAAGATTTATCAAAAAAAAAAGAACCTTGAATGGATCGGGTTAAGAATAACTTACCGAAAATCATATGATATAGTCTGTTTTCATTTAATATAGTCAGTTTTCGTTTGATATAGTCAGTTTTTGTATGATATAATCACCTTTTATATAGTCCATTTTTGTGTGATATAGTCAATTTTCTGATGTAGGTAGTTTTCGTATGATATAGTTTTTTTTTTTCTATTGTAGTTAATTTTTTTGTGATAAAGTCAGTTTAGGTGCACAATAAGTTGTTGTGAAACCCGGTTTACTCAAGGCGTTTTTTAAAATTTATAGTGACCGACTAAACGCCACCCTAGTTTTTCTTAGTAATGCCCTAGATACACCCAAAATACATAGAAGTGGACCTCTATGTATTTATTCCAATTGCCTAATTCCTTTTTGCAGGGCTTGACATTTTCCGGTGAGAGCTTGACATAATCCATTAGTGTACTTGTATTATTCCCAAATCTCCAACTCAGACATAGCCCTAATATGATTTTACATCATCTTACATTCTCGAGTCTATAAGCTCACACACAGATGGAGTGCATAATTGAGCAAAAAAGGGACAACACTTAAGCTGACATCCAAGTGTAGGATAGACTAGGTTAACATCTTCATCTAATCTATTTTATGGGCAATAAAATTTACCAAAAACTTTATAATAAACTTAAGTAGGAAGGCGAATGTCATGGATTTTTTGATAGCCAATTCGCCAAAATTTTAGTTCTTATGTGTTTGTAACTCAACCAAACAACAAAATCATGTTCAAAATCGTAATCTCCCTTTTTTATGAAAAAATTGTAGCCACAAACAAGTACTTCATATTAGAAACAATAAAAAGAATTTGTCATATTTTTTGTTGGGTCAATTATGGATAGGACTAACTGGCAGAAAAAGGTGGTGGATACAAACTTTTTGATAGCAAAGAAAAACAGTAGGCAGCCTGATCATATCCATGGAAATGGAATTGTGATCTCTAAGTCTACGGCAAAATCATCTGCACCTCAAGTCTTTAACATTTGATCCTCACTACTCAATTTAACCTGATGTAGAAAGATATACCTCTCCCACAGTCCCACATAGAGCAATTAAGAAGCTGTAACAGTCTTTAAGAGTTGGAGAAAAATTCTATTGAATAACTTCAGGGAAGTGGAGGGGTTGGGATTTGCTCGAATTCGTGAACCCATGATAACCTGAACCCTAAACCTGCCGGGTGCACATTCCCGGAACATTCTACAAATGAGGGGTTGTTTCCGTGTTTCTCCCCTTGAAGGGCTAAATCTTGATACCCCAAAACAAATACGTAAACACTGCCCCAATTTGTGTCAAAACCCAACATTAGGCCCTTTGGTGAGAGGTTTGTAGGGCAGTGAGATGTGGCTGACCACCACGCCGCTGGTGCCTCACCTCTCCCCCACTTCCATTTTCCTTGTACACTGATCTGTCGTGCTGCCTGACCCGTAAATTTACCCCAAAAGTCAAGCCCGATCTCTTGAACATTATTTTTGGACGAAAGTCTGGCCTGACATGTGAAAATCAAGTACCATTCAAATTTGAGTCGAACAATCGAATACGTGACAGTTTTGGCATATCTGAACCCAAGTTTATCTTATAATAAGATCAGAAGATGTAATTACATGTTTCCAGCAACCTGGCAGGTGTGTAAATTAAACTACAGAATTATTACAGGGAAAGAAATCTTACTGTAAAATAGCAACCCTAAAAAAAGTTTTCAATTCATCTTCTTGATTATGATACATTGTTGTCCCTCTCCAAAATCTGGAGAGCTCTGTTTGACTGGCTGCCGCCGAAATGCTCTCAAGTCATAGATCACCTATATTATCCATCGAGGGGATACAACAGTGTAGCTTAAGCTGAACGGATTAATCTGAACATGTCGCTAAAACCACTATATTTGAGGACAATTCTGCATTTCAGTGATGCATTTTGGTGTAAGTGTCACAGTAGCAAGGGCTTAGAAAACAAAAGGCTTTCTGTAAACTATGAGCATGAAATAACAAGGCGGCATTCTTTTATTTAATCTTATTGGTAATCAATCACCTGTGGAGTCTTCTTATCTGTAAAGATGGCAGGCACGGTTTCCTCTGTAAAATATTCTTCTCGGATTGTCTGTACCGTACAAAATCTCACCTTCGATTGAAAAAAAGTAATGCAGGTATCAAAATCAGCTTCTTAGAGGCAATGGAGAAACTTGAAAAAACGATTAGGGTGGGGGGCACCCGCTATAAGGAAGGCACAACACCGATAAAGGGGAGTATCATGTAACAGTCAAAAAACGATATTCAGCAATCAGCACCACCTAGGGCTAGGTAGAGGCCCAAAAATATAAGATGATCTAGTTCTTTCTGTTACATTTGTATTTTGTAGGTAATCGTGGGCCCTGCCAGAGTGCACCTATCTTACGTAGCAGTTGTAGCTCCTCAGTACCCCAGGTGAAAATCAGTCCAGGGTCACTTCTCAGGCAAACAGAATATGCTCCCCAACCAAGCACTCTCGATTCTCTTCTCTCTGTTATACATGGTTTGGACTTCGGAAAGAAAAGGTGATCAGAAAACCATACCAAAAGAGTTTGTATACATAGAATATTTGATATTTTTTCCTTTTTCTTTTTTTTTTTGGGGGGGGGGGTGCGGCTATCTACTTGATCCTTCTCCGCCTCCTAAGGAGCAGTGTGAATGAGAATGCAGAATTGTAATTGGTTGATTAAATATCTGGGAAATTGCAATATATAAGAAAACAACTAATATTCATACGAAAGGTGACATACCAGAGATGCGTGCTGTTTAAGGAGGGATTTCGCCAGCTGCCAAAGAGGCTTAAAAACGAAAGGCGCTTCCACCATGAGCACCTGGCCCAACCTCTTTGGATAGTAATAGTAGAAGACATCAAACTGCCATCGAAGTAATAATGATATGGTTATTAGAAATTAGTTATTACTAGAAGTCATCGGTTTGTTGCCAGATTCACCAATATTTTGCCAGTGTAGTTGTTTTATAGGAGTCAATTTCCTATAAACTAGTGATTGTTATATATAATTAATTACATTTTCCATCACATTACTTCACACAGTTCTGAAAAAAATACCTTTGACTCCATATTATCTTATATAACAGTGAGAACTTCTGGTCAAAGTTTGACTCCATATTACCTTTGACAGAAAAGGCAAACTCTGTAAAATAATGGGAGTATACGCATAAGCAATATCAAAATTTCGACTACTAAGTTGCACTTAGGTGGCTCCTCCTCTACGTCCAATTTGTGTAATAGTTCATGCTCAATAATTACAAAAAGATGAAATAGATTTGTTGTTAGTCAGAAAAAGGTCAACAAATTACCAGAAATGTCAAGAAAGTCATATCTGCATTTGCAGTACCAAAGCCCCTGAGGTCAATTATTCCAAGTATTTGTTCTTGGCCTTCTGGGAGCTTACTCAAAGCTTTCTCAATCTGGAACACGCATAGTTTCTCGTCCTCATCCTGCATCTGTAATTAGTCCATTATGCACGCATCATCAGATGGGCCTGTGCGGAATAGCAAAGGCAAGGGAACAAGATAAGTAAGACTTTCAGCCATTCCAGTATGCCTCAAACTTGATCTTTACCAAATTAATAAAAAAAACCCCAGAACATGTCTGGCAGCCCCTTTAATTTCTCACAGACTCCTATAAGCTGATAAAATGTCTGGCAGCCCCTTTAATTTCTTACAGACTCCTATAAGCTGATAAATCTCCTACCTTGTTAAACTGATAGTATTTTGTTACTGCTGCAGTTAACAATTCTGTTGTATAAAAACCGTACTAACAGGAATTACACAGGATTTCTGATGACTCGGGAATTATGCCTACATAAATGATTTTAATGGATCAAAAACAACAAACTATATATCAATGGCTAAAAACCAAAAAGCACGTTGATTAAAATAAGAGAAGCTAAAGATATGGACAGAAAAAATTCCATACTTACTCCAGGGAAATGTTTTGATGCCTCCACTATTAATACAGGTCTGCCATTCACATCAAGAAAGTCATGCACGGAGCTTTTGCCTGTTTGAGCTGCAATTTTCATAGAGTCTTCAGATAGATAATCCACTCCAAATTCTCGGCGCCATTTCTTGCATAAGAAATGAAAGCAACATCAGCCAAAAGTTTAGAGCAAGTGCAATCTCCTATCAGTGTAATTAGAATCACAGGAGGTGAAAACTCGTGTCTAATGTGAGAAAACAGAAAAAAAAAAAGTATTGAAAGACCATTGTGGGATGGTTCTGTCAGTAGAAAATAGATGATGCGTTGGAGAACAACGACTCACACCACTGTCTTAGAACATGTTCAATGAATTATTTGCAAAACTCTCACTAGTCCATTCAACATGACCTGAATCTGATGATGGTGCTAAATTATTAAACATGCTCGAGTATCTGAGCATGTGAGATAGCAAACGGAAACAATCACAGAGACACGATACATATAGACATAGTTGTATCTGACAACACACGACTAAACTAAGAAAAATCTACTTGCTATATATTGTCGCTTTAGAGAATAGGGATAGTCATACATACGATAGCTTTACTTAGCCTTTTCACTGCTTCATCAACAGAATACTTGCGGTCTTTGAGAAACCAAAGGATCATGCTTTCATCATCTCGTCCATTCTTGCCCACAGGGAGCTCATGATATTCATTTTTTAGCCTTTCCTTCACTTCCAAAACTAGCTGCAAGAGTTTACAAATTGAAACAATTAACTAGCAAGTACACAAGTTGCGTGGCCAGATGGACTCAAAAAACTGGATTCAAACATTATTGATACATGCAATGTGGTACCTAATAATCCTTCAACTGAATATTCTCGATTACAAACGAAAACATTGCTCCTATATTTGTTCATGGTCGAATTAACGAACTCAAAAGATGACATAACTGAGAATTTGGCTCTCAATAAAATCAAAATGAATCCAATCAAAGAGAGGTGGGTCCTAGAGCCTCTTGATTCAAAAGTGAACTGCTATATCTCGCCCTGCATTTCTGTTACTATCGCCCCACAACCGTTCACCTTCCCATTCCCTTAATTATGATTCTTCCCATGACTTATCGAAGTGCTTAGCCACTCATAACCAAAATACTGGATAAACCTGCTGCCTCGGTGGACGTGGATGTTTCAACGAAGTCTTTGTTAACTAAATTTGTTCTTCTTGATTCGTTAGGAGTCTCCCTTGAGAGAAGGGTGTCCTAACTTTCCTTATGTATCAAAAAAAAAAAAAAAAAAAGAATACTGGATAAACCCTTTTCCCTAACTGCTCCACTTTCTCTCTCTCTCTCTCTCTCACTTAGGTGAGGGTGTTGAGGTTTATCCATCAAGTTGCAAATAAATTCTTGAGGTCCCCGGTGTAGCCTAGGACAACATACTTCACCAACTAAGAGTGTGTTATCTTCACCTTTAAAAAGTAACTTTCAGGGCTCAAGAAGTTTAATTAAGGATGATAAGGTCCAATAAGGTATAAACATAAGGTGAACTAAGATTCATCCGTTCCAATCACGTCTAATAAGTTTACGTCAGATAAGGTCACGTGAAGAGAACACACCCTAAGCAAGGTGACATCTACTTCAGCTTGCTTTAATACAGAGGCAATGACCAAATTTCCAGTTCTATGTTTCTCCTTTAAATGTCCCTCTTTCTAAGAGAAAAAGAAAGCCCAGAAACCCAATTTCATAGTGATGTCAAGAGATATCTTTCTCAATCCAACAATATAGTTTGTTGCACAATTGGATCAAATTCAGGAACTTAATTAGTCATACTTCTTCTATGCCAAAAGAAACAACAAGCTCTAATCTTTTCTTCAATTTCAATTAACTTACAACCCTACAAAAGAGGCAAAATCACAACATAACACACTCTAATTAAACCCAAATCAATTGCTACCCAATTTGAAACAGGAATTCAGCTTATAATCACATAATTGCAATTTAAAAGTACCCAAAAATAGAAAATCATAGCAAATGAGTCAACAAAAGAAAAAGATCAATTCTAGGCAAAATTAACAAAAAAAGAAGACAAAAAAAATGCACCTTACGAGAATTATCAATATCAAGCGTGCCACTGCTGCAATTTCTAACACATAAATTACGAATTTTTGTGGGTTTGTTAAAACGAATTGGTACAGTTGAAGGTGGACGAAGATAATTGGCATATGCTTTCAATGCCATTTTTGCCAAAAAAAAAGTTTGTTTTTCTTTGCAATTTTCAGTTTTTTTGTTTAATGTAATTGTTGTTATGCAGTTATGCTTGTCCGATGATTGTTAAATGGGTTGTGGACTTTCTTGTTTCCTTTAAATTCGTAATTATGGGTTTTGGGTTTTCCTTAAATATCGATCCGGCAAAATATGGAACACAAATTTTTGAGGCCCATTTTATTGCTCATAGAAAGGTGGTGGTGAGATGGTTGCCTTTTGCTTTTTTTTTTTGGCATCTTATATGCTTGAAAAGAAAATTATGATATGTTTTTCCTGTTTTGCTTTGATTTTGAAAAATAACTAAATGCAGTTTTCACTAATGCTACTTGGGTTAATTTCTTTTGTTAATTGTTGAGTTAATTAGTCTTACTCTGTTGGATAGTTTTGTGTGTCTACATGATTGAATATTTAGAATATCAGTTTTCTTTGTTCTCCATTTTTTCATACGAACTATGTGGATCTTTGCGCGGGGGCGGGAGGGGGGGGGGATAAAGGAGGTAGGGGTGCAGAGACAACCAGGATGTTTGCCTAGAAGCAGCCACCCTTGAAAGAGTACGTAATAGCTCACTGATCGAGCGCTCTTGCACCGAAGATGAACGGGGTGCCTGAAGATGAATTGTGGTTATGATTAAAGTTGTTTAGTAGTATGAAAGCCGAACAAAAATTATTAGTAAATTACTAGTTGAGAATTTGATTGATATTCAAAAAGTTATGTCTAGTAGAGTAAATTGTTATAGCTTATCTATATATATATATCTAAAACTCAAAGCAAACAAATGCCATGCTGCCACATGTACCTCTCCCTCCAAACAAATGATACAAAGTAAACAACAAAAATATATGTATGAAGGCTCGAACACGCAACCTCTCACTTGAAATACAAAGATACTAACCACTAATCTACAATCTTTTTTGGTTTTTATGGCGAGAAAAAAAACTATAGCATACATCTAAGAAAAGCATTAAAGATATGGTAACTTACATCCCACAATATACCCCACAATTATTAAGGAGACCCAACATTACATGCAATTAACTACATAAACTACATTTTCTAATTTAAGAACCAAATTGTAAGTATTCAGGAGACTTGATACGTTTGACCCATCTTGTTGACATGTCACCCGAAAAAGGTATAAATATGAAATTTCATTTTTATGGGTCAGGTACCCGACTCGGGAAAAAAGATGCAAAAATCAGGTCGGTTAATGAGCTTGCTTTTAAGTTACACGTGTATTCCAAATAAACGCATCGTTATGCTTTTTCTCTTTCTTTTTTCGCAGTAACTTTAATCTCCTCTTATAAGATCATAAACAATTGTGAAAATGTATTGAGTTATCTTATAAGCTACCCAATACCACGTTGTTGTGCTTGTGACTTTCAGAGGTGAAAGAAAATATGAATAATAAAAAGAATCAACATTTTACAGGAGAAGTTGGATCAGATGAATCAACATGTAAAAAAATGGATCGGATGAATCAACATGTTAATGAAAAAATTAGTTATGATGCATTCTGCAAGTGAGAATATTTACGTTATGGTTGATTGGTAGTAAATCCTTTTGAGGAATGAGTATTAGAGTTGGCATGCAATTGACAATTGTCACTCATGGTAGTACCCCAAAACACTGTAATCAACATGGATCGGCAGTTGATACTCATAGTACCTTCTTCTATAGCTCTTTCAATGATTTTTTTTTCATAAAAAAAGCTATGACACTTTTGCGGGTACCCGATTATTCAGGGTCGAGTCATGGGTTGCTTTTCTAGCTACCCGAAAGGGGGTGCCCGTGTATTCTGGTACCGCATATTTGGTACCCGAATAACTAGGTAACCGATTATGAACACCCCTAAACAACAAACTCTCATTAATCAGTTACATTCTTTAACGAAACAAGAAAAATAAAAGAATGACATTAACCATCTTAAATAACTAAAATGTAATGCAATATATAGATTAACCTCGGGGCATATCCCGGGTCAACAACTAGTTATTAATAAAAACGATAATCTATCTCCCTATGGAAAGGAGTTTTAAACACAATTAGTTACTAAATGTAAACCTCCAAATCCTTATTTTTCCCTCATTGAAAGTACTTCTCAATAGTTATGAACTTTTAGTTTATTTGACGAAAATACATTATACTTCTAGCTTAACATGTAAACGTGAAATACATGAGACAAACCGTTAATTTCTATGCCCTTATTCATCAGTCCTAATTCTTATGTGAATCTCATTTTCAAAAGCAACCACTTCCACACTAGGGAGAATCATCTTAGATTGTATGAACTTTTTCTTTACCTTTTCTATTTCCATCATTTACTTGTATTGTAAGATATGATAAGCTTGGAAAACTTTGGTCATGAACAATATAATTACTTAGCCATCATTTATGGGCCTCCGGCTCATGCTTTAAAAAGCCTTTTGGACCTAATTGCTTTAAAAGGTTGTTCACAGTGACAAAATAGCACTATTCTTTTTCTTTTTTTTGAGGGAAAAATAGCACTATTCTTAATGTCTCTTCAACTGTATAATCAGAACAACATAAAAACATAAGAGTTATAATTGTTTTCAAAGATTGTTCATACAGTTAATGCATAATTCTTCACCCATAAAAGTCAAGTTCATACCGACAAAATAGAATTATTGATGTATCTTCAAATGTATAACCAAATAGAAAGAAGAAGAGATTTAGATGAGACTAAATCATAGTCTTTTTGGATTGAGCAATAAATAGCAAACACCTAGTAGAAATGTAGAATTTTGACTTGAGCAGATTTGAGAAATTTTGTTCCCTCTTTTCCAACTCATGGCCTTTTTTGAGTGGAGCTTTCATGATTTCAAGACAGTAAAATAAAGTTTATTAACATGCATGACATAGATATGACTTGACTAGTTGTGTTGTGTTGCAACTAAAGGAAAATCCATGGATGATGATGATGATTGATGAGATACAATCGATTTGTTTTTTGAGATACATGGGACATGAATTAGTGCCGTAGTGGTGATACATTCATTTCAAAGATTGACGAAATTTGTCCATCTCACTCTTTCTGTCTTATACACTTTTAAATTACATGATATTGGATTATATCTACATTTTGGGAGTGTTGAAGCTATGATGTAATAGCGTACAACACATGTGAATGTCCCATATTGATAAAAGAAGAGAGATGAGTTTATTTTATAATACAAAGGGGATACTCCTTTCATTGCCATATGATTTTAAGGCAAAACCTCATTTGTCTTGTGAAATGGACTATATCTCCTTGTGATGGGTGCGACCTAGATCCATATTTAACACTTGAACACTATATTTCATACCTACTTTGTTTTTTTGGTTGCTACACGCCATCTAATGCATACTTTGTTTAATAATATGACTAGCTTTCTATGCACGAGTGCGACAACCTTTTTCTAGTCGAACTTCTGTATTCTCAAATAACTAACTTTATGTGCGTACAATACATGTGCGGCGAAAAGTTTTTATAATAGTGTAAGTTGACAATTGTATTTCAATGTGATAAATAAAGTATGTACTTATAATTAATATATCATTTTAAAAAGGGTTAATTGGTTAGAACAGCACGAACTATAGCTCAAGTGCATTGAGCAGCACAACCTTTGATGAGTGCAGTCCATAGCACGAACTTTAACTCGAGGTGCAATACATAGCATAAATGTGATCGGAGCTCGGAGATTCCGTCGGAAATCTAGAATCTAGAATTCTTTTATTCCCTCCTCTTTCTATTCTCTCTCCTCCCCTAGCTACTTCAAACCCTTACCGTATCTCCTCCCCTGTTTCAAACCCCGCCTCCTTTCTCCACCTCTAGACTGGTGTAGTGGTGTAGTAATATTTCACAAATATCTCAACGCGAAACAAGAGCAATCATCCTCATTGCAGAACTCACCGCAATCACACCCAGCAGTGTCAAAATCAAATTGGGAATTGTAGGAGGGGTCCCCAAAATCGGAGGAGGAAATTGTGGGGGAGGCAATAAGGTAGGGATCGAGATGAGTGAATTGATTCAAAAAACCAATACTCAACAAATGACAATGGATGTTGAAAGAGAAGAAGATAGAAAAAAAGGAAAAAGAAGAGGGAATAAAAGGGGAAAATTATAAAACATTCAAGATTCTAGAACTCCAGCAGAATCTCCGACCTCCGATCACATTTATGTTATGCATTGCACCTCGAGTTAAAGTTCGTGCTACAAACTGTACCCGCCAAAGGTTGTGTTGTTCAATGCATTTGAGTTATAGTTCGTGTTGTTCTAGCCAATTAACCCTTTTAAAAATGGACATAAGAACACCGCGTACTTAAATTTGTTAAGTTTGAATTTAATTTTATTTATTTCTTTTTCGAGTTGATTAATTTTTTATTTCTTCATTTTTATTGCTAATTCAAGTTTAATATATTACAAATATTTTAATCAACTTATGTTTGTAAGTTACCTTCTATATGTGTGGGCCAATTCCTATTAGTTTTGACTTTTTGAATTGGTTTGTAGAAAATATTTAAGGATAGTTTTATTTTTGTTAAGTTACTTAATGTGTTGTGAATATTAAGGGGTATATTTTAAGTTTTAAAAAATCATGAGGGGTTTTCAGTAATTCGATAGGGTCTCCCCCTTCCCTTATATAATAGAGATTAATTACACATAGCGAATTTTTAAAAAAAAATTGATATCATGAAAATATGCATTAGGATTAATCAAACAAGATCTTGGAATAAGCAAGTTCACTATTGAAAGTATGCATGTTTAGAATTTCTTGGAATGATTATCACCTACTTTGCGATATTTTACTTTTTTTAAAACCAAATTTTAGATTTATCAATATATATTTTAGAGAATTTTCTATATGTTTAAGTTAATAAGGTCAAAGCAGGTCAATTTCAGGTAGGAGATGTCAACATGAACCTAACCCGTTTAATTAAATGGGTTAATCGTGTCAACCCATTTACTTAAATGGGTCGAAAATCCAAACCTAACCCGCTTATTTCGGGTTAGGTTCGGGTCGGGTGGGGCCAACTTTTACCAGCTCTAATATTAGATATAAATATGGTCAAAGTTAATGAACTTTGACTTTGAAATAGTAAAGGGGTAAACTAACAAATAAAGTAAAAAACAATGGGATTATTGATAATTTTAAAAGAAAATGTGTACAAGGGCAATCAAATACAACAGTTGGTCTTGGCCGTCGAATTAAATCAAAATAGTTGAGTTTAATGACATTTTACAAGTTGAGAATTGAAATTACTTCAAAAAAACGTCAAGAGTTATTTCAAAATTCACCCATAGCATATTACATTATAATCGTAAAGTGTTTTTTTTTTAATATATTATTATGAAGTGGCCACTTATTTTGGAGTAATTTAGACTAATAAGTAATAATGTGGCTTAGTTTTCAGACAAACGAGAATATACTTTGAAAATCCCCCATACTAGCTCAATTTTATTAAGTCGTATAAATAATATATTCCACAAGTTAGAGAGGTTAACTAGACTTCTTATTATGTGTTCTTAGTAAATTATTAGTGACATCTTTACCATCAAGCGCTCGTGGCCTAATGGATAAGGCATTTGACTTCTAATCAAAGGATTGTGGGTTCGAGTCCCACCGAGCGTGTTTTTTGTTTGTTTTGCTTTTTGATTATTAGTAGTTTACCACCTCAGCATAAGCTTTAAAAATATATTCCTGAAGTAGTATTATTTGAAAAATTAATAACACAATTACACATCAATCGATATAACTAACATTTCCCTTTATATTTTACCGAGCATAGAAGACTAACAAAACATATTTCTCAATACAATTGACGATATTCAAGAAAAATAGAAAAATCAAAAGAAAAGAAATGAAAGGCAAAATAAAGATCCTGACCACTTTATCTATTATGGCCCAGTCAAAAGGTGGAATTGTCATGTTCCTTTTGAATAGTTTTGATATTGTTCTATATGTACTTATGGACACGTTGTCACTCCTGTAATAATAATGTGCAACTGTTTTCCCCTCAAAAAATGAGATAAAAATAAAGGTCCTTCCAACTTTACCTATTATGGCCTAGCCGAAAGAATCAATACACAAGAGTTGAGTCAATTATCCACTAGTACGATTTTACGAGTTCATATGTGTTGTTTAATGTTTTACTATTTTTCCAATTTTGACATCTCGTCCTCGCCAATTTATAATGAAAATTAAAAGTGGAAATATTCAACAAAAAAAATAATATATCAGGTGATTTCGTCATAATTTCCTAAACAAATAGAGTACAATTTTAGGAATTGTATTTAATACTTGTTATTAGGACTTAGGGCTATATATGTTAAAAGCATTATATTTATAAGAGCTTTTATACCGTAGAATCATATACTTTTTTTTTAAAGGTAAGATGAAGGGGACTCACTTGAGGGGGATAAGGGGAAATCCTCAAATGAGTCTTATGAGGTTTGATCCCTAGACCTAAGGAATATGAGGTGGGAAGCAATGCCACTACTCCACCACCTCAACTTCATACCGTAGAATATATACATGTCTAACACCCTTCGTACCCCAAAATTTTCTTTTGGAAATTTGATCTATTTATTCATGTTACTTTTTCTGGAATATTTTCGTATACAAGATAATATAGACGATTAGATGATAGTTTTAAAAGAAAATGTGGTGTACAAGGGCATGCAAATAGGTCATTTAATTAATCCTAGTCAATTGACTTTAATCAAAATAATTGAGTCTAATGACACTTTACAAGTTGAGACTGAAGTTATTTGAAAAACATATTACATCTCAATCACAAATTTGTTTTTTAAATATATATAATACTTTTTATGAAGTGAACTCTTATTCTAGAATTTTAAATTAATAATGTGGCTTATCTTTCAGACTAACGAGTCACGAGAGTATCCTTAAGAATCCCGATATTTGCTCACTTTTTTGTTAACTCATGTGTAGTAAAATATTCCACAAGTTAGAGAGGTTAACTTGACTTTCCTGTCAAAAATAAAAAAAAAACTTGACTTCTTTCAGCGTCATTAAACGTGTATGAAAAATATAGCTTGATAACGTTTAATTACGTTTTATTATCAACATCTGTACATTGTAGCGCTCGTGGCCTAATGGATAAGGCATTTGACTTCTAATCAAAGGATTGTGGGTTCGAGTCCCACCGAGCGTGTTCAACATTTTTTTTTTAAAAATTAAGCTTATTGACATCCTCTTACCCCATTTGCTTTTTTACTTAATACATTGTTTTGCACAGTTTTTAAAATATTTTTCTAACCCTTAATATCATATGTTCCTTTTAGGTAAAAATTATAGAAAAATTGATATTTTGAATCTACACATCAAGACAAATCTAACAAGACCGAGCTAGTCTTGCGTGGACCAGGTCCACACTAATATTATTGTGGACCAAAGTCACCTATATGACATATTGAACCTTTTTATCATATAGTGACCTTTTAAAATCTTAAGTTACATTAATCTATTATTATCTGACATAGTGACAACTTTTTGGATACAATCACCCTTTCTTACATTAGTTTACCGTTACAAATTCTTCATTTTATGACATAGAACCTTTTTTCTCACATAGTTAAACTTTACAATTTATATCTACTCCTCTTTTATATTTATTTTGTTAGATAGTGACCCTTTTTTCATAAACCACATGTACTAGCATTAGGTCTACACTAATTTAGTGTGGACCAGGTCCATATAAGTTTTTTACAAATAGAATTGCAGTGAAAAAAAGCCGGAGGGAGAATATAATGTTCTTGTCCAAAAACCAAATCATGATTTCCCACCGAGCGTGCTCTACATTTTTTTAAAAATAAGCTTATTGACATCCTCGCACTCCATCCGCTTTTTTATTTAATACATTGTTTTTGAACGATTTTAATTCAAAATATTTTTTTAACCCTTAATATTATTATTCCTTTTAGATAAAAATTAGAAAAATTTGATATTATGAATCTACACATTGAGACGAATCTAACAAAACCACATATGAATATATTTTTACTTAATTAAAAAATCAAAATAATCGGTCAAAGTAGGTGACTTGATTTTCCAAAATAGAATTGTAGCAAAAAAAAAAAGCCGGAGGGAGAATATAATGTTCTTGTCTAAAAACCAAATTAAATATGTAGAAAGATCTAAAATATATATATGATGTGCATTATAATTCTCCGACTTTTTGTTTAAAAATAATATATGAAATTTGGGCCACTTGAAATACGCCACAAAGTTAAATGTTACTTACTCTGTATTGTTTTATTTTTCTTACTTGTAATCTTAATACTATTCACAATTAGAGAAAATATACTAAATTTGTAATAATATGAGAGAGAGAGATATTGGAGAATAATGCCTCGATTGATACAATGTACAGAGAGCTTATTATATACAAAGCTAACCTATAACCGTTAGCATGAAATTAGGCTAAATATATTCACAACTACCTAATTGAGAAGATATGCTTGACTATACATTCCTGATGATATGTACAGGATATATTGTCAAGGATATTGGAGATAATTATGCTAATAAATGTATATCCTCTAGCAAAATTCTTCTCAATATATATAAGAAAAAAATATAGTCATGCGGAGTTCTTACTTGATTTGTATCAATGAATAATTTATTAATATTAAATTGTAAATAATTTTACTAATATGTAATGAAAGATATTTAAAATCAAAGAAGTGCGTCGGTAAATGCGCACAATTAAAGTAGGGAAGATAAAGAAATACAGATGGAGTACAAATTTTTGAGGATTCACGAGGAGGTGACAAATATGTGCCTTTTTTTTTTTTTACAATGCTTTTTTTTAGGGGAGACAAATATGTGCTTAATGAAAAGGAAGGAGATGAAGAGATAGTAAAGGAAATTTAAGTGTATTCCTTTTTTCTAATATTCTCAACTATACCAAATCAATATATATAAATAACACTTTATTCTTACTTTATCCCTCCTTTTTAATCATCATAGCTAGTTTTTAGTCTCGGATAATGCTCCGGGTTATTAACATTTTCATGTTAAATAATATCATCCAATGTTGTATAGCTTATTGGTTAGAACTTCAATATATCAACTTGAGGTTATGTGGTCGAATCTTATATGGAACATGTTTTTATTTTTTAATGTGCATAACAATGACATGAAAGTAAACAACTAAAGGAAAAGTGTCACGTAATATGTAGACTTGCTTAAAAACGCTTTTTAATATATCAGTATAGATATAGATCCCTTGTAGACTTTTTTTCCAGCTAGACTGTTCGATTGTTTCAAATATGAGCTCAATCTATTGTCAAAGCTCTATCTTCAATATATCTCTTATGCACCAATATCATTCTCAACAAGCGCTCGTGGCCTAATGGATAAGGCATTTGACTTCTAATCAAAGGATTGTGGGTTCGAGTCCCACCGAGCGTGCAAGAAAATGTTTAATTTTTTTTACTCCTTTTGATTTTTCTTGTAGTAAGTAGTAAACCATGCTACATATGTAATTATGTACTTGGTTTAATTTGATTTGAATGGTGGATGCCATATAATTACGAGGAACTCTTAGTTGATTGTGTGTGGTACTTCGGATGAACGCGACAATACATTCTTGTGCTCCTATTTCAATGATTTTGATGGTATTTTAGACGCCAATTCCTGAATATCAATGTATTAGCTCCCATATGAGTATCAATTACAAATACTATGCTAGTAGAGTACGGTAGTAAAAACACGAGATTTTATTATGGAATATCACTAAACGAGTTCGACACCTTAAAAGAAACTATGGAACTAAAGAAGGTCCAACAACAAGCTAGCTCTAGGATGAAGGCCAGCATCTTTTAAAGTTATGTCCAGATGATCAGCACCATAAACTTTTCTTGGGAAGCTTGATATTAATCTGTAATTCTCAGTTCCAGGTAAACCAAGTGAATCTATATAGTAGTAAATTGCCTGCACCTTGTCTGTTGCTGAGAAGCTATGCTCCTTGCGTTCGCCATTCGGAAACCTTATTAATATCTAAACAAAACCATAGACAGAACCAAGTAAGGTTAACAAGCACTTAGCAAGTGAGAGAAAGAGCAATGCATTGGTCGAACAGATAAATTGGCCAAAAGACAGGTTTTTAAAAAGTCTGTAGTTAGTGATAGTCTACAGTTCGATCTCTTAAATCCTAATATGCCATTATTTACTTTAATCATGAGGGGTATATCTTTTAATTTATAACTGATTACTATTCTACTAAACAATTTGGTTGAGACTTGACCTTAGCTCGTAAGTGATGTATTATGTATTTGAAAGTACTTTCATAAGTTGTACTTGTGATCTTTAACATAATATTTTGAGAAAATTTTGAAGATGGAAGTTTAACTTCAAAAAGTTGTAAAAACAACAATTATTTACAGATGAAATATAGTACTACATGATAACTGGTACAAATAGGTAATCACCAAACAAGGCCAATGCGGAAATTGGTCCAGCAACATGGGGATGTCTCTTGAACAACTGTTAAGCACTTTGCAATATAATGTAGTAGATACAAAGTTACAAACCATAAAAAATAACTACAGTTCTGAAAATTCATCATCTTTTTATCCTGAACTGAAAATTACTGGTAGAAAATAGTCAGTTGTACTGAAAGAAATAGAGAGATAGAAACAAATACCTGTGTGACTTGAGTATTTTGGGCCTCATTGACACTACTATCCTTGTGAAGATTTTCTATATTTGTTGCTGCTGATTCTCTGACTTGACAAACTTTGTTAAGTATAGGATTTTGCTTTGGCCCCTGACTCAATTCTGTGTTTGATGCTTCTGGTTTGTGAGCTGTTTGTTCTGGAGGCATATTCTTAAGCTTATCCCTCTCCTATGAAAAAACCAAAAAAATCATTTACTTTCTCTAAAAGAATAATTAACGAAACATTTCAGGTCGATTTACCAGATTGGTACAAAAAATAGGCCCCTATGCCGAATTAGGCCTTTCGTTTTGATTGGTCAGTTGCGAATATGAAACATCAAGGAATTGTATTCTTGTATGTGTGAAACGAATAGAAACCTGATCTAGTTTGAGGGCTGCAAGATATGCAGCATCTTGTTCTTCTTTCAACCGACGATCCGCGTTCCTCCTGCCTTCCTCTTTGTCTCTTGCACTGCCAAAGGCAACTCCTTGTTCTTCTAATGTCCCCTGTAATAATTCTAGTAATTCTGCTGGTGAAACTGGCCCTTCAATCTAAGTATTATGGTAACATGACAAAGAAAAAAAGGGATCTATCAGTATCCAGTTATTCATGCTCTTCAATGGTCAATGTAATATCTTTACTACTCAAAAACTACTTGATATACTAAGCAAGAACATCCAAAATTACCCAAATCTTAATTTTGGTAAAAGGAGATGAAACTAGGAGGTCAAGAAATGGAAGATTTCTCACAAATTAAAGATTAAACTTTTAATGTTAAGATAAAATTTCATTTCTGGTCCAATCAAAATTCACCACCACCAACACTGTACAACAAATTAATGACAACTATCCTTAAAGATCCAGCAACATACTTAACAAAATTTAGCAGGATTAATTATTCACTACTGGAGATGATAAAAAAAAAACATTAAAAGTACTATCTAATAACAATTCTTCCCCATTAATTATACTACCCTGCCTATATTCATTTCTTCACCAACAACATAGGTTTCTTGAAAGATAATCTATAAAATTGATCAGAGGATAAATATGGTGTGCATGTGCAACAAACCAACAACCTCCACCCTTCCTTTTTTACATATTTCTATTTTTATCAAATGGGTAAGAAGGAATAAAAAACGTGGAGAGCCTAACCTGTTGCAGCACAGAAATATTACCACCAGAAGCAGGAGCAATAACAGCAGAAAAGGGAAAACTAGCTGGCCTTAAAGTCCCACTCATCTGCAAACCCTCTCCTCTATCAGAAATTGCACCCCAACTAACAAAATTAGCATCAAGGAACTGTACTATAATCTCTGAACACAAAGTCTGACTGCAGAAATCTGCTGTAAAGGGATGATTAGGAGAATGTAAATACAACAACATTAATTTTTTCTCATCTTGGGCAATCTGTAAGGCTTGAGTGAACCTACAAGCATAAAAGAAAGGGTGTGTTACCCCATAATTCAGCTCAAAATTGTTTAAAAATGCCCATTCATCGTTTATCAACGGCGTCTGCGGCGCGTAGTGAGGAGGAAATAATGGAAAGTGAGGTGGTGGTGGTGAGGGTAGAAGCGGTGGTGGAGGTGGTGCAGGGGGATATATTTGGTTTCTTCTTTCTAGTCTGCCCACTAAATCAATCCCTTGTCCCATTGCCCTTGAAACTCCTTCTATAATGCTTTTTGGTAGATTTACCATCCTTCTGACAATCCCACTGCAACTAGGATAATCTCCTGATCTTGCTCTTGAATTTTCCCTCATATTTGAGGATGACATTTTTTTTTTCTATAACACAAAGAAAGTAAAGATCTTGATGCTAAGGTTGGGGGGGAAGTAAATTTGTTGATCAGGACAAATAATGTGAGATTTAAGTCAAAAGTAGGAAGAAGTAAAATCCAAAAAAAAAAAAAAAGGATAAACTGTTTGTTTCTTCAATGATTTTTGTCAATATTAACATTGGATTCCTTCTTTCAAGTTTGCTTAAAGCCAAAAGAAACATATAGTAAGATGACAAGTTTGTGTTTATGTTTTTTTTCCCTCTTAGCAAAAATTATCACAAGAAGATTTTGCTTTAACTTTGGGCAGCAATTTAATACTGGGTGAAAAAGGATTAATTGTCAACTTTCAGAACAAGTTTATTAGACAAGATCTAAGAGAACATTGCACAAAGTTGATGGTATTCTTCTTTTCAGGTCAGTCCTTTTCTTTAATTTGCCATTCCCAAGTATGTTATGCTTAACTTGTAATTTCCTTAAAAATTATCGTAGGGAAAATTAGAATTAATTTTGTCTGTAAAATCAAAGAAACTCGAGTTTAGTAATCAGCAGTCTCTAGCTAACAACATTCGTAAACACGATATGGAGCTGCCAAAATTGAGTATATTGTAGTGTTAGATTTCAATCAAATATTACAAGACAAGAATTTCTCAAGGCTTCAATTGAGCACCTTGTAACCGACCTTGTGTGTGTGTGTTAAGTTTCCTCATTGTTACAATTACTATCAAAAGGGACACATAATGAAGGAGGGACTAATAACTAGCAAAATGTTTTGCAAACACACATCCAGTAAGACTAGCATGAAAAATATGAATATAGAGAAAATAAGACTATATTTTAGGAATAAATTCAGGTTAATAAGGAGGTGCAAAGGCCAAAACTAACGAGTTTTAGGACCGGGTTTCCTATAACCTTGTTCAAAACTTACCATTTAACACTAATAACAGTACAAAGGTACTCTAACCAGACAACTATCACAACAACTAATTTTGCCAAATAAAACTAGACGATAAAGTAAGTGGGATAACACAAAACACCACTATTTGCTTGAATATGCATGGTTATCAAATAATGAATACAATTTGCATGTAGGGTGATATGATTTCTACCAAACTACTAGTATCTAAAGGAAACGCGGGTTTGCAAAACTTTTGACCTTCACAGCCAGGAGAATCTTTTCTAACAATCAACAGAATCAAAAGTTTAAAGGACTTTTAGTATGTTAAGAGAAATAATTATAAAATTCTCTAGTTTTGTCCTCTCACTAGAATTTCCTTAGCAGCTAGTTCCTGCTTAGTTGAAGATTTTCTTTTTAATGGAACTTTTGGTAAAGTTATGCAGACAGCCTCAGCTTTTCCTCTAAAAGAGAGGTCCAAAGGTAATATCATTTTCTTTAAAAACCATTATTGGTCACATCACATGCCTTCACATCCAAAATCCAAAATCCAATGAACTCTCTCTATCTTTTTTCCTACACATTTTAGCATAGTTCATCAACATTATTGATGAAAGTTCAGTGCTCTAATGAACTGTTACTAATCCCTTTGAATACAATGCGATTTATGATTTGGAGGTGTTATGTCTCAATCTTGGGCAGGAAAAGGACATCTTTATCATATGCTGTGCATTAGGCCACATCTGGGGGGAAAAAGTATATGATTTAAAAAGTTTTGGTTGCTCTTGGGGCTATATATAGAGATATACTCTAGTTTGCTAAATATTAGTCAGGTTGAATTTGAGGTATAGAGGTGGGTTTCACACCAAGCGTGTATAGAAAATAAGAAATGCACCTCTAGACTCATGGGACAATTTTAGCAATAGACGAACTTATGTGGTGCTGCCTAGGGTGCTTATCGATCGAGCCGAGCCCGAATAGCACTGGGCTCGGCTCGAGCTCGTTTAACTTTTCATGGGCTCGGCTCGGCTCGGCTCGTGAGCTCGCCGAGCTTGGGAAGCCGAGCTCGGCTCGAGCTCGTGATTAGAATTTGCGGCTCGAGCTCGTGATTAGAATTTGCGGCTCGAGCTCGGCTCGTGAGCTCGTTCAGGCTCGGATCGTGAGCTCGAATAGGCTTAGGCTCGGCTCGTGAGCTCGATTGTGGCTCGAGCTCGATTGTAGCTTGTGAGCTCGTTTAATTGCTTTTACCTTTTCTTTTTATCTATTTCTAATATATACTTTAGTTAGTATCTTAAAAGAAATACTTAATATAATTTTTAATATATATAATTTTTTTTTAATATAATTTTTTTTTTTAGTATAAAATAATAATCGAGCTGTTCAAGAGCTGAGCTTTGCCGAGCTCGGCTCGGCTCATTTAAGTCTCGAACCGAGCTTTGACCGAGCCGAGCCCGAGCTGCTCGCGAGCTTGTCAGACTCATTATCACCCCTAGTGCTGCCTACTTTCTCCTTTTCTTATTCTATATCCATCACATAATGTGGAGTTAAGAGAGGTGAATGCCATTAAAGAAAAAGAAAAAACATAGAATGGTTGTGCAACATATGATATCATAATAAAAATAATAAAATGATATAAGTAATAAATACACACATGAAAACCACTTAACAAGTCTTAGTAAAATACAAGTCCAAATAGTCAATAGCTAGACGTAGCTACTACCCGAGTGACCAAAGCCCAGTCGGCCAAGGCCAACACTTACTAGATGGGTTGTGCGTCTTTCCAACCTGCTCTAATCCAACCTGATAAATTCAATTATTTTTACGCCTTCAACCCGCTTACCCCACCCGGTGACCACCTTCATCAATATCATTGACAAGCTTTCAAAGTCTTAGTATACTATTGATTTTGCCAATGAGATTTTAAACATATAAACACCAGGGTCACAATAACAATCATAAAACTAGTTATGCAGGTGATTCAAATAGGTTTGTGATTGTCAGGATCTAATATCACAATCGTGGTAAGCTCATAAATCTTTAAATTATTATAGTCATGATCTAATAATGCAACAGATTTCATGCCTAGCTAGCCGATCATCAACATTCATCCACCAAATCAGAGAGGGAAAAAACATATAAGAGAGAAACCAAATAAATGTATAATTCTAAAGACTTCCCTCCCCCCATCTCTTATTTCCAATGCAGGCTATGCACCTTAATGACAACTACTTTGTCAATACAGTTGCTAAGCATCATCGATGACAAAAAAGTTCTACATATGCTTGTTTTTTATAATCATAGGAACTTTTTTTGTATTGTCATAAATCATGGTATGGCGGCCTTATATAAGACTTAGCTCTAAAAGATTATCTCATTCTAACCAAATTATCCACAAAATAAATGAATTAAGAAAGGTGTGTCCCACAAAATTCTAGTCTCACACATTGTTCTTATCTTTCTTTTTCCAAAAATACATGTTTCAAATTTGACGTCAGTTTGAAGATTAGATGTTTGCTTAAGGTCACATTCCAAGTTGCAAAAAAAGTAAAAAAGACCTTATTCTAAGGAAGATTGATTTTTCTTCCAGAAATTGACTTCTTTGAAAAAGCAAGAAAAAATTAGAATCGACACCATTGATCTTATATCTTTATGGTCTGTCACTTTTTTTCTTCCTCTTCTTATAAACGTGTTGGCCCAATATGTTAAAGTGTCATCATCCCACATCCCATTGGTGTAGTTAGCAATAGCAACAATTACTTTCTCTATTTCATACTCCATAGAAAATGCTGAATATTTCGAGTTGAGCTCAAAAATTAATTTAAAACAGTTATCAGAACAAATCAAATGGTATATAAGATATTTACATAATATTGTAGTAAAATCTTAAAAACTGCGCAAATTATATTATGAAAAAAGCTTCATCTACATCGTGGATAAGATAGCCATATAAGATAGTCATCAATACAAAAAGCAAATAGTATAGCATTAGTTTCTTTATTCTTCATAATTCTAAATCACAAACTTTAAGAAGATCAGTCAGCATTGATTTTGAAATTTATAAGACAAAATCATAGCTTAAAAAATTAGGTTCAATTCCATGGAGAATCTGTACTCCTAAAGCCAGCTTTACAAGGGGGTGTTGTTAAGCCTTAAGGCATGCTTTCGTAACTGAGATAAACTTTTACCCTGATGTGGGCCAATATTCTTTTTTATCAGCAGATTTTCCAATTTATATAGTCTTTCAAAGTTAGTGGGGAATGTGAGGTGGGTCACCCTTTTATGAAAAGAAGTGACCTGATAAACAAATACTCAAAGAAAAGAAAAGAAAAGGCTTTTAAAAGTGGGAAGCAAACTCTGCCCAAAAACCCTAAAAAGGTTAACCAAGGAGCCCAAGAAAGGATAGAGTTCATAACTTACTGCCCCCCAAACAAACCATGTTGGCGCATGTAACTAAAGGCACTACGGCTACGAATTATACCGTACATGATGGTCTCAATCATAATCACATATTTTTGAATGGATTACATCCCTCCATAAGAATGTAGAATCTATGCATATAGGCCATAGGGGTTACACTAAATGGTTGGTAGTTGAAGCAACTACATCTTTCTTTTTATCATAATTATAATTTTTTTTTTCTTTGAAAGAGAAAATTCATTAATGAAAAGTCAAACGACATCTACAATAGGTATTAAAAAAACAAGATACAATTAGACAAAGGCTAAACCAAATTCATCTTCGAATGAATTACAATGATTATGATGTAGTTTGGGAAGAACATTCTTGACCGAGTCATGTTGACCGCATCCGAGATTCTAATACCTTCATATTGAGTCTCGAACTTCAACCAATGAGAACAATTTCTCATACCTAAAAACAAAAAAACCATACTCACAACTCCCATAGGGAGAAGGAGATTTCCAAAACAGAAACTAAAAAACCCCATAACAGGGTTTGAAAAGATCTTATAAAGAGAGACTAATTTATTAAACAAAACAAGAAAATGAATTAAATATTGAAAATAAAAGGGAAAACGGGGCTTATATTTCATCCATGGCAGCCCCTAACTGATGAAGAAGGGGCAGGGGAGGCTAGAGTTTGAGAGAGAAAGAGAGAGGGGGGAGGCTAGGTCTGGCGGCTTATCATAAAAAAAATTAGTTATTTTTTTATGAGAACTAGACCTAATAAAACTAACTCATATTCGTTTTTTTTTAATTAGACACGGATCATATTTAAATATGACAAAAAATTATTTTGACATAAATAGAAATTGAAGCAACTTGAAAATTGATATGTTTGGCCTTGATTAAGTTTTCATAATGAACTATGAAAATAACTTTAAATATAACTAGAACGGATTAATCCTAACTAAACTTTTAAACTAAATCAATATCGTCAGAATCGTATATGACCAGACCCATATTTGACACAAATGTCCTATTGTTTTTCTTCTTATTTTTAACGTACACCTAGAGAAAAATTGTGAAACTTCTTGTCATAGAACCGACCCAATATGTAAGGCAATTGACAATCAAGAAGCAAATTAGAACCAATTGGGGGAGATTTTAGGTTTTTCTTTTCAACAAGTAGCTGAAGATTGTACAATGAGCAATAAATGATTCAAAATATAAACCATTCAAGTAATTTTCTATGACAAGCAATTTTATGCCAATGGCTGTGGGGCGCACTTCTTATCGCACGTCCAGAGCGTGTACAATTACAATAGTTGATGCAATAAGGGTCAATGTAATGCATTTACTTAATAGACCACACCACAATTATGTTTTCTTTCAACAGGGATGTCATACCTGCCGACCCAAGCGTGGCAAGAGGGTTACTTTATGTATATTTATATATACTACATTGTTGCAGGTTTGAGGGTTAATTGGTTGATCCCAGTAATCCAATAAAATTTTGATCATTCTAATTATGACAAGCACTTAAAGTACCACGATGAGAATATACAACCATACTAGTATTTCAAGGCTAATCATCAAATTCTATGTTGCCAAACAAAAGAAGAGACATTATCGAAATTGCGCTACTGTGATCCGCACTCCCCCTTACCCTTTAGGTTTAGCCATAAAAATTATGTATCATCACAAGTTACTAAAATACTAACAAAACTATCTAATGAGTTTCTGTGCAAGACCGATGACATTTTTATTGTCTAATTGATCCCCAAGATCAACTATGAATTCCTATGCATGACACACATGAAATATATTGTAGCAAACATCTTCAAAATCTTGCACATTTGAAGTAGCATTTTCGCAATATATTCCTTCAACTCAAGAATGACTATTGCTTAGAATTCCAGTAGAATAAAAAAGTCTTGATCACTAAGTTCTGCTCTATTATTTTATTTTATTTTTCCAAAATTTAGTTAACATTAATACATCAACCCTATTTGATGATAGTGACAACATGTACCCTTTGAAAAAAAAACCTGCTTGACTTGCTGAAAGAAAAAAGATCAATAGATACCTTAATAGTGCTAAAATTTACTTCTATGTGAAAATTACTCTTTCTTTTCTATCTTCCCTTTCCTTCCAAAAGATCTATGGTAATGTTTAATTAATTGGTAAACTTTAAAAATACAACTTGCATATCTAGGAACATAAATGGGAGCCTCTGCTGCTGTGCACATAATTGTTATAGGTAAAAGCAATATGCACATGGTGCACATTTCAGCTATTCAAATTAGGATATTCATAATCATATAAAGACCATTATTTTTACTTTTGGGAAAAATTACTCCTCAAGTAATTATGAGCTAAATAATTAAGCCTTTATTGTAATTAGTCATCAGAAGGTAATAGGGCTCATTAAGTCAGTACTTTCCTCAAACATTTTGATAATTAATTGATTAAAGGTTTATTGTGATTTGTGAGCAGTAGAAAGAAAATTGAAAAGCAAGATAATAAGATTTCTAAATCATTATTATTCAGATATGATCTGAGATAATATGGCCCATTTTTTGAAATTTCAAGCCATGCTTTTAATTTAACCCCACCAAAATACCACTAGCTTTCATTGTGGTACCAACATCATGATCTTTAGTTTAGGGGACTATAGTTTCACAGGACATAATAATGTTCAAGGATGGAAAAAGCAGGTAACAGGAAGGTAGTGGAAGGAAAATGCAGTCAGCATTATAACATTATTCACCATTTTAGGCAATTTTTTTTTTTAATTAAAGCAGATATTCCAACTTACTGCTGTAATACAGTAAACAAAAAAAAGTTTGACACAATTTATCACCAAGATTTTGACCATTCTTTCTCCAGTTTCTGACAAGAGAATTTTTTTGATTACCCAATAGCTGGTGTTAGAATATGGACCTCAAAAGTTTAATATGCTCCTTAATGACAAAGAGTTCACTCTCTCCTCCTAGAATTAGTTATCACGCAGCCACACTCATAATGCAATTCAAACAAGCAATGTGACATTACATCTATCCAACATCACTAAGCGGGTTAAGATTTACTAGTTGAAAACCCATATCGAGTATTCGAGTTTAAAATGAAACCCCTTAAAGAAGCAAATTTTGTAGGTTTTCGATTGTAATCTAGTCTAGAACTGGGATAAAATTGTGTACATCTGAACCATCTCAAACCCCGCTAAGGCGCTAACACTAGGGTTGTTTGGTAAGCAAGTAGTTGCTTGCTATTGTTGTCAAGCAACTAAATTCTGATATAAGCTTAAACGTTACGCGGCCCCTTTCTCACTTCACACACACATGCATACACACTAAGAAAAGAGCTACTTTATTTTGGGTGCTGTCAACGCATTATGGGTAAAGTTAAACTAAGTAAATATAAGTATCTAAATGGTATGCTTTAAATAAGTTTGGGGGACCTTAAGAGTGTCAGACCAAAAACCAAGGCACAGGAATCTATTAAAGACATAGAGCTTAGCTGTCTGTTTCTGTGCCTTAAGGGAGAGGAGTGGCTTCTAAATCATTGGAAATGGTGAGGCAGTAAGATTGAGCCCTGCTTCCTTTGAACGCCTCAAATTTAGTTTTGGAAGCAATAGAATAAAACCTTCCCCTCAAGGACAAAATTCTAGAATTTCAGACTCTAGTGTTAATCATAGAAGACAAGAGTAATACTTACAAAAACACCCACAAACTATTCAAGCAAAACAAACAAACCAACCTATATGGCTCCAAGTAGTAGTAGTTGTTGTTGTTGTTTCTCCTCATTCATTGTTAAATTTGTTGTTTCCTTCTTTGTTGTCGCTTCCATTCTTAGCCCCGTCCTCTCGCTACCGAGCAACCAAACATTCGGAGCGCAAAAAGAGCTGCAGAAATTAAGGAGGATCAGAGCTCATCTTAAGAAAATCAACAAACCAACAGTCAAGACAATTAAGGCATGCTCACTTGCCTAAAATGATAAATAAATAAATAATCCTCGCTTTCTTTTCTTCTTTCTTTCTTTTTGAATATATGCATGGCAGTGTGATGGTTTTCCTTGGGGTATTTGATCATATAATTATTTTCTATCTTATAACAGAGTCCTGATGGTGATGTGATAGAATGTGTTCCTTCTCATCTTCAACCAGCTTTCGACCATCCTGAACTGAAAGGACAAAAGCCACTGGTATATATTGAATAATGTTTGTACAATCATATTTGAAATAAAGTAATTAGCATATGTTTCAAAGTATAGCATATGATATATATTTCAAAATATGTAACAATGTTCTCATTGATTTCTTTCACAGAATCCACCAGATAGGCCAAAGAGTTCTGAACCTGCTGATGAAGTGATGCAGAGCCTTCAGCGATGGGCAGAATCTGGAGAATGTTGTCCAGAGGGAACTATTCCTATTAGAAGAACTACAGAAGAAGATGTGTTGAGAGCCAGTAAATTTGGAAGATTTGGAAGAAAACCCAGAAGAATTGTGAGACGAGACTCAGATGGCAGTGGTCATGAGGTTAGTGAATAACATTAACACATTTTCTTAATATCAATAACACAAAACAGAACATTGGAAAATTGATATCACATTCTAAAACGACGATTAATGAGCATGTAAGGATTTCTAATACATGATCTTGCATGTCAGGATTTCTAATACATGATTTTCTGTTTCGCAGCACGCGGTTGCATTCGTTAATGGGCAACAGTTTTATGGAGCCAAAGCTAGCATGAATGTTTGGACACCTCAAGTTACTGAAGAATATGAATTTAGCTTGTCACAAATATGGGTCATCTCTGGTTCTTTTGGCCATGATCTTAATACAATTGAAGCAGGATGGCAGGCAAGTACATCAATTAAACATTTTCACAAAATTATAAGAGGACACCATGGTCCAAGTTAGACATTATTATTAAATAAGCTAATTAATATATAATTTATTCCTCAGATTAATCCAGCCTTATATGGTGACAAATACCCTAGGTTCTTTACGTACTGGACGGTATGCTCCTATAATTATCTGTTTTTTCTTCCGTACATTTCAAATAACAGTTTATGCAGTCTAATATCAGAGTGATTAATATAAGTATTATGTTTGTGTTTTTACATAGACGGATGCATACCAGGCCACTGGATGCTACAACCTACTGTGTTCAGGCTTTGTTCAGACGAACTCCAAGATCGCCATTGGAGCAGCAATCTCCCCTAGATCAAGTTTCAGAGGGAGACAATTTGACATCAGTATCACAGTTTGGAAGGCAAGTTTGCTCAATACAGTCTCATCGAAAATCAAAATTTCAAACTAATATATACATAAGTAGTTGTTCTGCTTTGAAGATGAAATGGAACTTAACAATTTATGATTCACTATTAAAGTAAACAATTCGAGGCAAATGGAAATGCAAGCAATAATCATAGATGTCATCTAGGTTGACAATGAACTAGTTTTGATCTTAACTACTTGTTAAAGTCGAAGTCAAAGGCCTTCTCTTTGTAGTTTTGTTCAGCTATCAGTATTCATTTCTTGTCAAACTTTACAATGTAAAGTTTACATATGCAGTTTAAATAGCATGTCAACATTTAACTGTAGTTATTTATTGTTTACATTTGAATATAGGGGTAAAGCATGGAAAAGAATAGCTTACAATTAACTTCCAAGGCATTAATCCTGCATAAGTTTGAACTGCTTGATTAATAAATTAGGACCTAGCGCAATGAAGAAGAAGACAAGAAAACCTAGGAAATGACAGATACTATGTGCATGCATGAAGTACAGTCTCATTTTCAAAACCATGCAGTTTCAAAGTCATTTTCATAACCTTTTGTATTCTCTGAAACCAGTGCACAACGACAAGACATAGATAAAACTCAAACTAGCACATTGCTGTTGTTCACATAATTTCTTTTTTTGACTGAACTTATCTAAATAGAGGTGTTTCATGTGCAGGATCCGAAGCACGGACACTGGTGGCTTGAACTTGGATCAGGGTTACTAGTAGGGTACTGGCCAGCATTCTTGTTCAGTCACCTAAGGATGCATGCAAACATGATTCAGTTTGGAGGAGAAATTGTTAACAGCAGATCCTCAGGATTCCATACATCCACTCAAATGGGAAGCGGTCATTTCCCAGATGAAGGGTTCAGCAAAGCAGCATATTTTCGTAATATACAAGCTGTTGATTGGGATAATAACTTGATTCCTTTGTCAAATCTGCAGCTTCTGGCTGATCATCCTAATTGCTACAATATAAGACAAGGAAGAAATAATGTATGGGGTAATTACTTTTATTATGGAGGACCTGGAAGAAATGTAAGATGTCCTTAATAAAGAAAAATTAGATTTGTGATTTTGGTTTTGGTTGTTTTTTTTTTCCTAATGCCTTCACCAGGGCTAGGTTATAAGTAAATGATTTTTTAGTAGTTTATTATATTATTTCCACAGAAACGAAGTATTCAATTTCAAGACTAGTGTATATCTAAAAAAATACAAGTTGATATATTACAAGTTTCATCGTCTGTGTTCAAATGTTTGTCCCTTCTATTCTTCATACTTTCATTCCAAAAGTAGTACTTCATCAACAGTAATTGCTAATTCTTAGGGAGCATAAATTAATTCGGGGATCGAATAAGCAAAGAAGAAGTACACGAGGATGTTGATTTTACCTAAGTGTATGAAATAGGGAAAACACATGCACTTTAAACCCCATAAAAATGACCTGAATCACCATAACACAGGGGTTAGCATGTGTCCTCTTCCACTATGACGAAAAAAATACTGTCAATCAAAGAACAAAATGCAGAAGTATTATTAATCCTAAATACACAGATTAGAACAATAAAAAGAAACCACTTATGTCAAAACACCTAATCTAATAGGAGTACTTGATATTATTTGGTAATCTAGTCAACAGTTTCTAAATAAGCATATATTACACAAGTTCATTTCTATAGAGAAGAACACAGATACAGTCCAGTAATCTCTTTCCAATGCACTGTTTCCATATCTATGAAGCGTAACCACGCAAGTTACCTGGATTTGCAAGTCACAACTTCCTTAAAAGTTGTGACTTATAACTAAATAAGATACGTCAGTATTTCAACACTTCAAACAACGGTAACAAAGCAGCAAAAGATGTACCAATAACATGAAGCTTTGGTTATTCTTGCTATTCTTATAAAAGACTGAACAAGTCATACAAACATTTCTAGCTTGCTATTATCCACCATAAAATGTAAATTTGAATGAGCTTTACATATAAGAAGTTAAGAACTTATAGATGTAAGAACCAACAAGAAAACGGAATAAATACCGAAGCCCACAGAGTTAAGGTAACCCATGCTGCTTCGAAGTTCGAAGTCTGTAGGTGAAAGGGAAAACCAAAGCCATTGGAAAGTTCTACATATGAAGAAACTCACACCATTCAAGGGTTTGCATGTGCAACTATATTGACTTGATGACTTCTAACAAGTTCCCATCCAACATCAGAGCATCGTATTATAATAAAATTCACCTTTCAAGAATCTAAAGAACGAGCTAGTTATCACAATGTTTAAAAAAATATATCAATTGTAGTACTCATATGCAATGATCCACGTTAGCACTAAGCCAATATAAATTATATGAAATAATCTGTATATCCATAAAACTTTGAACCTTTATAATCCACAATTTGTAGAATGGCAAGTCCTAAAGAACAGAATTGTATGTTTGTCGGCTTTCGTAAGTGCAAATTTAAATACTATTCCTAATTTCCAACTACACTAGTATTCAACCCTTAAACATTGGAGGGGGCTTTCTCGATCAACCCGCATACTTATGCATTGGAGGGGGATTTCTCGATCAACCCTAGAGGGTAGTATTATTCCAAAGTCTCATTACTCATAGAGGACAGAAGTCGACCACCATTCCAGCCTAACACTCACTTGATTCCATCCCCAAAATCTCTTGTTTTTACGATTAAATCTTTCTCTCTACTTTATGTCAAATCGTTTCAAATAAGTAACAAAAAGAAATTTTTATATATTTTTTCAAGGTCTTCACTAGGCTTAGGTAATCTATTATCATTAATTAATCGGGTAGATAATATGACATCATTAACTCATTATCACAGTTTGGAAACCAAGTTTAATCATGCTTGTCGCAAAACAAAAAGGGGGAAAATCAGACTTTCAAATTATCACATACATATATAAGTTCTGAGTTGAAGAAGAAATGAAACTTAAAA
This sequence comes from Beta lomatogona, assembly GCA_947646795.1. Classification (NCBI taxonomy): domain Eukaryota; kingdom Viridiplantae; phylum Streptophyta; class Magnoliopsida; order Caryophyllales; family Amaranthaceae; genus Beta; species Beta lomatogona. The sequence goes on from CANSNZ010000660.1 coordinate 217,459, forward strand.
TGTATAATTCATTTTCAAAGTCAATATTAACGGGAGATGAACAAACAAGCAGCATTGACATTCTAGCTCGACAATAAACTTGAAGTTGTAGACAAAATCTATCTTCTTTTATACTTTAGTTCAGTTATCAATATTGGAACAGATTCTGTCAGCTATTGAGTGTTGACTATAGTCATATAGGTTCGTTTATGCTGAAATAAATGTAGCATGGAAATATAGCATGTAAGTAGTTAAGTATCTCTAAGATATTAATATCCTGTATAAGTTTTGAACTGCTTGTTTAACAAAAGAGGACCTAGCCACCTAAGATACCAAGGGACAAGAAGACAAGAAACCCTAGGAATTTTCACAAATATGTATCTTCTGCAAGCACTTCACGGTGACAGGATATAGAATTCATATATACTACTAAGTTCTTCCACAGGGGTATGCACTATGCAGGACCCTAAGCATGTACAATTGTACATTGGTGGCTTGAACTTAAATCAGGCCATCAGGGCTAATGATAGGGTGTTTTCCAGCAATCTTAAGAGCACATGCAAACATGATTCAGTTTCGAGGAAAAATTGACAACTCAATTGTTAACGGCTATTCTGCAGATGAAGGGTTTACAAAAACAGCGTATCTCCGTAGTGTACGAGCAGTTGATTGGGATAAATAACTTGAATACCTTGTCAAATCTTCAGCTTCTAGCAATTTATCTGATCATCCTAATTGCTATAGAACACAGAAGAAACATACTTTGGGGGGGGTAATTACTTAAATTAGTGACATTTTAAAATTTTACTTCTCCAACAATGAATCATTAATGATGCCAGCGTATACCTAATAATGTTCATTCCTTATTAATCTACAAAAAAATCTAATTTAAGAAGTACATGAGGATATTGATCTTACCTAAGTTCTTGAAATGGAGAGAAAACATAGAACTTCAATAGCCCAAGTAACTGACATAATATTACCATACCCAAGGATTAGCATGTGTCAGCTGCAGAAGTTCTTAAGAACATTTCTTGTTCAACTACGACTAATTCTTTTTTATCCATTTAAGATAAAAGGGCATAGGAATCAACAGATAATCCTAGTTGAATAAAGAATTGAACAAAACCAAAGTATGTTACATACCTTTTGCTGCCTAAATAGGTAAATTCTGCTATAGTTGGTCAATTAAACAAAATTTGACATAAATTCATTTTTACAAAGAACTCAAATCACAGGTAGTCCAACAAAGTAATCCCCCCTCCTATGCACTGTTTCTTAAATAAGCAGCATAAATTACTCAGATATTGAATTTCACTGTCCAGAATATATTGTCACATTATCCAAAACCCCTCAAATTTAGGATGCACCATTAATTTCGCAAATATTCCCTCTCAAGTCTCAACACCTCACAGGGTTATGTTCCGTGAAATGCAATCATAATCTATCTTGGCGGACATCCGAAAATAGTATATGTGACTATTATTCCCAAATGTAGTAGTTACAAACTATAAATACAACATAACACTACAAAGTAGTCCTACAAGCCACAGTAACAAAAGAACCAAAATATACCCAAAAAACAACAGTATTTTACTTTCTGTCGAAGTGATAGATCAAAGAGAAAGCCACCATGAAGAACTAAACTTGAATATATTGTTGAAAATGATTGAATATAAAAATAACATGCAAGATAAACATATTGACACATTCAGATTAGACCAAAAGAGGTTGAAAGAACTCGGATAGATTCTTGAAAGAGATTGAATTTTAAATACATATTTTAATTACTTCCTTTTCTTTGATGCCTTTACTTATCGTAAAAAAAAGGCTTTTACTTAGGGTTAGGCTGTCATTAGTTGATTTCTCTAATTACTTCTACAACATTGACTTACTTCATTTTAAGTCAAAGTATGTATCCAAGATGACACAAGTTATTAGCTAAAATTTATTAATTCCATTGAGTTGTGTTCCATGATTTTGTCCCTTCTATTCTTTTCAACTCACTTGTAAAAAGAATATTATTTTAAGATACTCCGTTCATCAATTTAGAAGCCAGAAAGATTAAAGAAGAGACCAAATTAAGAGAAAAATGCAAGAAGATATTGGTTTTACCTAGGTCCGTGAGATAAGGGGAAACATGAAATATAAAAAATATAAGGAACTGACCTAAAATCACCAGAACACAAGGTTTAGCATGTGCCCACTGCAGAAAAAGAAGCAATTAGAAAAAGAAGCTATAGAAGTTAATCTGTACATCCATAGACAAATTTGAGCAAGTAAAGAAATGGACAGAAACCAAGAATGTCATATATCCGTTGATACCTAAGCAAAGATCAATACTACTAGCATTTACTATTATTAGTTTCTAACTATGAATATGTCATTGAGATATGAATTCCTTTCCACCTATTAACAGAGCTAAATACAGTTAGTCTAGTTCTCTGCGCATTTATCAAATAAGTGTTAGTTTCTAATTATGAACATAAGCTTTGATACTTGTTATTAATTTATTAATCCTATGTACTACAAGTATGTCTCAAAATTGTAGGTTACATTTTTTGGTGGACAAACCTCATAACTTTGACCAATGTTTATTAATATTTATTAAATTATACTCGTAATGTACAAAATTTTGAAAACACTTCCACAAATTCTGGTATTGATGATTCATAACGATATTACAAGTTACAACAGAAAATAATAAGGAATTAGGTAGACAAGAATTGCAACAAAAGTTAAAAAATACAATATTATTTTTAAAGTTAGAAATTTTGATTTCTCCTCTGAATATTGATCAGATATGAAATGAGAAATAATACATGCACCAACTACCAAACAATACTATTCTCAAAAAAAAAAAAAAAAAAAAACTACCAAAGAGATACTAGTTTTATCAAAACAGAGATAGTTGAGGAAACCCATGATGCATTGAAGTCTGAGGGGCAAAGGGAAGATAAAAAAAAATGTAACCTTCTGTCTTAAAAGAAACTTACTGGCTCACACCATGCAATTATGCAAAGGCTCACATTAAAAAACGATACATGGTAAATATGTTCTTTATTAACACAAGAGAGAGGAGGATGGTGAGATCCACTCCAAACTGAAATTATAAAGTTACCCCCACCCCCCTTCATTTATTTTGTAGAGAACAGTTTTGTACCTGAACCCTTACAAGTTGATCTATGACTAACATATTTCCTATTAACAGCAGATCATATCAACCGGAAAACAAAAGCAGGTACATCAAACAAGAATCTAAAATCTGCTGGCCCAACAAAAGGAAAAAAACACCTGAAAAGTGAACTAGAAAAGGTATGAGCAAATTACTACAATGTGACATAAGAGATGATCAAGTAAAGACACCTTAGTAAGGGGGCTAACACGTTGACAATACAAAACAAATATCATGAATCTCTCACACAGATTTGGTGAAAGAAGGATATTCTTAAGCAAGCATATACAAAATTGCCATGCTGATAACATGACAAAAAACTAATATCTGAACTTCGAAACTCTATAAAATATCCAAAATGAACCAACAACAAGATGCTACGTCACTCTGACTCTGTTCATTTCAATCAAAGCTACATGTGTAGGTGCATTTAACAGACTAACACTCAAACATCCAAATACAATAAGACATAGACATTTCAAATTGGATATAAAACAGATGAGACACCTTGAAAATAGTTGGTGTAATTCTTGGATTTGCATCTCTATCTGATACCTTTTTTTTTCAACTCTAAGTAACACAGACAAGATTAATAATACAAATCTCCAGCATAAGTCACTTAAGCTACGTACAACTGACTAACTCCAACACATAATGTTACAGTTCCTCCTCATAATTCAGTTTTTTCCTGTTCCTGAAATATAATGATGTACTTCAGATTTCGGGCTAGTCTACTAAGATTTCTCGTCCACAAAAAGAGACCAAATCACAGGACAGGCAATCCAATTCAAGCACTACAGATTGTAACATATCAAGCAATATGCATTGAAGCATATTGCTTGATATGTCATAAGCGAGTAGACAATTTACAATTATACATCAAATGTCATAAAAGAAGTCAAAACACTAGGAGCCATTGTTAGTTGGCAGACAAAAGCAGGCAGCATATGGAAAGAACATGTAAAATACTAAAATGTACACTGGTATACACTACAAAATTCAAAGTACTTGCTGGACAGACTTGTTGCTTCTCCAAGAAACAACAAGGAGAATAATATGTATTAAACATAGAAATAATACTGATTGAACCACTACTAATGCAGTCCTTTCACCCCGTTGTTTCCACCCAAAACCATTGAAGCGCATACCTTGTATTAACTAACAAGGAGAATAATATGTATCAAATCAGTATACAGTCAGGTCACCAATTAGAGGCGCATACCTTGTATTATCTAACAAGATGAATTTCTTCCATCAGAAGACAAGATGTGCACACCATAGCAAGTATAGAAGTAACTTCATTGAAAACACTGTTTATATAGTTTCCAACATACATTGCAAGCTGAATATTGTAAAAGAATCTATGAAGAAGCTAACTTTTCTTCTCTGAGCTCATCAAGCACTAAATTATCCAGCAGGGGACTGGAATCTTTTAAAATGCAGTCAATTAAGGTGATTAGACACCTTGAATTGGAAACAACAGACCCAACCACATTGATAAATTGATGGTGTTTGATACTTTTCCATAGGGAATCCCCGTCTTCATAGTTATGCATGCATTTGGCATGAAGCTTTCTATAACTTCTTTTCTGAGCAGAGTACATTTCAACAAATAACGGGTCCCTCAAGCTCTTCTGTATATCCAACAAGACTCCCCCGTCTTCTACTAGAATCGTGGATCTCATTCTTAAAGCAACTCTCCTTATAGAAATTAGATTCAAAATAGTATGCTCAGCCAACGAACATGAAGCTGGTGAATCATGTTTGCAGCCTTCAGGAAGATTGCAAAGATGGAGCAAGTTGGCAAAAGACATGCGTACAATGAAGGTGAAGAAATCAAAGAAGTTCATGCCTGTTGAAAGAAGAAAGAAGAAAAAGGATATCATGACTCATGAGCCAATCTCATGGAATGAAATCATCTGACGCATATCAAGTAGATCATTGTTAGACTAGTAGTTCTTCCAAATTACTAGTATAAAGCAACTGAAAGGGCTCGAAGGTTTTCAGGAGAATATATAAAAGTTCATATAATGATCTGTCGCGTGTTTCATAATGTCCGAACATGACATTCGAACAAACAAGTGTAATACTCGGCTGACTTCAAATAATTAGCCTTGCTCTATTTAATGTCAAATATGATGCTTGTCAATAGTTATATATTACTATTAGCAATTTAGCATAGAGGATAGATTTAAAGGTTCCTGAATTCTCTTACCTGTATTAGCAGCAAGATTGCGCTGGCAGAGGCTCTCAAAATCGTCACATATGTCCCTAACATCCTCTATTAACTCCTTAGCTTCATTGTAGTCCGCTACAAGCAAATCCCACTGCAAGACACAACAACAAAACACCCAATAGACAAATCAACTTGCATTACATTCTTTACATGGATATCTACCGAAAACTATATAATTTATTAAACTTACCACCCAATCAAGATTATAAGCATTGAACCAGTTGTGATTGATAGATACTGCATCTTCCTGAAAGTTATATAAAGACATTGCCATCAACAATATTGTTGGAGCCCAAATGAATCTCTATTATATATGGCAACACATGGGGGACACCAAAAAAAAGGAAGGCTAACTACCTGCTTAAATTAAACAAAAAATAATAATTAAGATCACCGTATCTCTATCTTTGTTATATATGAAGAATTTTATATGCTTTTGCCACATCGCGTGCATATAAGACTAGTCATAGATTAGAGGAACAAACTAGATTAGAATCTAAAAGCTTGAGTCGGGCTTCTCACAAATTTATGTGGTATCCCCCCCCATAGCAATGTTACAGTTTGTAACTTTTTCTTTTGTTTTTTCATTCTTCTTCTTTTTGCTCTCTTATTGCGTTAGACTTTCAGATCTAATCATTATTACATCGTGATTGTGTCATGCACCCACCCAAACCCCCATAAGGTTCACATATGTTAGGCACAGCAAAGAGAAGGGCAAACTAATTGCATCTGCTGGGAGTTTTAGAAGCATGGTGACGTGGGAGAATTTGTGAGAGGGTCGGGATGTCAGATCAGGGAATCATATAAATAAGAAGTGAGTGGCCAGGAGAGTGATCATTCAGATATTTTGAGATTATTCAGTAATTAAAAGTAATCCAACCACTCAAAAAAAGCTGGGAAACTTGTGCTTGGTGATTTTAAATACAATACAATCTCATTTTCTCTCTTAATATTTCTTGTTCTTGTTTTCTTCATGTGTTAATGCCATTATTTCCTAATTCTTCTACAATCCTCTGATTATTTGTAAAATCTGAGCCAACATTAGACTTTTCATTGCACCAACCTGTTGCTATAATTAATGCTGTCGACAGCCCTAAGAGAAACCAACTAGAAATAGTTATCTTAAATGATAGATCACTCAATAACAATAACAGGCTAACAGCACTTGATGGTACATAAATTAGAGGAGCAAAACTAAAAAAAAAAAAAGAACAATCAACAAACTGAACAAAGCACAACCTTCTATCATATAAATTTCATACCAGATTATGGACTTGATGGTACCATCCACTGGGAACAAATATTATTTCATTCTTAAGTTGTGTGCATTCCAACCAGATAGCCTGTGAGACAAATACAAAGAGTAAATAATACTATAAAGAACCCCTCATAAATTTGCCAGAGATCTCAAGCAAGCAAGACTTAATCTACCTTCTTAAAATCAGGAAACTTAGATTGACTGACATCCTCAAAAATATTATACACCGAATTTTTCATATGCCTGTATTCATCAAACAAAGGGGGGAAGAAAAGGTTAACAAGTAGCAGACATAATCATATATGAAGTAGATAGTTCAGACTAGATTCTGAATAGTCCAACAATATGTACATGCCTCAATGATGAAAAATCTCATACAATTGAGATCCTTCAATGCAGAAAAGTAATATTATGCCAAAAAAAAAAATCTTCATTTTTCTTTATTTGGTTGAAAGTTAAATCAATATTCTGTCATGAAGCAAGACATACACCATAACACAAATTGCCCTATTTTCAAAGATTTGGCAGCATCAATTGTTCTCTACCTACTCCCTCCATTTTCCAATAGTTTATCCAGTTTGGCACATATACTAAGGAAAAAGCAATGTATGGCCATTTAGTAGGTAATGGAGTTAATAGTTCATTTATTCATTTCATCAGGTGCACCCAGCCTATATAAGGAAATGGGTAAAGTATTTTGAAGCAGCTGTAAAAGTGACTAGATTATTGAAAGATGGAGGGAGTAGTTTGCTAAAAAAGAAAGCTTCACGATCTGTTACTGTTAAGGGAGAGACTAACAGGGGTACCAAGATGCAACGGTAAGGCTAGCCCACAGTGACATAAAGTTCAAGGGGAGTGCCTTTGAAACAGCCTCTTGGTAAAGGGAGGGTAGTCAACTTCCGCGGGCTAGGTTCAAAAAAGAGAGTTCCTCAAAATCGAGGTAAATTTGCTCATAACTGATGTCCCTACAATAATCATGCTTTCAGTCAGCCTTGCCGTAAGGCTGTCCTATATATTAAGGACACCAAAATGGGTTCATTACTTCGAGTTGCACGGTCACCGTCCATAAATTTAAAAATTGTTCACATGTCCTATTCAACCTTAAATTGCAAGAATACCTGTCAAACACAAGGTGACGTTGATCAGGAGGAAGGAAAAACCATAACTTTGTCCCACATACATTGGCTGACCAACTGTAAGACCTAAAAACATCAGCATGCAAAGGAGTCCATGTACCTGCATGAAGAGGAACAAAGTCAGTTGTTATGAGCCACTAGGCTGGGAAGTATTTTACTCTAAAACAGGAAAAATGTCTTACAAGATAGATGTTATTGCACTGAAGCCCCAACCTTTTGGTCCCATGTAAACAAACCGGTAGTCAGAGCAACTAATTTCATTTCTCTCCTGGTAATCAGGATCATGATGCATGCGATACTGGTCAAGGTACAGGTTCAGCCAATCATCGTTGAAAAAAGGTGGAGTTACATATGCCTTGTATGCAGGGTACTCCTGCCAACAAAATTACCGAGAAAGAAATTTTAGCAAATATCATAGTCTACTTGTACGGATTATGTGCCCTGGAGAAACCAAAATGATTAAATGATGATTAAGAAAACAACCCAAACGGACACAATAGGGAACAAAGTACCTTCAGTTGTGAATACCTCAAGCAACTAATACGAAAAAACCTCACGAAATACAACAACCTATTTTGGCAGATAAGAAGAGGCTTTTCCAGAGGCATTCGCCAATCAAATTTCTTACAGCAGCATTCGAGAAAAATCAGGACGATAATGATATAACATGTGCAAAAACACCGTATCCTGTAATCACTCGTTGACTTCATCTATTACAGCTACCAATAATCAGGATACTAGACATTAGGCTCTTAAAGTCTGAAGGAATTAATACTTATGCTTCAATTACTGGTAAATGCTGACTCCCACCTCACCCTAAAATGGAAGCACCCTATTAAGTCAGACTCCTAATGACATGAAAATGTATGGCTCATAAACTCAAGAAGTACCGCAGAGAGTTCCAAAGAGTAAAATAGCTTCTACCGAAACAAGTTCCTCACTCTCTAGGTCCAAATGTCCCAACATATATAGTTGTTCTCTTTCCTCTTACAGCAATAAAATGATATTTTAAGCCTATTATTGTCATTCTCTCAAGACTTCTAAGTTCTAACCCTTATCAAAAAGTAAAATAATGTCACCTAAGAAAGGTTTCTCCTCTCCCGAACTGATAATAGAAGACAGTAAAGTTAGAACTGAAACAGAGAAAAAAAAGAGTCCTGATTCCTGAATAAAATGACTGAAAGTACGAAAGACTGATTTCAACTTATACCTTGACAAAGTGCCAATCCTTTAAATATAACAAGGACTTATCATCATGAGTATCAGTTTCACTGTTGAGTGCAACCCAGAATTCAATGAACTCCGAGACCGACATGTCTACTCTCCTTTGATCAGTGAATTCCCTATTATAGCAATCCGCAACCTGCAATTTATGAAGTACATCATCACTAAACAATGTCAAACTCCATAAAGTAGCAAGTCAATTTTGATTAGACATAGTACAGCATGCGTTCAACACGAGCTTGAAGCTCAGTTCAAACCTCCTGAACCATAAAGGGCAGCCCATATTATGGCCTATTTGTTTCAACTTTCAAGGCATGATAACTGTATAGAAGTCACAATTTGTTGGAAGAGATTTCTGGAAAAGATAAAAAGGATCTTGCTTTGCATAAGAATTATGAAATTCGAGGGCCAATGCAAGGTGGAAGTTCCGTCCAGTTGCTATGGACTATATAAACAATTTGGCAACATCATTTAGCTTATCCATCAGACCATCCAAGCATCAAACTAAAACATACTACTGTGACCAGCATTTAGAACATAAAAAAAAACGCAGGCAACTCACTCAACTATACTAAACAGTACTTTCTAATGTTGTAAGATTCATAAAGCAGGCCATACTATTGCTATCATTCAGATACTGCTACATGTTCCAAGATAACTAATCAAAGACGCGACAAAAGCCAGTTTGCACAAGTCTCTTTACAACTATACAAAAATCACCTGCCGAGATAACACATACTTATATATATGTAATCACATCTTAAATCATAATTACTCATAATTTATAAACCATTTCAAACCCTCAATACTAAGAAACAACAATGATCATCACTCAAATTTCACAAACCGTCAATTTCTCCTTTCTCTAACATCTCACACACAACCTCAATTTAGCAAATTAATCTACATCAAACTACCAACCAAAAAACTTACATAGTGAATCATTAACTTCAATAACATTGTTTCAAATTCGAAAAATCAACATCATCATCAAAATTCATCACAATCAAAGTTCATCATACTATACAAAATTGATCATCTAATTTAAGCGCGAAAAAAGTTTAAAAAAACAATAGAGAGATTGCGGAAACCTGAACTTGCGATTTTCCAAAGTGAGCAGAGAAGAAATCAAAATTAGGTTTTCCATAATCGTCGACCCAATCTTCGCAAGCTTTCCAATCGTCCATTAAACCTGTGAGAATTACAGGTTTGTTCTTGGCGAGGTAATTTTTCACGAACTCGGTGTAACTCAGTTCCTTCCCATTCACTCTTTCTATCTCTCCTCCGATTTTTAGCCCTTTCTTCAGTTCTAACACATCCATTTTCCGACTGAATCGCCGTTTGACTCGGAAGCGCCGCCGCTTTAACTCGGTTGCTATGACGATTCCACTCGGTTTCTTTTTACTGTTTGGGGAACGATTTTTTATTTCACAAATATTTTTGGTGTTCTATATTTTTTTTGAAAGGGAAAAAAAAAAAAAACAAAAATTGGTGTTCTATTTTGGTTTACACATTGGTAATTCATGCACACGCTTATACATAGAACATGGTGCGCACATGGAAATGGAAATTCAGCTGCGACATACCGCCAAAACTATTAATTTTTCTCTGGTAAATTTGTCATAATAGCTTAGGAGTTAGAAATATTTTATTCTCACGCAAGATTATCCCCTTAAATGAATGTCCTCTGTGTCATTGCCATCCTGAAAGTATTGACCATCTCTTTATCAATTGTACTATATCCAACTCAATGTGGGACTTACAAGAGATTTCAGACTGGATGCATTTCCACCATAGGGGAACACCCTTACTAGATACTATTCAATCCCTAAAAAATAGGAAATCCATTCTAACCAAGTTTATCTTCCTTCTTTGGTTCGTCTGGAAAGAGCGAAACGATATTATTATTAATAATGCTTCTTTCAATCAACATCGCATACTTCATAAAGCCAAATTCCTCTTCCACGAATGGGCTACCCGTACAAAGCTTGATTCTTGTCTACTTGCAGGTACTACTTTCTCTTCATCCTCCACTCATTCCATTTCCACCGAGCAATCTTGTTCCATCTTGGTTGCTTGGTCCCCACTGCCTACATCCACTTTCAAGCTCAACTTTGATGGCTCCGTTTCTAAAAAAATCAGCCGCAGCAGGAGTCATCATTCGTAGAAGTAACGCATACCTCATTCACGCCGCAGCTTTCAACCTCGGCACTGCTCCCGTTTTCGTTGCCGAAGCAATAGCTCTTCATAAAGGCATTCTACTAGCTCTACAAAACCAAAATGAGGATATTCACATCGAGGGTGACAACCTATTAGTAATAAATGCAGTCAAGAACTTATGGCGAGCTCCATGGCAGATTCAATTCATTATTGAAGAAATACAAGCTCTACAATGACAGTTCAAATCCTACTCGATTCATTACATCTACCGTGAAGCCAACAAAGCAGCTGACTGGATAGCAAACGTCGGCCTCTTAATTACCTCTGATTTCCATATTAGTCATGTTTCTTCTTCGGCTCTCAATTCAATCCTTGTATATGATAGTTTAAAAGTTCCCGTCGTGAGGAGGGTCTCCTAAACCTATTTCTTCTTACCTTTATAGAAAAAATGGTGCGCGCATGTACATGGATTATGGATAACAAGTCAAATGTACATAGATAATAAGTCAAATAAACAATGTACATAGATAACAAGCCAAATGAACATATGTACATATCTGTTGGTTAGAGATGACAATTATCCATGGGTGAGTGGATTATCTACCCACCCGCTCCAAATTTTTGGATGATCACCCGCAGTGAAGCGGGTAACTGGCGGGTGATGGATGGATCGGGTGGTGTATTGGGTCGGATATTGATGATATTTTTTGGATCCATCACCTGCACCACATATATATTATATAATATAAAAAATTATTTTTTTCTTACTGCCACGTGTAATTTAAGGTAATTAAAAAAGATACTTAGTTTTTTAAGGGATAAAAAAATACTTATAATTACTTTTCGATGTGTAATAAGATTGATATTTTAATTTGTCGCTTTATAGTTAATCTATGAGACTATGATTAATTGTTCATATATTAAGTTCTTTAAAATCATTAACTCTAAAAAATAGTTTTGTTCCTAGTATCACCCGTTTCCCACCCGCTCCACCCGCGGATGATGGGTGGAGCGGATATGGGTGAAATTATTGGCGGGTGATGGATGGTGTGGATGGAGTTTTGGGTCGTGGATGATGGGGCGGATGGAGCTCCACCCGACCCATCTCTGATCCATTGCGATCCCTATTGTTGGTACATGTTCATCAATATTGGTCTTTGTGGATGGAGTTTTGGGTCGTGGATGATGGGGCGGATGGAGCTCCACCCGACCCATATCTGATCCATTGCTATCCCTACTGTTGGTACATGTTCATTGGTATTGGTCTTTGTGTACATAATCTAGTGCTTTATGTTCATCGTGCGTGTGGTCCTCTCCATTCGGACGTGTGTACGTACTAATTTTACCATTTTGGCAAAAAGAAAACCTAATGTCAACATGAAGCAATAACTTTATGGAGTAATATTTTTTGATAAATTATTAGAATAGGCGTTTTAAATTTAATATAAAATAAGATAAACTTAAGATTATATTCTTCTAACAAGTCCATTACATTTCACTATAATCCGAAATTATCACTAACCATCTCACACCAACCTAACCTAGTCATCCCTTCTCTTATCCTTCCTTTGTTTCCCTTTGAATTTCGAACTAGAGCATATAATTTTAGAAAATAACTCGATAGTTTTACAGAACGAATTAAGTTAGTCACTAAATGAATTGAAAAATGTGAGAATCCGAGGGATTAAACCAGTCATTAATATATTAAACTAGTCACTAAATAAATTAAATTAGTCACTATATTTAAAAGATGGTCCGTTGAACCAACTCATTTTTTTTTACATAAAAAAGACCATGTCTACTACAAGTGACCCCTTTGGGCTTTGAGACAAAAACTTGCCTCTATCTTATAAAATAAGTTATTATAAAACGGTCAATATAAAATTTCATAGAGACTTATAATGTATCACTATGAACATTTTAACAAGCATTTTATTATGCAAAATAATGACAAGTTATTTAATTTGAGTCTTAAAGATAACTTTTAATTTAAGTTCATTGGTCACATATAATATACCCTCGATCCCTATTTGTTGTTCTTGGATGAAAATGTGCAATGTCTATGTTAACTCCAATGGTTTCTTCAAGTGTCCCCAAGTAGAAATATAATGGAGGCTAATCTCTACCAAAAATTGGGGTTCTTAGAAGCAAGTGGGGAGTCATTGGTAACTAAAATCAAAGACCAGCATAGATTGATCAGATCAATACACTAGTTCAAGAACCCATTGGATTCCATCATTTAATCAACGGTTTTTTCACTATATACCCTAACAAATTTTTTTTGCACCATATGCCCTTGCAAGTTTTCAAATTCACCATACACCCTCCACTTTTTAAAAAATAACCACTTACCCTTAATGACTAACGACGTTAACGCCCGTTAGTCATTAACCCCCTAATCCGGCCTAACTATAATAACTAACCTAAACCTAAGCCAAACCCTAATACTTACCCCAAATTTAATATCCTAACCTAACCACCTAACCACATCCCTCCCCCACGCCTTACCCCTTCCCCCCCTTCCCCCCATCGCCCCACCACCCCCGCACCCCCTCCCCCTCCCCTTTCCCCCGCAACCGTTGCACCCTCGAAACCCTCGCACCAAGCTTGGTTCGATTTTTGGGTGTTTTAAAGTTCAAACTTTTTCGAATTTTTTTCCATTTCAGTGAAAGGGGAGGGGGTTGCGCTGACTGCAAGGGAAGGGGAAGGGGAGGGAGAGGGGGTTAAGCGCGACTGCAGGGGAAGGGGAGGGGGAGGGGGTGGGGAGGGGGGTTGCGGGGTGGTGGGGCAAGTGGGGGAAGGGGTAAGAGGTGGTAATTGGATGGTTAGGGTTAGGGTATTAGATTAGGGGTTAAGATTTGGCTTAGGTTTAGGTTAGTTAATTAGGGTTAGAGGGGGATTAGGGGTTAATGACTAACGACGTTAGACTTCCGTTAGTCATAAGGGTAGGTTGATGTATTTTTTAAAACGTCAGGGGAATATGGTGAATTTGGAAACTTGCAAGGGTATATGGTGCAAAAAAAATTTATCTGGGGTATATGGTGAAAAAATCGTTTAATCAATTCATTTTGATCCTTTCTCCAAATGACTATGAAATTTCCTAGATACACCAATGATGCCTAGGCTATTCTTTTGGAAAATGATTATTAGCAGGTAATAAAAAAATTGAAGCATAAATAGTGTGGAAATGTCAACTTCTAAGTCCCAATAGGGTGAACAGCCCCCCATGAGTGCATAACGACATTAGACTTCCGTTAGTCATAAGGGTAGGTTGATGTATTTTTTAAAACGTCAGGGGTATATGGTGAATTTGGAAACTTGCAAGGGTATATGGTGCAAACAAAAATTTATCAGGGGTATATGGTGAAAAAATCGTTTAATCATCCTTTCTCCAAATGACTATGAAATTTCCTAGATACACCAATGATGCCTAGGCTATTCTTTTGGAAAATGATTATTAGCAGGTAATAAAAAAAATTGAAGCATAAATAGTGTGGAAATGTCAACTTCTAAGTCCCAATAGGGTGAACAATCCCCCATGAGTGCCACATTTACAACATAATTCTTCATAAAAATAAACAAACAACTTTAAAAACACTAGAATTTTCGAGTTGATTAAGCATTGTATCATTGGTATAATGATGTATATATTTGAGAATTGAGATATGTTATTGATTCATGCATATGATTGAATTACTGTGATCTGACAACTTTTGACAGTTTTAGATAATGCTCCTAAACTTGGGAGGTAAATAAGAAATCTTTAGTAATGCAACAACACACATGCCTTTTGATTCAACACAGTGCATCTTCAAAGTTCAAACACACCCACACGCCACATATACCAAAAAAATTTCATCTATATATATATATATATAGAGAGAGAGAGGGGGATCATCACCCATATTACATATGGTATAAATCCTCATAGGAAAATTTCTAACCTTTAATGAAAAATAATGCAACAAAATCTAATTTATCGACCTAGTGTAGATACAGTCAACACCTCATGTATGCTTGAGTCCTTTCCACTGGAACTTGAGGCGTTTTCTGAAAATGGTTTTCTGTCCATGAAAGCTGGTTGTTTGGCCAGTGGAAGAGAGGGATATTCACTGCTTAGCATGTGAACTACAACTGACATAGTGGGGCGGTCACTTGGGTCTTTTTGCACGCACAACAACCCAATATGAATGCACTTCAAAACTTCTGGAGAAATACACGATTCGTTGAGTTTTGGGTCCATCAATTCCAATCCTTGATCTTCATTCCACAATTTCCAGGCCTAAAATTTCATTAAATTGAGACCATAATAATTGACAAAAGTTCACAAAAAGACCTATCATGATAGTTATGCTATTTCTAAATACTAACACTCCTTATCACTAAATTACAAATGTTGGTATATGGGAAATCCAACCATAAACAATCAACATTTTTAGACATGTAAAAACGTTTTCCACATATTCTATAACAGCAATTGTAACAATAGCTTCTGGATGGGGGGAGTACGACTGTCAAATTATTTTTAAGAGTACTTGCATGTCCAGGAAGACTCAGACCATGCTCCAACATAAAGATCTTCAAATTCCTTTTACCACATATGGTCTCCAATACAACCACACCAAAGCTAAAAGCATCAGACTTGAATGAAAATATCCCTTCATATGCATACTCTGGAGACATGTAACCACTGCATCATAATAAACAAGAGCAGATTAGCATATAACTCGTGGATGTTGACAATATATAGTGAGGTAAACCAATTCACACTCCTACATACTATGTTCCAACAAGTTTGCCAGTGCTTCCCTCTGTTTCCTTCCCTCCAACAATCCTTGCTATGCCAAAGTCCGAAATTTTTGGATTGAGCTCTTCATCAAGTAAAATGTTGCTTGGCTTAAGATCTCGGTGAATAATCCTAAGCCTCGAGTCCTGGTGAAGATAAAGAAGGCCCCGAGCTATTCCCAAAATGACGTCAAAACGTTTCTTCCAGTCTAAATGCACAGAATGCCTATCGTCTTCTTGCAAGATATCAAACATAAAAGAAAGTGTTAAAAGAAGAAAAGGTATATAATCTTATTAATAAGCGGGTAAGAATATGGATGTGAGACTGACCAAACAAACAAGAGTCAAGGCTTCCATTGGGCATGTATTCATAAACTAAAATCTTCTCATCGGCTTTCATGCAATACCCAATAAGTCTTACAAGGTTCCGATGCTGGAGTTTGGCAATCAACATAACCTCAGTCCTAAATTCTGCAATACCTTGCACTGATACACTTGAGAGCCTCTTCACAGCAATTATCTGTCCATCTGGAAGCTCACCCTGAATGCAGTGTTCCACATAATGATATGTCATCAAACTAGCAAAGATCAGAAGCTTTGTTTGATTGAATTAAGAATGATTACTCTGTAAACTGAACCAAATCCCCCTGTTCCAAGTTTATTTGCATCTGCAAAGTTGTTTGTAGCAGCAAGTATGCTTTCCCAATTGAAAAAAGGCACATCTATGCCTTCAGTATCATCTCCCTTCAATTCACACAGTCTGTCATATTTTCCGAATCACTCAGTAATCAGTATACACTATTGCAATTTGTGATTCCTGGATTACAGGAACGGAGTGAAAAGATACTGAAAGGAAACCTATCTTGGTAATTTATTCATCAGCTTCTTTTGCAACACAACGAGTATGTTATCATTCACTATGCATCATGGAGAAGAAAATGATACAAGCAACTTACCTTGTCCTTTAACCATTCTTCTTTTCCTTATATGATAGATAGATAATATGCTGCACACAAGTATAATTGCAAATGCACCAGCTACGCAAGGAACCACAACCTTCAGAGGAAAGGGAACTTTAATCGGACAAAAGGCAAACATCGTCAGAATTTTAATCAGTTGCAGTGAAAGAGTATAGGCTCATAATTGGATATGTAGGACAACACCATTAATGCTCATAAAGTTTCAGCAACATTCACTCCCAAAGGAAAAAAGATATTAATAAAAAAGTTCAATAAACAATTGCCAGCACCAGCAGAATAGAAAATTTGAGCAAGACTGCAGAAGGATCTCACCTCTGGTACATTCCAGCTCTAAGCCATTCCATCGAAATTTCAATCCACAAATGCACCTCATTTCACCCCCATCTTTGGCTTTGCACGTAGTATGAGGCCAGTGGTTACAATCTGAGGGTGCATGACAAGAAAATTCTGGCGGTGGTTTCCAACCTATTTCAACTTCAATAAAAGGCTGTGCAACTAGAATAAAAGGTTGGTCCTTAACAACATTGCAGTTTCTAAAAGTGAATGGCAAGGAGTTGTTGAGTGACAATACTAGACAAGTCTATATATTTATCGTCATAAATATTATGCATGACTTGGATAGAAAAGAGCTTTGTGTCTGGATCAATTGAGGTGACTCTAAAATTGCCACTTGGAGTTGAAAAATTAACTTGACCTGTTTCATGATTGCAATGAAAATTGAAGTAGAAGGGATTCCCACAATCTCTCCCTGTGCTTAAGGGATAGGGTATGCTATAAGTTCCACAAGTTCTGCATTCCCTTGAAGTAGGTTCTGACAGAGGTGAATAAATTTCATGTCAGAAAAGAGGTTTTACAACACTGCATTGACATTTTCTGATAAACATTTCACAATAATTACATCAAGTTCAAGTTCGTATTATTTTCAAAATCAACATCCTCCATCAGGAAAGAAAATAGAACTTAGTAGGGAAGAAAAGATACCTATATCAGCATGTGTTGTGCTGACAAAAATAGACATTCCATCAGGATGCTCCTCCTGCAAACCAGTCAGATCACTCCATATCAAGCATATCTTCTGAGTCAAAGTGCTGGCTCCTGAACAATCGGCAGGACCATAAAAGTAAGCTACACAACTGCAATCATTAAGGCATTGACCTTTGCAACTATCTTCACTAGAACTAGCTACTGTACAAGTTCGGTTTCCCAGTTTCATCATGGGGAATGTCAAGAAGATATCATTCAAAGTGTCGTTCCTACCACAAACAGGTCCAGATTTTTGAAAGCACCCTCCAGAAGTCTCTCCCAATTTCCACTTCGCACTAGGCTTAAACCCTGGCAAGCGCTTGCACAACAACCCATTGTTAATATTGAATTGCCAAAATGACCACACTTATCATACAAACTACAACCATCTTTTGGCTCCGACCAATTCAAGGACCAGCCTATTTCACTTTCCCAGTTCCATAACTGAATCTGTCCTGTGAAGTTCATCACTAATCGTGTGTTGTCCTGAAGAGGGGGATTGCTATTATTAAACCATAATCCATACAACACAGATGGAATCTTGTCAAAAAGGGTTGTTCCACTCTGCCAATAATATTGTTTAAGTCCTCTTTCAGCAATATTCAAATCCTTAGCTGGGCCTGGTTGTAGCAGAAACGAGAACTTCCCTTGGGCTGGGTTGTTGTGGTTTTGCCAAGATACCAGCTTGCTTGACGCTAAAAGGCTTGAACTTCCATCGGCAACCATCCCTGGAAGAAGTGTGTCAGTTGGGTACTCAAGACTTTGCCATAGTGGTGTTCTTTGCAATCTTCTATCACCTAAAATTCAGTTTCCATTATTAAGCAGACATAGTCTTGTTAAATTCCTATGTCCACTTACATTCCTAGATATATTTATAGGCGGGAGTTGAACATGAATCAGCTCATTCAAAGTCACCTTGGAGCCTTTAATAGCCCCCATGGACTGTTTGCGCTCCGACAGAACATCATCGGTTGACCAGTAGGCAACACCTTTCCTATCCAGTAGCTTGGCATCACAATCTCTAAGTACAAGGTAGCCATAGGAATCCAACAGGGGTGTATCTCTATTCGCAACCCACACGATTGTCTTGGGAGTCTGCTTGTGATACCATATGCCCAGAAACCTGCTATTTCCGGCCTTCTCATCAGGAGTGAAAAACCCAAACTCAAACACCCCCCCCTGGAGATACTAAATTGGTTTTAGTATCATTAGTGATCTTAAAGCCTTGTTCTAAGCAGTCCCTAGCGTTGCATTGTAGTAGAGGAATGAAGGAAAAGAGCATACATAAAAAAAAGAGGATGGGGATGCAGTTTATGGAACTAGTGGTAATGGCCATGAGAAAAAGAAGCATGAGCCTTAAGCGTCGCTAATGCTTCACTAAGAATATTGAAAGCAGTTATCAAACTGGAAACTGTATCAGTATATCCTATTGCTTTACAAATGAAGCTCAAAACATAGTTCACAAATGAAGCTCTACTTCTTTGTTCAATAATTAATCAAGCTCAAAACAGTCAAAGCAAACTCAGAATAGTCAAAGCATCAACATCCTTACAAAAAGTTACTTACGAAGAAGATGCATATCATAAATTTGTAGGCACATAAGGAAGACTTTTCTACCATAGAATTCATAAATGTGCTTACAGTTACAGCATAGAAGTATTAATAATTAGACATGCTTTCTATACCACAAAATTTTCGTACTCCCTTCGTTCCAAAATTAATGCAACACTAGCACTTTCAAGACCAGTTTTGCAAATTTCAACTTTGAATACTCACCGGTCACCATCGTATAGGAAAATAAATATTCACGTGGGCTCTTATTAGACACATCTCAATGTTTAATTTTAAATCATCAAAAGTTTATTATTTTTTCTAATACATATCTCCATGATCAAGTAGTGCAAGTATTGCATTAGTTTTGGAAGGGAGGATGCATACATGATACATCATTGAAATATTTATATCATAAACTAGATATAGATAACACAATGCCTCATTAGACTGTAATTAACTGTCTCATTGGAAGAAAAATGGTCAGTAAAAAAAAATGGTAGGGTTACCATAATCGTTTTTATTTGACTCAAGTCTTAAGTGTTTACTTATATACCACCAATTATTCAATAGCTGGATATTAATGACATACAACTGCAAAACACAAATCAAAGACAATTTTGTATACCTTAAAAACATTAAAAACTTACATGCATACAAGTTACAACATAGTCATCTCTCAGACATTTCATCGAACATATAGTGCGCATGGTCTGCATTTTTGCTCAAACATCAAACTAGAGTGCAAATGGATGATTGTCGGCATTTTATCTCCAAGCATGAAAAACAGTTCCCAAAAGATTTGGAAGCTGAATGATCAAATATTACTTCATTGTAAATGGATAGAAAATCGATGACAGCCAAGTTTTTTCTTTCTAAAAGATGAACAATTGGTGTTCGATTATTTGGTAAAACATCAAAAGTCATACCACATCAAAGTTTGATTGAGGTGAGAGGATTATGATCTTACGGGAAAGCTTTTCTAGTGAATCGTAGGAGAGACTCTAAAGTTTTGAGATTTTTTGTCCCACATCGCAAGGAAATCAGAAACACAATAGGAAATGTAGGTATAAGAATTAGAGAGGTGGGTTATGAGAAAGTATCTTTGCGCTTGGGGCAATGACGCAGCTAGTGAGGTAATAACCGAGGCGCGTCAATTGCTGGTTGAAAACTATTTCCAAACCCCCTCCTCGGCTTGGGCTTGACCCTGGCCGTCGAGAATTTCTGGAAGGGCTCCCTTTCGAGGGTAAAGCTCTACAATTCTTAGTCTAAAATTTTATGAACTGTCTAATTTAGAAGTTGGAGAGCTTATGTTACAAAAAAAGTTCATTTTGATTGTTACACAAAATTCGAATTTTTTTTGAAGAGGAGAATATGAGTTTTAATTTTTTAGACCCTATGGGTAAGGGTAAAGTATAGGTCTTAATACTATTGGGTAAGCATGGAGTAAGGTTCACTTCTCAATACCCGTATCCTACTCATATACCAGTACCCAAACTATATATATATATATATATTAGGGCTGTGAAAAACTTACCCAACCCGTTTTTCGAACCCGAACCCAACCTGAAATAAGCGTGTTTGGGTAGACATTTTTGACCCATGTAAGTAAATGGGTTGACACGACTTACCCAATTAATTAAATGGGTTAAGTTAAGGTTGACATTTTCAACCCGAAATTAACCTGCTTTGACCTGTTTAACTCATTAAAATATAAATTTCCTAAAAAGTTGTGTTAAAGTTGGTGAAAATTATAAAAATACTAATTGTAGAATACAAATACTGAAAAGAAAATCTAATCATGCATACTTTATGTGAATTTATTGTTGAAAACTAATAAGTTTTAATAAAAATTTAATAGTAATAAACAGGTCGGGTCAAGGTTGAGTTTTTCAACCCGTTTAATAAACGAGTTAGGTTTGGGTTGGGACACGTTCAACTCGTTTTTAGTAACCCGAACTCGAACACGACCCGACATGATATGTTAATCACCCCTAATATATATTAGATATACTTCCTCCGTTTCTTTTTAAATGCAACAGACTTTTCCACTATTCACACCTATTACTTTGACTAAGATTTGTGATTTGTACATAATGGAAAATATAGTCAAGTGTGATCTTGTTAGATTTGTGTCGTGACCAGGAGTGAAAAATCCGAGCTCGAACACTCCACCTGGAGATACTGGAGTATCGTTACTAGTACCATCCTTAATCATAGAACCTTCTTCTAAGCAGTCCCTAGAGCTGCAATGTTGCATAAACATAGAAAACAAGAGCACATATGAGAAGAAGAATGAGGTGGGGTAACATATGCACATTTTGAACCTATTGGTAATTGGCTAATTGCAATAATGCATTATAATGCTTCGCCAAGAACGAAAACAACCATTAAATGGATCAGAAGTATGAGTGGCTATCAGGGTATCGCTTTGCTTCACAAACCAAGTTAAACAAAGCCACATATGTCATCTTTCACCACATGAACAAGCTTAGAACTGTCAAAAGCATCAGCATCTCTATTATATATGGGAACTCATGAGCACTTTGGTGTCCACCTAAATTTCCTAAAATGCCCTTTATGTATTTGTTGTTTCAAGATAACTAATAAGGGTAAAAAGTTATAGATTTTTTTTTTAAAAAAAGTTGTAATATAACTACCAGATTTTTTCCCCCTCAAAAGAAAAACTACCACATATTTAATGAAGGTAAGTTCCAGATTTTTAAAAACAAAAGAAATATGTACAATATCACCGCGATGTCGCGCACGCATCATACTAGTCCTTACTAAACCAAACAACGGGATGACCCATATGAGACATATAAGAAAGAATATCAGACCTATCAGAAAGACCGTTCACCACAAAATTACAAGAAATTCATATATATGTCAGCATCACTGAATTATTAATAATCAACTAAACACAGATAACACAATGTGTAATTAATAAAATTCTCTCATTGGAAGATAAGGGATCAGATCAAAACATATAATTCACGGGGTTACCAAATCTCGTCCTTATTAGTGGACTCAAGCGTTTACCTATACACGACCAATTATTCAATAACTAAAACTCAATAACAGAATTTTTTTTGCAAAAAACACAAATCAAAGTCAATTTTGCCCACCTCAAAAACATTATAATTTACATATATAGTATAAACAACAAATTTTTTGTTTAAAATATAATCTCTTAAGAGTAAGCTGCAGCTTTTTTTTTTTTTTGACCAAATAGTAAATCCCAGCCCATTATCTCTTTCAGACATTTCATCGAACAGTTAGTGCTCAGAGTTTGCTTTTCCGCGCAAAAATCAAATTGGGATAAAGTTGATGATTCTTAACATTTTCGCGCTAAATACAGCGTGAAAATCCGTGCCAAAATTAATCAAGTACTACTTCATCGTTGATCAACAAAGGACTGATTTCATGAATTGGGAATATAAGTTAAAGACTTGGCCCTAATTACAAACTACTCCCTCCGTCTCATAATATAGCGCCTACTTTATTTTTTGTGGGTCAAACTTTAAAATCTTTGACCGAATATTCTCATTTGTATATATAAAAAAACATATTCATATGAGATCTTGTTAGATTCGTTAGTTTCATAATATCAACTTTTTATATTTTTTTATTAATACGGAATTGAAGATATTAAAGGTCAAAATTACGTCTTGGAGACCGTGTAAAAAAGAAACAAGCACTATATTATGGGACGGAGGGAGTAATTAATGTTGAGATTAGCATTGGCGTAAAAAAAACTCAGGATACAAACTAAACCCAAATTCTTTAATGAAAACAAAGAAACTCACTACCAAATAGATCATCAGAGCATATGGTATGTAATTTTGTGTTCTGGTAAATTTGTTAGTCAAAATTAAATCAAGAAAGCTTCAAATTAAAGCTTTGTTGGTTGATTTTGAGCACCAAAATATTCCCTCCGTCCTATAATATAGTGTTCACTTCTCATTTTTCACGGAAATTAAGGAAAATGGAATGAGTGGTAGGATTTCCAAAAAAATATATTTGATGGAGTGCTTTTTTTATACTTTGTATTGAAACTAGTTATTTATTTTCTTTTTCCTCTAAACAAAATCAAAAGGCAATAAATGTTCCTTGGAATGGCGTAAATCAATAAATGGGGTCACATGTTTTGAGAGAAAAGTAGGGGTATGTTGGAAAGTTTGTGTAGAAATTAAGGATAATTTAGTTCAAACAAATTGATAAAAAGAATATAGGCACAACATTTTAAGACACCAAAAAAGGAATGTGAGCACTATATTATGGGACGGAGAGAGTACTAGATTGCAATAAATGTAGATGAAATTGAGCAAGTACTCGTACTTATTACAGGAGACGAGGAGAGAGATTGGACTAAGAGGGACGGAAATAGAGATGGTCAAACGAAATAGGGAAAAACAACCCCAGAAATTCCTAATTTCAACGCTCTATTGAATTTAGGTAGTCTTGTAAATAAGCATTAAAAATATTTTCTTTAATATTTTCTCTGTCTTAAAATATAGTTCTTATTTTTATTTTGGGTGCTTCAAACTATAGTTCTGGTTTCCATATTTTGTTCCATATTTTTCCGTAAATTGCCTAAAAAAATTGTGTTTCCATTATTTATTTGCTTCTTGAAATTAATTTTTTAATTTGTTTATTCAACCCAAGGGTTACCGTTTAACACAAATTATTAGAATTAGACATACTCAAGCCTACATTCTCCTAACAAGCCCATTTGATTTCCCTCTAATCCAACACTATTCCTAGGCATCTCGCACCATCGTAGTCGTCCCTTCTTTTCTCATTCTTTTGTTCCTTTGAATCTCAAACTACAACAAATAATTTTTTACAATAACCCGACAGTCTTACCGAATGGATTAAGCTAGTCACTAAATAGATTAAATCAGTCACTAAATGAACTAAAGATTGTGATTACTGAATGGATTAAATTGGTCACTCAATAGATTAAAATGGTCACTTAATAGATTAAACTAGTCACTATATTCAAAAATTTGGTCCGTTCTCTTTTTAATATTGGGCTTGGGCGATTAAGAATTAGGTGGACTCTTGAAAGACCAATTGTACATTTAATATTCTTCCACCAATTATTCTCCATTATCTCTCCTAAAATTATCTTTTCCCATACAATATTTATTTAAATAAACAAAAAATCTTTACTACTCCTTCCGTCCCATAATATAAGTCTTGTTTCCTTATAAGGTGTCCCAAAATATAAGTCCTATTTCTATTTTAAATCAAAAATTATGTCCAAAGTTCACTCATGAAAATAATTTAATTCCCAAATGTCCTTATAATTTCAGCTTTGAATGCACCATTATTAATGACAAAATGAAATCTTTTACCCCATTGAATTTCTCCACACATTAAACCGTGCAACATTAAATGTTCAATTTTTATTTTTTATTAAAAAGAAAAAAACAATGTAAATGTTTTCCGATAAAAATGAATCTATTTATCCAAATAAGACAAGATTCCACTTACCTTAATTCCCGTACAAATTCAGGATCATGATTTATAATATGGAACGGAGGGAGTATCCCTCTTAGATTCTACTTACCTTAAGCCCTGTGAAAAAATAGTATCAATAACTATATTTTGGGACGGAGGGAATATTATTAATTTAGGAACTTATGACATAATTACATTATCATTAATGTAATTGATGCTTATTTATTACTTAATGTTTTTATTTTTAACTTCTCATATGCAACCCTAATGAGTCCGTATATCATTTTCGTAAAATTTCAACCTTATAAATTTCTTTTTTTTCTTTTTAAATAATCATTTTATAATTTTTTTCTTTAAATAACCACCAGATAATGAATTATGTTAATAAACATGTTTGTGAGACCCATTATTTTGGAATTTTGCTCAATTTTCCTTGAATTCAACTTTCATCATTGATTATTTTGTAACAATCCTCTCTTTTAAGTTTTACCTCTTCCCTCTCCATATTCCTATCATTAATGTTTCCACCTTTACCAACAATTCTCTAAAATCTTCAAAATCTGCTTCATAGTCAAACCCTAGGTGCAAGCTCTCTCAAACTTCTTTCGAATTATCTTCCCTAAGTTGTTGAAACATCAAGCCTAAATACCGAGGGTAAGGTTGAAATGAAGCTCTTTGTTCTAAAGATTTTGCTAGAGACAAGGAGGGGGAAAAAAGCTTCAAGTGTATCATCTACGTGTTAAATAGAAACTCTTTTTTTTATATTCAAAATATAAGCTCTTTATATCGAATTTACCCCTAATTTCTCTATAATTGGAAAATGGTATGCCACAATTGCAATTGATACTCTAGATTAGAGGGGAGCTTGAACTAAATGAAGATATATCAACCTAAAGTCATCAAAATTCAAATGCAAAGCAATTTGTGTATGATTAGGGCAATTGATAAAATAAAGCCTTAATTTACAAAAAAAAATTGAAAATTTATTTGCCCCACATTCAAAACCCTAATCTTCAAAACCGTTAAATTTGTCTTCTCACGCTAGAGGAAAATTCCATCTACAATGTGAACAAGATTCGACAAATGCTTCTTATAAAAAACCATAACTCAATTTGCGTCCAAATACTCTGAACGTTCTTAACTTGTTGTTCTTCAACCTCGCTATTCTTGTTGTATAATAGATGAGGTAATGTGCAAGGAAGTTGGAGGAAAATTGGGAAAGAAAAGAAATGTTGGGTCCCACAAACGGATTCATTGACAGATCTCGTTATGTGGTGGTGCTTTAAAGAAAAAGTATAGTGTAAGGTGGTTATTTTTAAAATAAAGTTTTTATAAGGTGAGTATTTAGAAAAACTTGATTTTATAAGGTGGTTATTGTCAAAAAAATCCTTCCTTTTATGATATTTTTCTAAATAAATCAACTAAACTTTGTTTAGAAAACAAAGATAAAAGAAAAATAATATTTATTGTTTTTTTTTTTTTAAGGGGAAAAGCAGAGCAGAAATTGTATTAAGTAATGGACAAAGAGTCCATGAGAACATATGGAGCAACATCAGCGGGAACATGACACTCCCATCTTTGTTCGACACCAAAAGGAACTAGTCTTGCTAGGTGATGAGCAACATAATTACCCTCCCGTCGCACATGAGACCACGACACTGTCAAAAAATCCTTACTATAGAATAAAATATCTTCTAGCACCGCATCAAGATCGGAGAAAAAAATAGCACCCTTCGAAAGCCGAGAAAATAAAGTTTCGCAATCCGTTTCAAACAACACATGATGATGGTTATGCATCTTTGCCAACTTAACCGCCAAGCACATAGCCTTCCCTTCTGCAACTTCGACGGGCCACCACGCCTGCACCCTCCTACATGCCGCCCACAACACACTACCTCTCCCGTCTCTCGCCACCACTCCAAGTCCGACCCAACCATCACCCCCTACGCTAGCATCCACGTTAATCTTCACCACTCCCTCCCGAGGCACAACCCGGACCACGGAGTCGCTACCCCGACTTCGAGCCATCGACCCATAGATGGACTTAGAGTACGACCCATAGTCCGCTTTAGCCTTGCGAGCTCGATCCACCACCTGTCGGTTGGCGCCAAAGAACTTATCCACAAAAACCACCTGATTTCTCCTAACCCAAACCATCCAGGCAAGGAAACAAAGTTCCACCACACGGTCATCTTTCGCGGCACCCCAAGCATCAAAAACCTCCAGCATCGAGTCCACCTCAAACTTGGGCACTAAGTCTTCAAAACCTGCCAGCTCCCACGCATCCTTTACGAGAGAACATGTGAAGAGAGCATGTGTCAAAGTCTCCGGTTCCAACTTACAAAGGGGGCATAAATCATCCTCAATCAAGTGACGGTATTTCAAAAGAGATCTAACAGGATGAGTAGAAGAGCATACCCTCCAAAAAAAGTGACGTACCTTTGGGGACACATCTAGACTCCAAAGATTCACCCAAGCCTGGTGAAAATTATCAAGGTTCCCCGACTTCCCTATCATATAAGCAGTTTTGACAGAGTACTTCCCGTTCTTTGAAAAAGCCCAAGTAATATCATCCATCGGCAAACGCTCACTAATAGGGATTTTAAGAATGGCTCGTGCATCCCCCTCCTGAAATGACTCCATAATAAAATCCGTACGCCACTCCTTCCCTAGGGGGTCAATCAGATCACTCACTAACTCCACACCCTCAAAAGGAGCACCATTAATATATCTACTCTCACCATTACACACCCACGGATCCTCCCAAATCTTGGTTTTCTTACCATCACCAACTCTCCACAGCAATCCCTCTTTAAGAAGAGATTTAAAACCCCAAATACTTCTCCAAGAGTAACTTCCCACCGGCCCCAAAAATGAAGAGAGAAAATCAGAGGTAGGATAGTACTTAGCTTGCATGACTCGGGAAAAAAGAGATTGAGGGCACTGAACTAGTCTCCAGGCTTGACGCCCTAAAAGAGCTTCGTTAAAGACCCCTAAATCACGGAAACCCAAACCACCTAAGCACTTGGGGTTGCAAATAGCCTCCCAACTCTTCCAGTGAATCTTCCTCTCAGTCCCTTGTTGCCCCCACCAAAAACGAGCCATGGCAGAGTGAATAGATTGAATGACATTAGCAGGCACCTTGTACACACCCATCAGATAAGTCGGAATGGCTTGGACTACAGCTTTTAATAGGACTTCTTTCCCTGCTTTCGAAAGTAACTTCTCCTTCCAACCTTGCAATTTCTTCCATATTCTATCCTTCAATTCTGCAAACATTAGCTTCTTAGATCTTCCAGCTAGTGTCGGTACTCCCAAATATTTCTGGTGTCTGTCCACATGTCTCATGGCCAAAAAATCTACCAACTCCTGTTTCTGCTCAGCACATACGCCCCTGCTAAAAGAAATCTCCGACTTTTCGATATTAATTTTTTGTCCGGAAGCTGCTTCATATTTGTTGAGAATATCAACTATAGTTGTGCATTCTTGTCGGGTTGCTCTAGCAAAAAGCAAACTGTCATCAGCAAACAAAAGATGAGAAATTTCAGGACCATTCCGGCTCGCTTTAACTCCATAAATTCGTCTGTCTAGGGAGGCCTTAGACAACATAGACGATAGAGCATCGGCAACCAGAATAAAGAGATAAGGGGATATGGGATCCCCTTGTCTGAGACCCCAAGAAGGAGTCACAACACCACACACATTTCCATTCACCACAAAAGAATACCGCACTGAAGAAATACAACTAATAATCAAACGGACCCAGCAATCCGCAAATCCCATTTTCAACAGGAGGTGTTCAAGAAAACACCACTCTACTCTGTCGTATGCTTTGCTCATATCCAACTTCATAGCAATAGAACCCCTCCTACCTCGAGATCTGTGCTTCATAGAATGAAAGATCTCCAAAGCAATAAGAGCATTATCAGTAATCAGACGACCAGGAACAAAAGCACTCTGATTCTCCGACACAATCTCTGGTAAAATCAGCTTCAATCGGTTAGCTAACACTTTCGATGCCAGCTTATATATTACATTACAGAGACTAATAGGGCGAAATTCAGACACCAGAGTAGGAGATTTAACGTTCGGGATCAGTGCCACATTTGTCTTATTAACACTATCCGGGGGCCTAGTACCATGAACAATCCCAATAACTGCCAAAGCTACATCATCCCCTACAATATGCCAAAACTTTTGATAAAAAATAGCATGCATACCGTCTGGACCTGGAGCTTTACAAGGCTGCATTTGATTCAACGCTGACCAGACCTCCTCTTTCGAACAAGGGCGCAGAAGAGTTTCGTTCATCTCCGGAGTTACAACCGTGGACAACAAGTTTAGCACCTCATCCATACTCGTCTGTGAAGGCTGATTAGACGAGAATAAATTGTTGTAAAAATCACCAATGATTCGTTCAACATCATCCGCATCATCATGCCAAACACCGTCATTATCAAAGAGACCATCAATGTAGTTGCGCCGCTTACGTTGGGAAGCCTTATGATGAAAATACTTCGTATTTTTATCACCATCTTTCAGTTCAGAAACACGGGAGCGAAGGTACCAGTAAGCCTCCTGCTTCTCCAATAAATCATCCAACTCCGCTTGCAACTTCCCATTCAATTCGCTATCTTCCACACTCGTATTTATTGTTTATTTTCATTTACAATAATGTTGTGAGCTAAGTGGTCTAAGTTTGTTTTTCACAAACTTTTTTTAAGGTCTTAAATTGCTAAAAAAAATTAAAAGGTTGTTTCTCATAAAAGAGACATAAAAGGTTTGTTAGGAAGAATTTCCTTTTTTTTTGTTCGAAAAAAATTATAACTATCCCTTTAATAATTGTAAATTGTAAATTGTAACTATACAAATTTAATGCACCCCTTTATATAGTTTACTAATTTTATAGATCTCTCGACTTCCGTGTACTACTATTACCAAAATTTTTAAATTTTATGCGTACTTGAGATATGTTCTTGATTTGTACATATAACTAAATTGCTGACATATGACAACTTTTGATAGTTTAAGGTAATACCATAACACTACTCCTCAACTTTGAGAGTTAAATGAGATATCTTCTTCAGTAATGCATATATATGCAATAGCTCGCCCAATAGGCTTTCTGATTCACCATAGTGCATCTTTAAGCATGCCCACATGGCCACATATACCAAAATTTTCAGCTTGATTTATTAATTATATCATTAAAGGGATCCTTTTCCCAAATTACATACATACAGTACAAACTTCACTGGAAAAAATTTCCTGATCTTGAACGCAAAATAATGCAGAACATTATCATTTACCGGCCTACTGTAGTTACAGTCATCAACTCATGCCCACTTGAATCCTTTGCAGTAGAAGTTGAGGCATTCTCTGATAATGGTCTCATGTTCATGAAAGCCGGTTGTTTGGCGGGTGGAAGAGAGGCATTTCCAGCGCTTAACATGTGAACTACAGTTGACACAGATGGGCGTTCACTTGGATCTTCTTGTACACACAACAACCCAATATGAATGCACCTTAAAACTTCTGAATATATGCACGATTCGTCGAGTTTTGGGTCTAGCAATTCCAATCCTTGATCTTCATTCCACATCTTCCAGGCCTAAATTGTCATAAACTTTACATAATATTACAAAATGAACTTTATAATGGATTGAAGGTTGTTCTATTCTTAAGCCGCTCTTGATCACTTAATTTTGAATGGTGACACCCTGGGAAATTCAATTATAAAATAGTTTATTAACATTTAAGGACATAACATGACTTTTTTCAGAATTTCTAAAATAGCATATGTAACTATTGATTATAGACAAAGAGAGTACAAGCCGATTTACATCTGATGATACTTACATGTCCTAGAAGACTCAAACCGTGCTCAAAGATAAAGATCCTCGAATTCCTTTTGCTGCGTATAGTCTCCAATATAACCACGCCAAAGCTAAAAACATCAGACTTAACTGAAAAGATCCCTTCATATGCATATTCTGGAGACATGTAACCACTGCATCATAATTAGAAACAAAAGAGAAGAGTGAATAAGCACATTACTCCGCGTATGGACAATATATATTGAGATGAAAACAATTCACAATCCTACATACTATGTTCCAACGACTTTGCCAGTGCTTGCCTCTGTTTCCTTCCCTCCAACAATCCTTGCTATGCCAAAGTCTGAAATTTTTGGATTGAGCTCTTCATCAAGTAAAATGTTGCTTGGCTTAAGATCTCGGTGAATAATCCTCAGCCTCGAGTCCTGGTGAAGATAAAGAAGCCCTCGAGCAATTCCCAAAATGATGTCAAAACGTTTTTTCCAGTCTAAATGCACAGAATGCCTATCGTCTTCTCGCAAGATATCATACATAAAAGAAAGTGTTACAAGAAGAAAAGGTATATAATCTTTTTAATAAGCGGGTAAGAATATGGATGTGAGACTGACCAAACAAACAAGAGCCAAGGCTTCCATTGGGCATGTATTCGTAAACTAAAATCTTCTCATCGGCTTTCATGCAATACCCAATAAGTCTTACAAGGTTCCGATGCTGGAGTTTGGCAATCAACATAACCTCAGTCCTAAATTCTGCAATACCTTGCACTGATACACTTGAGAGCCTCTTGACAGCAATTATCTGTCCATCTGGAAGTTCACCCTGAATCAGTGGCGTATCTAGGAATTTACTCATGGGGGTACAAATACATAAGTAGTTAGACTCGTCAAATTTTTTTTTCAAAATAAAGCTTTGTTAACATTTTTGTCTGCCTAAGTTTGAGTAAGAACTTAGATATAATTGCTAACTATTTAATTGTTCAATGTTTCAATTTAAATAATCAAAACTTTAAAAATAAGTTGTTCAATTTAAAAACAGTTGTTTAAGTATATAAATGAGGAAAATTTGAGGGGAAAAAAATTAGAGACAAAAATATTAGTTTGGAGCTTTGATCTTTGTGGGCGGCTTATGAATTTGTAGTTGCAGAGTAAGCTTACTTATAAATTTGTAGTTGCAGAGTAAGCCTCAACATATTGATTTGTTTTCATTATTTTCCAAAAATAATGGGGGTACAGCTGTACCCCTTGCACCCCCTATAGATCCGCCTATGCCCTGAATGCAGTGTTCCACATAATGATAGGTCATCCAGCTTGACAAAGTTATACTTCTAAGGTTTGTTTAATTAAATTAAGAATTATTATTTATTACCCTGTAAACAGAACCGAATCCCCCTGTTCCAAGTTTGTTAGCATCTGCAAAGTTGTTTGTAGCAGCAAGTATGCAATCCCAATTGAAAAAAGGAACATCTATCCCTTCAGTAACATCTCCATTGAACTCAGAAGAGTCTGTCATATTGTTGGAATTACTCAGTATGTACAAATATAATCTGTGATTCCTGGTTTACATCAGCTTTCGATGCAACACAAAGGGCTATTCATCATTCGTTATGCATCATGGAGAAGAAGAAGATACAAGCTACCTACCTTTTCCTTTAACCATTCTTCTTTTCCTTATCTGATAAATAGAGAATATGCCGCACACAACTATAATTGCCAACGCACCAGCTATGCAAGCAACCACAACCTTCAGAGTAAAGAGATCTTTTATGGGACAAAAGGCAAACACTGTCAGAAAATTATTCAGGTGCAATGAAAGAGAATGGACTCATAATTGGATATGTAGGACAAAAGCATTAATGATCATAAACTTTGAGCAGCATTCACTCTTATATGAAAAATGATATTAGAGAAAAAGTTCGATCAACAAGTGCCAGCACCAACAAAATTGAGAAATTGAACAAGACAACATAAGGATCTCACCTCTGGCACTAGTGGTACATTGTAAGCCATTCCAATCAAATTTTGATCCACACATGCACCTCTTTTCACCCCCATTTGTGGCTTTGCAAGTAGTATGAGGCCAGCGGCTACAATTTAAGGGTGCACGACAAGAAAATTCTGGCGGTTGTTTCCAACCTATTTCAACTTCAATAAAAGGTTGTTTGACTAGAATTAAAAGGTTGGTCCTTAACAACATTGCAGTTTTTGAATGTGAATGGCAAGGAGTTGTTGAGTGACAGAACTGACATTTCTATGTATTTACTGTCACAAATATTATGCATGACTTGGATATAAAAAAGCTTTGTGTCTGTATCAATTGAGGTTACTCTGAAGTTGCCACTTGGAGTTGAGAAGTAAACTTGACCTGTTTTAAGATTGCACTGAAAATTGGAGTACGAGGGATCCCCACAATTTCTGCCTGTGCTTAAAGGATAAGGGATGATATAAGCTCCACAAGACTACAAGGACTACATCCCCTTGAAGTTGGGTCTGCCACAGGAGAATACAATTGCATGTGAGCAAAGAGGTTTCATAACACGCATTGAAATTTCTCGTAATGTGTTCACTAGGATCACATTGAGTTCAAGTTTGTAATATTTTCAAGAACAACAAAATATTTCACCAAATAAAAAAAGATCAGCAAAATTTGATCATTCATAGTAGCAACTAGCAAGTACTTCTTGTGTTATTTTTTTTTACTTGCAACGTTTCTCACTTTTGCCAATTCTATATTACTTGCAACGTTTCTATTTATAGCAATATGTTCTCTTTCTCTCTCCTATGCCCCTAGCACATGGGGTTCTCCTTTTATAGTTTCATCTCTCTCATCTCCTTCGTCCTTGTGCAAATCCCAACGTTGCAAGTAACAAAAATGGCGGAAGTAATTACAAATCACAACATAATATACTAAAAGGATATCCATAATCCCAAATCCCACCCCCATTAACTTCCTTGTCACACAAAAACTTGTTGCTTTATAGTAGTAGTGATATATATCACTCGGCCTTGTCCTCAAGGTCTTATTGCAAACGATTTTTTCACCATATACCCCTGACAATTTTTTTTTGCACTATATACCCTTTCGAGTTTCCAAATTCACCATATACCCTCGACGTTTTAAAAATACATCAACCTACCCTTTTGACTAACGGCGTTAGACTTCCGTTAGTCATTAACCCCTAATCCCCCTAACCCTAATTAACTAACCTAAACCTAAGTCAAACCCTAACCCTAACCCCTAATCTAATACCCTAACCCTAACCCTAACCACCAACCACCACCCCTCCCCCCCACCCCTTACCCCCTTCCCCCCACCGCCCCACCCCGGAAGCCCCCTCCCTCGCAGGCTCCACCCTCCCCTTCCTCGCCGGTCGTGTAGCCCCCACCCTCCCCTTCCTCGCCGGTCGTGCAGCCCCCACCCTCCCCTTCCTCGCCGTTGCGCACCCTCTCCCCTCCCCTCCCATTGCCCCTGCAGTCGTGCATCCCCCCTCCCCTCCCTTTCCCCTGCAGTAGCGTAGCCCCCTCCCCCTTGATAAAAAGTAGTTTCACATTAGTTTGGGACACTTAAAATGGAGTATAAGCACTATATTAGTTTCACATTTTTCTGTAAATTGCCTAAAAAAACGTGTTCCCATCATTTATTTGATTCTTGAAATTAGTTTTTTGCTTTGTTTATTAAAACCAAGGGTTACTGTTTAACACAAACTATTATAATAGACGGTCTAATTTTAATATAAAATTGGAAAACCCAAGCCTACATTCTCCTAACAAGCCCATTTTATTTCCCTCTAACCCAACATTATTCTTAGGTACCTCACACCATCCTAGTCGTCCTTTCTTTTCTCCTTCCTTTGTTTCCTTTTGAATTTCGAACTACAACAAACAACTTTTTCCAATAATCCAACAGTCTTACCGAATGGATTAAACTAGTAACTAACTAGATTAAATCAATCATTAAATGAACTAAAGAATGTGAATACTGAATGGATTAAACTGGTCACTAAATAGATTAAAATGGTCACAAAATAGATTAAACTAGTCACTATATTCAGAAAGGTGGCCCTTTTTCTTCTTAATATTGAGCTTGGGCCGCCCTTAATTTTAAATTAAAAATAGCGGTCTCTTACAAGACCAATACATTTAATGTTCTTCATCAATTATTCTCCATTCTCTCTCCAAAAATAATCTTTTCCCATACAACATTTATTTAAATAAACAAGAAATCTTTATTATACCTCTTAGATTCTACTTACCTTAATTCACATGAAAAAATAGAATCAAGAACTATATTTTGGGATGGATGGAATAGTATTAATTTAGGAACTTATGACATAATTACATTGTTATTAATGTAATTAATACTTATTTATTACTTAATGTTTTTATTTTTAACTTCTCATATGCAACCCTAATGGCTCCATATGTCATTTTCGTAAAATTACCACCTTATAAATTTCTTTTTTTCTTTTTAAATAAGCAACTTATAATTTCCTTTTTTTTTTTTAAATAACCACCAGATTACGAATTATGTCAATAAATATGTTTGTGAGACCTAGTATTTCAGAATTTTACTCAATTTCCCTTGAATTCAACTTTAATCATTGATTATTTTGCAACAATCCTCTCTTTTAAGTTTTGCCTCTTCCTTCTCCATATTCCATCACTAATGTTTCCACCTTTACCAACAATTCTCTAAAATCTTCAAAATCCGCTTCATAGTCAAAACCTAGGTGCAAGCTCTCTCAAACTTTTTCAAATTATCTTCCCTAGTTGAAACATCAAGCCTAAATACCGAGGGTAAGGTTGAAACGAAAGCTCTTTGTTCTAAAGATTTCGCTAGAGACAAGGAGGGGGAAAAAAGATTCAAATGTATCATCTACGGGTAAAACATAAGCTCTTTTTTAAATAAATAAATAAATAGAAGCTCTTTATATCGAATCTCTATTTTCTCTGTAATTGGTGAATGGTATGCCACAATTGCAACTGATACTCTTGATTAGAGGGGAAGCTTGGACTAAATGAAAATATATCAACCTAAAGTCATCAAAATTCAAATGCAAAGCAATTTATGTATGATTAGGACAATTGATAAAATAAAGTATTAATGTACCAAAAAAACTGAAATGTTTGCACATTCAAAACCCTGATCTTCAAAACCATTAAATTTGTCTTCTCACGCTAGAGAAAAATCCATCTACTTGGCGAACAAGATTCAACATACGCTTCTTATAAAAAACCCTAACTCAATTTGCGTCCAATTGCTCCAAACGTTCTTTTTGTTTTTCAACCTCATTATTCTTGTTGTATAATAGATGACGTAATGTGCAAGGAAGTTGGAGAAAATTTGGGAAAGAAAAGAAATGTTGGGTCCCACAAACGGATTCATTGACAGATGTCGTCATATCGTCATGTGCTAGTGCTTTAAAGAAAAAGTGTAGTGTAAGGTGGTTATTTTTAAAAAAGTTTTTATAATGTGGGTATTTAGAAAACTTGATTTTATAAGGTGGTTATTGCCAAACAATCCTTCCTTTTACGATATTTTTTTTAAAATAAATGAACTAAACTTTGTTTAGAAAACTAAGATAAAAAAAATATATAATATTTAATGCTTATTTTCATTTATAATAATGTTCTGAGCTAAGTGGTCTAATTAAGGTTGTTTTTCACACACTTCTTTTAAGGTCTTAAATTACCAACAAAAAAATTTAAAAGTGGTTTCTCGTAAAAAGAGAATATTTTTATCATACATCAGGGTGTACCATGCCCATGATACACCTAAGGCTTTTTTTTTGCTCCTTATTCATTGGAACGTTGAAACCTCCAAATGAGTAGAATAACATAATAAGTAGAGCTCCAAATAAACAAATGAGCAAAAATAGCATTGGTGTGCATTATGCATATGTGCACACCGCGGTGTATGATGAATGTATTCCTAAAAAGATGTTATGAAAAATTTTCTTTTTTTTCCTAAAAGAAGTTATATTTAACGTTGCTTTCATGTTTTTTGGGAAGGGGTGAATAGATAATCACACAAATTAAAAGGTGCTTTAATGTTGTAATGGTGGGGTAGTACGAGATTTTGGGAAGGGATGATCACACTAATGTTGCTTTCATGTTTTTTACAAAATTAATTACGGTTGAGTTTTACAAAATTAATTACGGTTGAGTTCTACAAAATTTTAGGTAATGTAATTAGCCTTTTTTTGGCCGTATTTAGCACCTCATTGTAAAATGTGATTATACAATTTAATGCACCCCTTTATATAGTTTACTAATCTTATAGATATCCCGTGTATACCAAAATTTTAAAAATTTATGTGTACTTGAGATATGTTCTTGATTTGTGCATATTAACTAAATTGTTGAGAACGACAAAGGGGACGTCTCGCACAATTTAGGGGCCTGTCGTGCCATGATTAAACATGGCCCTATAGAGATATAAAACGGATCTCTAATCCCGTATTATTAATAACTAACTTATTTTTTTATTATTAAAATGGTTGAAAAATGAATTAACTTTCTTAAATACTTCAATGTTATTTTTATTTTTAGCAAGAAGACAGCTTAGATTTAAAAGAATATATAGTAAAGATATATTAGGGATAAAACTACAATAAGCTATGAAATTTGAAAAAAAAAAGTATATAGATTAGCGGCAAAAAATTTGGATTGACAAATGTATTTTTCCATCTAAACTCAAAGAACCTAAAAAGTAAGAAAATAAAATATAGCCCGGGCCCCTTTAAATTGGGGCGCTCCGAGCGGCCGTTCACTCTCCCTACGTTGTCGAGACCCTCTCTGACAGCTTTGACAGTTTAAGGTAATACTGTAACACTACTCCTCAACTTTGGGAGTTAAATGAGATATCTTCTTCAGTAATGCATATATGCAATAGCCAATAGCCCAACAGGCTTTGTGATTCAGCATAGTGCATCTTCAAGCACACACCCACATATACCAAAATTTTCAGCTTGATTTATAAATTATATCATTAAAGGGATCCTTTTCCCAAATTACATACATACTGTATAAACTTCACAGAAAAATTTCCCGATCTTAAACGCGAAATGATGCAGAACATTATCATTTATCGGCCTACTGTGGATACAGTCATCGACTCATGCACACTTGAATCCTTTGCACTGGAAGTTGAGGCATTCTCTGATAATGGTCTCCTGTTCATGAAAGCCGGTTGTTTGGCCACTGGAAGAGAGGTATTTTCACCGCTTAACATGTGAACTACGGTTGACATAGAAGGGCGATCACTTGGATCTTCTTGTACACACAACAACCCAATATGAATGCACCTCAGAACTTCTGAATATATGCACGATTCGTTGAGTTTTGGGTCCATCAATTCCAATCCTTGATCTTCATTCCACATCTTCCAGGCCTAAGTTGTCATAAACTTGACATAATATTACAAAAAGAACTTTATAATGGATTGAAGGTTGTTCTATTCCTAAGCCACTCTTGATCACTTAAGTTTGAATGGTTACACACTGGGAAATTTCAATTATAAAATAGTGTATTAGCATTTTAGGACATGACATGGCTTTTTTTCAGAATTTCTAATAGCATATGTAACTATTGATTCTAGAAAGAGAGAGTACGAGCCAATTTACGTCTGATGATACTTACATGTCCTAGAAGACTCAAACCGTGCTCAAACATAAAGATCCTCGAATTCCTTTTGCCGCGTATACTCTCCAATATAACCACGCCAAAGCTAAAAACATCAGACTTAACTGAAAAGATCCCTTCATATGCATATTCTGGAGACATGTAACCACTGCATCATAATTAGAAACAAAAAAGAAGAGTGAACAAGCACATTACTGTGGGTGAGGACAACATATATTGAGATGAAAACAATTCACAATCCTAATTCCTACATACTATGTTCCGACAACTTTGCCAGTGGTTGCCTCTGTTTCCTTCCCTCCAACAATCCTTGCTATGCCAAAGTCCGAAATTTTTGGATTGAGCTCTTCATCAAGTAAAATGTTGCTTGGCTTAAGATCTCGGTGAATAATCCTAAGCCTCGAGTCCTGGTGAAGATAAAGAAGGCCTCGAGCTATTCCCAAAATGATGTCAAAACGTTTTTTCCAGTCTAAATGTACAGAATGCCTATCGTCTTCTTGCAAGATATCAAACATAAAAGAAAGTGTTACAAGAAGAAAAGGTATATAATCTTATTAATAAGCGGGTAAGAATATGGATGCGAGACTAACCAAACAAACAAGCGTCTAGGCTTCCATTCGGCATGTATTCATAGACTAAAATCTTCTCATCGGCTTTCGTGCAATACCCAATAAGTCTTACAAGGTTTCGATGCTGGAGTTTGGCAATCAATACAACCTCAGTCTTAAATTCTGCAATGCCTTCCACTGATACACTTGAGAGCCTCTTGACAGCAATTATCTGCCCATCTGGAAGCTCACCCTGAATGCAATGTTCCACAGATAATGATAGGTCATCCAGCTTGGCAAAGTTATGATTCTAAGGATTTGTTTGATTAAATTGAGAATTAATTTATTACCCTGTAAACAGAACCGAATCCCCCTGTTCCAAGTTTGTTTGCATCTGCAAAGTTGTTTGTAGCCGCAAGTATGCAATCCCAATTGAAAAAAGGCACATCTATTCCTTCAGTATCATCTCCATTTAATTCAGAAAGGTCTGTCATATTGTTGGAATTACTCAATATGTACAAATACAATCTGTGATTCCTGTCTTACAACAACGAAAAGAAGAGAATCGGAGATACTAAAAGCTCATCTACCTTGAAAATTTTATATTGAATACATCATTTTTGTTGCAAGTAAAACAACAGGTATGCTATCATTCCGTATGCATCATAGAGAAGAAAATAATACAAGCAACTAACCTCGTCCTTTACCCATTCTTGTTTTCCTTATATGATAAGCAGAGAATATGCTGCACACAACTATAATTGCCAACGCACCAGCTATGCAAGGAGCCACGACCTTTAGAGGAAAAGGAACTTTTGTGGGACAAAAGGCAAAAATGGTCAAGAGTTTTGATTAGTTCCAATGAATGAGTATGGGCTCGTAACTGAACATAAAGGACATAAAATTTAGTGCTCTTAGAAATTCAGCAGTAAGAAATATACTTCCTCCATTTTCTTTTAGTTGTACCCAAAGTACTTTTGCACAAGTTTAAACTTTAATATCTCTAATTATGCACAAGAAAATATTATAAAAGATTGATATCTTGAAGATACATGAGACGAATCTAACAAGACCCCCATGAGGCCATGACTATAATTTTACTTACGTATAAATAATACAAGAGGGTCAAAACGAAAGAGTGTCAAGAGTCAATATGGTACAACTATAAGAAAACGAAGGAAGTATGTTAGAGGATAAGATCGATATTCAATTTCAGCACCAGCAGAATAGAAAAATTGAGCAAGTCTGCAACAGGATCTCACCTCTGGTACATTCCAGCTCTATGCCATTCCATCGAAATTTCGATCCACAAATGCACCTCATTTCACCCCCATCTTTGGCTTTGCATGTAGTATGAGGCCAATGGTTACAATCTGAGGGTGCACGACAAGAAAATTCTGGCGGTGGTTTCCAACCTATTTCAACTTCAATAAAAGGCTGTGCAACTAGAATCAAAGGTTGGTCCTTAACAACAGTGCAGTTTTTAACAGTGAATGGCAAGGAGTTGTTGAGTGAAAAAACTGAAAAGTCTATACTGTCACAACTATTATGCATGACTTCGATAGTAAAGAGCTTGTTGTCTGGATCAATTGAGTTGACTCTGAAGTTGCCACTTGGAGTTGAGAAGTTAACTTGACCTGTTTGATTATTGCAATGAAAATGGGAGTACGAGGGATCTCCACAGTTTCCCCTTGTGCTTAGGGGATAGGGGATGATATAAGTTCCACAAGGTTCGCATCCCCTTAAGGTTGGATCTGCCACAAGAGAATAAATTTCGTGTCAGCAAAGAGGTTTCAGAATACTGTATTGATATTTCTCATAATGTTTTTACTAGAACACATTGAGTTCAAGTTTGTATCATTTTCAAAATTAACATGACTTGACCATTCATAGTAACCACTAATTATACAAATCACAGTAAATACTAGGAGGATATTCATAATCCCGAACCCCACTCTATTTACTTCCTTGGTCACACAAAGACTTGCTTGTTACTACTAGTAATTAATATCGCTGCAGTCTTATTCTCAAAGTCTTATTAAAAATCTAAGACTATTGCATATGAATGAGTCAATGAGAGAAGTTACTAGTACTAGTGATCTGTATTGTTTCAGCCTTGTCCGCAGTATCTTATCACAGATGTGAGACAGTTGTCTATGAGCAAATGCAAGTGAGTAAGTTCTGCAGGTATGGAGGGAATCATTCAAAATAGTACTGATAGGAAAAGAAAATACCTATATCATCCTGTGTTGTGCGGACCAAAATAGTAATTCCATTAGGAAACTCCTCCTTCAAATCAGTCAGTTCAGTCCATGTCAAGCATTTCTTCTCAGTCAAAGTGCCTGCATTAGAACAATCGGCAGGACCTTCAAAGTAAGCTACACAATAGCAATTTTTTAGACATTGAACTTCACAACTATCTTCACTAGAAGTAGCTACGGTACAAGTTCGGTTTCCCAGTTTCATCATGGGCAATGTCAAGAAAATATCATTACTATAGTCATTCCTCCCACAAGCAGGTCCAGATTTTTGAGAACACCCTTCAGAAGTCTCTCCCAATTTCCACTTAGCAGTAGGCTTAAATCCTGGCAAGCACTTGCACAACAACCCGTTGTTACTATTGCAACTGCCAAAATGACCACACTTATCATACAAACTACAACCATCTTTTGGCTCCCACCAATTCAAGAACCATCCTCTTTCACTTGTCCAACTCCATAACTGAATCTGTCCTGTGAAGTTCATCACTAATCGTGTGTTGTTCTGAAGAGGGGGATTGCTTTTATTAAACCACAATCCAGACAACGCTGATGGAATCTTGTCAAAAGGGGTTGTTCCACTCTGCCAATAATTTGGAACTCCTCTGTCAACAATATACAATTCATTAGCTGGGCCAGGTTGTAGTGGGAATGTGAAAATCCCATGTGCTGGGTTGTTGTGGTTTTGCCAAGATATCAGCTTTAAGCTTGAAGATAAAAGATCTAAACTTCCATTTGCAACCATCCCTGGAAGAAATGTATCAGTTGGGTCCTCAAAGCTTTGCCAGAATGTCGGTCGTCCTTGCACACTCCTATCAGTTAACATTAAGTTTCCATCATCACGCAAACATAGTCTTGTGAAGTCACTGGAAGTCCTCCTGCAGCGTTGAGTTGCATGGCACTTAGTTGATTCATATGCACGCAAGTCAGATTTCTTGTGAATAAGTTGAACATGAAGCAGCTCATTTGAAGTAGCACTGGAGCGATTAACAGGCCCCCTGGTTGACCAGTACGCATCACCTTTCTTATCCAACAGCTCGGCATGACCCTTACTAAGTAGAAGGTAGCCATGGGAATCCAACAGAGGATTATCTCTATTCGCAACCCACACGATTACCTTTGGATAGGACTGATTGTGATACCATATGCCCAAATACCTGCTATTTTCAGTCTTCTCATCAGGACTGAAAAATCCAAACTCAAACACCCCCCCTGGAGATACTAAATTGGCAGTATCATTATTAATAGTGATCTTAGAGCCTTGGTCTAAGCAGTCACTAGCGCTGCATTGTAGTAGAGGAACGAAGAACAAAAGCTTATATAAAAAGAACAGGATGGGGGGATACCATACGCACTTCATGGAGCTAGTTATAATTGCCATGAGAAAAAAGAAGGATTAACCTAAAACTTCAAAATGCTTCACTAAGAATGAAAACAGAGATTTAATTTAAAAGCTGTATAGGCATAATTCACCAAAGAAGCTCTACTTCTTTGGTTAAGAA
This sequence comes from Beta lomatogona, assembly GCA_947646795.1. NCBI lineage: Eukaryota > Viridiplantae > Streptophyta > Magnoliopsida > Caryophyllales > Amaranthaceae > Beta > Beta lomatogona. Next base: position 260,220 of record CANSNZ010000660.1, read on the forward strand.
TAACAAGCTCGAAACAGTCAAAGATGAGCATCCTTACTAAGACTAATCAATCATCTGAAGACTTTTCTACACTACTTCCAACATACAATTTCTATGAATGTGCTTAAAGTTACAAGATATCAATTGAAGATGCATTACGTACCACAAAACTCAAAAGTTAAATACGTCAACATCCTTGAATTATGATATACAAACAAGTAAAGAAAACACCACGTTTGATTACCATTCAAATAGTACATAAATGGTGGGGTTACCATAATTCGTCGTCTTCAGCTGACTCAAGCGTCAATGTATCACGTATGTACTACTAATTATGCAATGCTGGAACTCAATAACAGAGTAACTACAGAACACAAATCAATGAATTTTTTTTTTTAACTTTAGTAATTTAAATGTAATATATGATAAATTGCTGAAAGCATAACCAAGAACTAATATTGTTTGCGTTATCTTTGCTCATGTTTTAGCAACTGGGGAGCTTCAGATCATCAAAACAAAGTAAAAAGAAGTAGTACATATAAATAATTATAATCAATAAAGTCCCCCTAGTTTCTGCATGAATGCCTACATCTCAGATTGTAATAACTAAAACAATATATTTGAATTTATGTAATTCTTGCTGTTTTCACCAACAAAAAAAATCAATAAGGTAGTGTATTGGAACTAAAAACATAATTGTGATATTAGATTTATAATTAGGTCATATGTTGAATTTTTATATACTACTTTTTCATATAAATATACACATTTTGTAATGTACTATTATATACTAATGTTTTCGCTGAATATATCACCAAAAGTTGTTCAGAACGATTCTGATTTATAATTTCTAATACAAAAAGTGTCATATTAACAACTCCCAGCATATCATGTTACCTAGTACCATAATAAAAGGGAGTAATAATTTAATTTAGAACACTTACAAACGTTATGATGCTAGATTTTGACATTTTTTAGGCAAAGTAAGACGTACTGAACGGCGTGGCCTCTCTATCCTTCTCAGACATTTTATCGAACAAATAGTGCTCAAATTCTGCGTTCTCTCTCAAGTCTCAAGAGTCAAAATAGGGATGGAATATATATGATAATATTTTCAGCATCTTAGCGCAAAATAAAGCATGACAAATCGTCATTGGGGATCAACAAATGACCGATGACAGACAATTTTTCTAACAGATGAATGGAACTAGTGATTTTATTTTCTAACAGCTTTGTTTGGTATAAAGGATTTGGAAGGAAAAGAATGGAAGTGGAAGGAAATTTGTTACTTTTTAGTGTTTGGTTGTTGGTTCATTAAAAAAAATTAAGTGAAAGAAATTGGAAGAAAATATTTTTTAATAAAATTTCACTTTCCTTTCCTCGTGAGGGAATTTGGGAGGAATGAGAAAATTTATACCAGTAACACATGAACATAAAATAAAACCTCATGCGCTTAATTGATAAAAAAAATCAAGAGAGCATTCATTATACACTCAGGTGTACCATACACATGGTACACCCAAGGTTATTTTTTGCTCATTTGGAGCTCTACTTATTATGTGATTATGCCCATTTAGAGGTTTCAAATGTACAATGAGCAACAAAAATAGCTTCGTGTGTATGATGATTATGGTACACCTCGTGTATGATAAAAATTGTAAAAAATTATCAATCCTTTGGTAAAAGAAAACCAATTTTGATGAGAATCAAGTGGTCCAAAATTTTGGCACGAGGTTACGAGTTTTACCCGGTTGATATCGACAATAAATGTCATAGTGTTTATAATAACACCAAAATAATCATTAAAAAAACACCAAAATAAATAGCATATACTTCCTCTGTTTCTTTTTACTTGCAACTGTTTGACTTTCACGCTTGCCAATGTATAACTTCAATCATTAATATCTTTAATTACCGATAAATAAATTATAGAAAATAGATTTTTGAAAAATACGCATTTGAGACGAGTCTAACGAGATCTCACATGAATATGTTTATCCTTAACTATAAATCACCAAAGATAAACTAAGTGGAGTTTGTGAATAGTGTAAAAGTCAAATAGTTGCGAGTAAAAATGAACGGAGGAAGTATATGGAAAAGATAGTACTCCCCTATCCTATAATAAGTCCTAATTTTGATTTTGGGAGTCAAACTTTATGTTTTGACCAAATATTCTTATTAATATATAAAAAGGCATCTAATGTGGGATCTTGTTAGATTCAAATTTCAATATGTACTTTCATAATATTAACTTTTTATATTTTTTTTATTAATACGGAATTGAAGTTATCGAAGGTCAAAGGTACGTCTTGGAAGCTGTGCAAAAACGAAACGGACTTATATTATGGGATGGAGGGAGTATATTATAATTAAAAAAATAGTATGTTGACTGATGCGACATTTTAACTTACATGTTTGCCAACGCATTATATGATGGATGGTACATTTTGACTTATACTAACAGTTTTTTTTGCTTGCATGTTTGCATCATCTGAAATAGGACTTATATTATGAGATATATGCAACATTTTGCCGTACATGTTTGCCAACACATAACTTTGACCATCAACATCTTTAATTATATATTAGTTTAAATTATAGAATATTTGTATTTTGTAAATATAAATTAAAATAAATCCAACAACATTTTACATACCTAGTTTTGTTGTGTATATTAAACAAAAGTTTAAAATTAAAGTTGACACATAAATAATGCAAAAGTTAAAATATTACAACATTTTAGAAAAATAGAGGTAGTATTCTCCAAATTGGTTAAACGGCCCAATAGGTCAATACTATGGCCACTTTTTGGCAATCAACTATTGTTAGTGGATGGTTCTTTCACTTACTAATTTGTTGGCAAAATGCTGTTTGTATTTGTTAATTTTTGACTTGGCAATCAATTATCAATTATTGACTGATCGTAATATCTCTCACTGATGAAAATATGAATACTAACTATATTCTTGTTAAAAATATTCAGGATCAAAATTTTAAAGTTCATATAGAAAATTCAGATTGTGAAATGGAACGAAGAGAGTAGATAACCACCACCGAAAAATTATGTTAAGGGAGGAACTGGCCACGTTCACGTATATCCTACACGAGTCTATATGGCAGACTTTATAGGTCTACTACTATAGTTTCCCAAAATAAATAAAAAAATAGAAAATAAAACAAGTGTAGATTGAACACAAGATGTTTCATCCTGCACTGCTGCCTATAAGCATATGCTTTGCAGTTTGCACATGAACACATGGGGTGGAGAATGTGAGTGTGTAAAATTACACGCGAAATTAAATAATTAATGCTTACAACACCACTTATCGGCCTACAGTAGATACAGTGATCATGTTAGTGAAGAAGCTCGAACCTCCTAAACTGGAAGATGAGGCTGTCTCAGATGAAGTCCTAGAAAAGAAAGCTGGTTTTTTGGGAAGTGAGCTGCTCACACTAGTAGTATCTTCGCTGCTTAGCATGAGAACCACAGTTGACATGGTGGGACGATCAACATGGTCTTCTTGGACGCATAATAATCCCAAATGAAAGCATTTCAAGAATTCAGTTGGGTTGCCTGATTCTTTGAGTGATGAGTCTATGAATTCATGCCCTCTGCCTTCATTCCATAATCTCCATGCCTAAAACACAGATTATAAGTTTAGATAGAGTGATGTGATTAGAGGAATTTGTCCTTTTCTACAAAACAACATAAACCTCAACTTTTCATTTACCAATCTTATGTTTGTCTCAAAAAGACTTTCAAAAAAGGAGCAAGAAGAAAATGAGGGGGAGTAGATAATAGAAGTTGAAAGGACAAAAATGTGTTATCTATTGAAAAGGTAATGAACAAAGGTCTTCCATTAGACCACACTACCTTTATTATATCATTATATGTGCATTGGCCGTTGGGAAGCACAATGAGTGTCATGCTCTAAATTGTATGTTCTTTTATATGTTCAAACTAAAAGAAAATAGAGGATCATATATAAAAAAGAACATGTGAATGTTAAAAAAAAGAACATGTGTTAAAAGAATAGTGCAAGTATAATGAAGTAACATATATATAATATGTGATGCAATAAGGAGCGTGATGAATGTTATACACCCTTGTGTAGGATCTAAATTGCGATTATATAAAATAGGATGCATGACTTAGAAAAAAGATTAAATATGGTTGTTAGATGAAAAGTTGAAGAAGTGGGGTTATGCACATTAGCATTAATAAGTGTGGATCCTTGGGCATAGTTGTCATTAAAGTACAAGTTAGTTGCTTCAATTTAAATTTAGGCAAAGTAGATTGATACATACATGTCCAAGCAGACTCAAACCATCCTCAAACACAGTTGTTCTTGAATTTCTTCTGCCACTTATAGTCTCCAATACAACCACGCCAAAGCTAAAAACATCGGACTTAATTGAAAAGAATCCTTCGCATGCATACTCTGGAGCCATATACCCACTGCAAAAACAAAGAATGCATCAAAATTACGACAAACATAAAGTCAGGTGAGAATGGGTTATATAGGGCTACACATCTCCTAGTACTTACTATGTTCCAACAACCTTGTTAGTGTTTGCCTCTGTTTCTTTCCCTCCAACAATTCTTGCAAGACCGAAATCTGAAATTTTGGGATTGAGCTCCTCATCGAGTAAAATGTTGCTTGGTTTCAGGTCTCGATGGATTATTCTAAGCCTTGAGTCTTGATGAAGATAAAGAAGGCCTCTAGCTATCCCGAAGATGATGCCAAAGCGCTTATCCCAGTCCAAGTAAGAAGAAAAAGTTTGATCTGGCAAAACATCAATTATAGCTTGCAACGTTAAGGGAATCTAATTAATCTTATGCATAGGCAGGCCACAATTTTATGAATTAGACTAACCAAATAAACATGAGTCTAGGCTTCCATTAGGCATATATTCATAGACTAAAATGCTCTCATCTGCTTTCACACAATATCCCAGCAGTCTTACAAGGTTCCGATGCTGGAGCCTGGCAATCAATACAACCTCGGTCCTAAATTCTTCAACACCTTGCATTGATACACTTGAGAGCCTCTTGACAGCAATTTCCTTCCCGTCTGGAAGTTTTCCCTGTATGCAGTAATACCAGTCCTTAAATCAACTCACTAAGAAGATAAGATTCACTAGACTGATTCCCAAAAAAATAAAAATTACCCTGTAGACGGAACCAAATCCTCCTACTCCAAGCTTATTTGCATCTGCAAAATTCTTTGTAGCTGCTAGTATACTTTCCCAACCAAAAAAAGGGACATCAGCGCATTCAGTATCATCTCCCTTGAACTTAACTGAGCCTGTAACAATGTTAACATTACTCAGAAGTCAGAACCTATTCTGGCATGCTTTTTTTTTTTTTTTTGAAGGGATATTCTGGCATGCTTTTTGAATATGTAGTAGTAATGATTGTAAAGGTTACTTACATTGCTTCTGAGCAATCCTTGTTTTACGCTTATGATAAACTAAAAATACACCACAGAGAATTAACACTGCCAGTGCAACAGCTAAGAAAGGAGCCACGACCTTGAAAAGAAAAGGCACTTTTTTTTTGGGACAAAAAAAAATTAAACATTGTTAAGATCTCACACTATGAAGTTACGAACATCTCTAAATCAATAAAGATTATTGTGAAAAGCATCTCACCTTTGGTACATTTCAACTGCAAGCCATCCCAATGAAAATGTGAACCACAAAGGCACCGCCTTTTACCCCCTTTAGCAGCTTTGCAAGAGCTATGGGGCCAGGAAACACAATCTGAGGATTCACTACAAGCAGGCTCTGGTGGCGGTTTCCAACCTATGACAACGTCCATAAAAGGCTCTCGAAGTTGGATCATAGGTTGATCCATAACAATAGTGCAGTTTCTAACAAAGAATGGCAACGGATTCTTGGATAAGAGAAGCAACGAGTCTATATGTGCTCTGTCACAACTATTGGCATTCATAACTTGGATGGTAAAACTTTTGGCATCTGGATCAATTAAGGTGACCCTGAAGGTTCCTGTAGGAGTTGAGAAGTTAACCTGCCCTGTCTTTGAGTTGCAGAGAAGATTGAAGTACGAGGAATCTCCGCAATTTGCTCCATCAGTACTAAGTGGATAAGGGATAACATAAGCTCCACAAGGTTTGCAGTCTCTTGAAGTTGATTCTGCCACGAAACATAAAATTTTGTTTAATTGACATAAAAAGACATGAGAATTAGAAGTTCCTGAGACGTGAAAAATGGAGTTTGGTTGAAAAATACTTATGGGAAGTGCACAAAATGGAAGAAGTTGTTTACCTAGTGCCCACAAATAAGTGGAACTTCGTGTGGAGAGTTACTTCCCATGTCAAACCAAACTTTTAAGATTTATTACTTCCTATGTTCAACTAAATCACCATAATCTCTCGTAAGCAACGAGTTGTTATCATGATACAGTTTCAGCTACATTTTTTCATGCAATAAACAAAGTAAATATTTTCATCTTGCTTATAAATGAAATTGTCTCACAGTATACCACAATCAATAGTATAGCATCCATCCATAACTCTACTGTTTATTATTCCTACAAGCTCAACATCGAACATGGTATCTTCACTAATTGACATAGCAACAAAATTCAAGAAGGATAGCAGTAAAAAAAAATCAATACCTATGTCTGAAGATGGTGCACGCACAAAGAGCGTAATCCCTTGAGAGTATTCCTCCTGTAAGCGCGGAGCTTGAAGAGACCATATTAAACAACTCTTCTCAGTAAAAGAGCCCGTTCTTGTGCAATTCGCAGCACCATAAGCGTAAGCCATACAATTGCACTCTGCTAGGCATTGATTCTTACACTCCTCTTCTGTATATGCACCAGCACTGCAATCTGCTCCTTCCGCTTTCATCATAGGCAATCTCAAAAATGTATCATTTACACTATTAGGCCTCTGACAAGGAGCTCCAGATTGTGGCACACATCCACCAGTAAAACATCCCAAATCCCACTCCTCTTGCAAACTAGGCTTGAATCCTGGCAAGCACTTACACGGCAAACCATTATTACTATTGCAACTCCCGAAGTTCCCACATATAGAATCAAAGCTACACCTATCTTTCGGCTCCCACCAATCCACATACCAACCTCTTTCACTCTCCTTTTTCCACAACTGAAGTTGTCCACCGAAGTTGATCACTAATCTTGTGTTGTTAGGAAGAGAGGTTTTTCCGTCCTCATTTATCAATAACTCAGACAACGTTGATGGAATTTGAGCAGATGGTTCAACTCCATTTTCCCAATATGAAATTCCAGATATCATGAACTTGATAACCACTTTATAATTTTTCCCTGGTTGTAGCAGCAATTCCTTTCCTGGTTTTGGGTTACTGCGATTTTGCCAAGATGATAGATTTAAGCTTCCATTTAATATCATCCCTGGAAGAAATGTATCAGTTGGGTGATCAAAGCTTTGCCATAAGACTTGTCCTTCTTGAACTCTTGATAAAATTAAGTTCCCTTGATCACTCAAACAGAGTTTTGTTGATTTCACAGATGCAATTACAGAATCAGTTTTCCAGTAAGTTAAATCACTAATATCCAACAACGCGGCGTTACTATCCTTTAAAACAAGGTACCCGCCGTTGGATTGTGGAAGAGGCTTCTCTCTGTTAGCAACCCACACAATTATCTTCGGATTCGAGTGGTAGTACCATATGCCTAAATACCTGTTTTGATTGAAACTACCATCAGGAGTGAAGAATCCAAGCTCAAATACTTCACCTGGAGATATTATAGTGCTGCTACTATCATCAATGATCTTAGAACCATCTGTTAAGCAATCACTTGCGCTACAACGAGGTATCGGAAAGGAAAATAACAGGAGATATAAGTACAAGAAGAAGCTAAGATAACTTAGAGACATTATGGACAAATGAAGCAGCCATGAAAAACTAAGCTGCATTACTGTTAATTTTTGGTATGATGTAAACTTTGAAGAAGACACAGATATTATCCGTCACTAAAGAGCTTTAGTTCTTTTATTGAGGATTTGATGTTACAAGCTTTAGAACAAACAACAAAGGGTTTAGCACCTTGTTGATAAGTCAGGAAGACCCGGTCTAGGAAGACAATTCTACCGTAGAATTTCCGCCATACATGTGCCACATAATGCTGTCCATAAAGAAAATATACTGACTTAACCCACCAACTTAAAATCCATTTAGAGGGGAAGGAAAAAGTTCACATCAAAAATTAAGAAAATCGTTATATGGTGCTTCCAAGAGTATTATAAGCATGATGCTTCGAAGGAAAGTGCACCTTATTTGAAATGAGCATGAACTTTGATATTGAACATATAATGTACTCCCTTCGTTCCATATTGTTTTCCTCTCTTATTTTAGCGCTAGATAGTAGATCCTAAGTTAGGGTAGAAGAGAAAAAAGATTGTTAGAGCGTGTAGAATAAAACGAATCTAACAAGCGGGGCAAGATTTGGGAGAAAGCCAAAAAAGATTTATCAATTAAATAACAAAACTAAAGAGCGAAAAAACTTTATAAAATGCAACAAAGGGGTGTTTAACTTTCAAGAAATGGAGTGAAAATTTATAAAGAATAAGTAATATGATCCTTTTATCGTACGTGAGAGTGAGATTGGGTAGATAACATACCCCAACTAAGCCATACAATCTTCTCATGTGAGTATATTTTCAAATAATGTTCTAACAAGTGTTTTTTTTCTGAATTTGCGACTGCGCAACCTTGACCAGATGGTAGACAATAATTACAATAAACACTCTATTAAGTGTTACAACTAGTTCCATATTCAAAATTATGTTGCTAGCTAGCTCAAAGGTCATTTATGAAAAATATTGAATTGTTCAATGGCCCACTAGAAAAGCAATGTACAAGATAAGACTTTATAGCCTAATTGGAAGAAAATGAGGTGAAGACAAGCTGTCTATTTTCTATCTTGACTTGTGTTATTTTCTTTTCTGTTCTTGTCTTTTTCTTTTCTTTTCTTACATAGATGTACAGAGCGTCGGCGAAGCCTAGTTGTAGTCAAAGGAAACGGGGTTCACAACTCACAAGCACCTTTATTATCATCAAAGTAATAACGAACAAGACTGCCTCGAAGCAAAGACGTTATTGATAACATCAAGTCATAATGAGCCAGAGATAATCTAGGGCAGGTTTTGGGTAAATAATCTTTGAAGGAGATGGCTACATCTAACCACTAAGTAGATTATCTATCGCTAAATAGCTAAAAAAGAAGAAGAGTTTGGTAGTATTAATGGTTGCCCATACAACAGCAAATTGCACAAACTTTGAGGTCGATTTCATGAGTCGAGAAATTAATTATGATGATTGTTCTTGACTTTTATAAAATCTCCAATATTCGAACTCTTCACTATCCTAAGTGTTGCATCATCTAGTGGACGTCTCACATGCTTAAACCACCATTATTGGTTCTCTCTGTTCTCAATGTTTGCAACTACAACCCTCTTCTTAATATATTCTAGCTAACGCATCCTCACGTATCCATCTCAACATGTACAAATCTGCTACCCTGTTTTCTGTAATACTTCCTAAGTGTCCATTTTTTAAACCTATATGCTTCCTTTATTCTATAATAATTGCAACACTTTCCATAATTAAATATCTCAAAGTAATTGCAAGTTTGCAATTGCAACCCTTACTACTTTGGTTAGGACCCATATTCTTTATTTCTCTTTTAATGGTCTCCACCGTGTCCTTTTTAATCTTGTATATCTTCCCCTTACGGCCTTACTTTAATAAAATAATACCCATATCTCTCATCATATCTTAATGCAAAGACTAGTGTTGTGAGCGACTTATCAAAAAAAAAGAAAAAAAAGAAAAAAAGGGAGTAGTATTGTGATCATTTTCTGATGGATGGAATACTAACGTCGGTCTTATAGTAGACCAGTAGTAATGTAGTATTATAGAATTTTCCTTGTTCCTTTTAACCTATGAGTCATGTCTTGTTTAATATCTTAACTCCTCTATAAAATCAAAGGCAGTCATGTCTTGGAACTTTCCATGGAAACATTTAGTTTTCACTTCCTTTACTCAATTACTAGCTTTTTATGTACGCTATACGTGCGGCGACATTTTGGGAATAAGTATTACTCAGTAGTAATACAAACCAAAAAACGAAAGTTCGTATCTTAGTTCACCTCCATTTTGTGAATAAGAAATATTGAAATACTTATAATAGTATTCAAAAACACGTTAATAAATAAGTATAAGTAATGAAATTGCATCTCTAACTAATAGTTTTTGTCAAAGTTCTAAACAACCCCATGAACCATGACAAAAAAAAGACAGAAATAATGCAGTCTCTTTTCTCTTTCTTCAATTCTTAGCTACTCCCCCAATTCCCAAACCCATCTCTCTCAATTTCACGCAATTCTTTTTTCCTCTCTATTTTACTAAAACAATGCAGTCCTCACTTTTTCTCTCCTTTTCATCATATTCCTCAATTTCCCCCAAATTAAACCACACACTCGATTTCTCTGCATTCTTAGCTAAACCTCTCAATCTTCGCTTATGTGGACTTCGAAGAGAGCACTGAGTTTCTCAGTGAGTTCTCGCCGAGTTCAGCTCCCGAGTTGCCGAGTTCAGCTCCCGAGTCGCCGAGTTCACTCTCTTAAGACTTTCGATTATGATCTCGTCATCATTCGAGCTGGCTTTGGCAGTCATGGCGCTGCTCGTCGTGCCGTCGATAAGGTATTTTTGAATATCGAGTTGATGGGCTGAAATTCGATTACGGGCACAAGTTTTTTATTTTAATATATGGGTTGAAGTATTATCTTCTCAATTTTTTTTATACCTGGGAACAAAAATAATTCATGTTGAAGTATTTTGTCTCAATTTTTTTTTAATATTTGGGCACAAATTTGAAGTTATTTTTTTGACAAAATTTGATTATTTTCCGGACCATTTCTAATGTAATTTTAATTTGAATTTCTACTATATTTGAATGAAATTTTAAATAAACTGTAATTTGAGTTTATCTTTTGTAAAAAAAATCTAACAGAGCACATATTCGTAAGATTTAGTGTAATATGAGTTTAAATTTACTCGAACATGTTACATATTCTTAAGATTTACTGAACATAGCACATTACACATACTTTTATTTTCAATAATGAATTGTGTACCTGATTAACAGTAAAGTATCCGCAAATTTGAGAATGTCGTATTTGAAAATGCTGTGAAGCTCCAATCTATGATTTTTTTTGGTTTGAAGTTTGTGTTTGTAATTGAGTTTGTGTTATGAAAAAATCTATTTGAGTTTGAATTTGAGTTGTCTCTGTAATGAGAATGCCGTAATTTTTTTTTGTTATTATTTTTTTTTTTGGTAAGATGAAGGGGACTCACTTGAGGGGGATAAGTGAAAATCCTCAAATGAGTCACATAAGGTTTGATCCCTAGACCTCAGGGTTATGAGGTGGGAAGTGATGTCACTACTCTACCACCTCAACCTCATTTTTTTTTTTTATTGTATGTGGTATTAATGTGTGGTAAGTTCTTGATTATGAATCCTTTATTTTGATTGAATCTTTTTTATTGGCAAGTTTATGTAATTGAGCATTATATGAGTTGATTGAGTTTAATAGAGATTTGATTGATTTTTTTTTAAGCAAGTTTATGTATGGAATTGGATTTGATTAATTGCTTGGAATGTAATATTTTATGTTGTGGAGGGCAATTAAGTGAATTCCAGGGGAACAATTCTTTGACACCATCGCCCCCCGCTTATATATAAGTAGATATAACATTTTGGTAAAAAAAAAAAAATGACTCTTTACATTCAACCAAATGACCACTTACTCAGAGTTATTGTTATCCATATGGTTGTATTTTCATATATATTTGTCAGATTTTTAGTCAAGCTTTGTAAAGTTTGAATTTCAAATAAAGCAAATAGGCAATCCTTTAAGAGTCGGGAGTCGGGACAACTATTAACATAAGATGTGGAAACTTTTCCTAAGTTGATTATGACTAATTAAAGAGACAAATTGACTAGTAAACTGGTGGGGTTCTGAATTTGATCTTTACCCCGTTGGCCGTTGATGAAGGTCCACTTTCACTGTCAAGTGTCAATCATGGGACAAACAACATCAAAAACATGCCTTAACAAGGGGGCATTTCTAGATAAAAATCATGGGAACCACGAACATAAATTAAGGAGTGTGAAGCAAGAGATTTACACCATATTCATGTTTCCAAGTTAAAAATTAAAATCGAAGAATGAGATAGCTGATGCCAAATGAAACCATAACCTAGCTTATTTGATAGAAATATCAATGAAGAAAAATTTTATATTAAATAATCACATGTTCCGTCATCCACCAATCTTCCCAAAATATTCTCAACATGTATTTATTTCGAAATAATCCTATTTTTTATATACGTACTCAAAAAACTCTCAACTTTTAATTTTTATATACGCCGTAGACCCAAAATGGACTAGCAAAGACAAGAAAAAATAAGGGTTAATCAGTGAAATGAACCTACCTCATAAGTCATACCTCTTCCAAAAGTTTGTTGATAAATATTGTACAAAACACCAAGAACTTTCACCGTTGATGTGAATTCTTGACAGTTACGTTGGCAGCTTCATTTTGCTTAACAAATTAAAATAAAGTATAAGAAATTCAAAACCGTGTTAATTATACAAAATTTAGGTAAATTCAAAGCAAAATATTGAACGTAATAATCATTAATGCAACAAAATTACATATATTACCATTTAGACATTTCATCGAACAGGTGCTGTACTCTTCGTCATTCAACGATAAAAAACGTTGAAAATCGTTCCCAAGAAACCAGCGAACAAAGATGATACTACATGTCACATGATACGAGCAATGGTTATTCTCACTCTCATATGTAAAAAAAAGTTGAGCATAAAGTAATTGTAACTCATCAATATTTTGGTAATATAGGTTGTGTTCTCTTCACTCCACCTAAAAAAACTTGAACTTATCTAAACTGAATTTATTAGATCTGATTGACTCATATTGAAACTTATTTTGAGTGTACGATTATAATGGGCATCTGGGTGGGGCCCTATGCGAGGGCAACCCAAAGGACTTCTTACCTAAAAAAAACTTAGTACAGTTTTTAGAGGTTTTTTGTCAAAAGGAACCTTTTATAACATGTTGGTTGTGACTCTTGTGAGTAGGGACCCAAAATAAAAATAATTGTGAACAGGTCCCAATAATCCACTTTGTTTGTTGTTTATGACCCAATGAGGCAATGACCAAAATCTGGCAATGAACTCAACTTTCCGACAATTGACTTCAGTTAATCACATTATTCCCTCCTAAATCTCACGCGTGAGATACAAACCCCTCCCTTCATCCCTTCACCCTTTTCTCTTTCCTCTTTCTGCCGTGGCAGGACCTCCTATTCCTGCATCGCATCCTCAAATCCCTCTCACTCTCCTTCAATTCTTCTTCTGCTATTCTTCTTCTGCAATTACAGATTTCGTCATCTTTCTCCCTCTCCCTCAAATCCCCTTTCTCTCTCTTCGATTTCCTTCGGAAAAAAAACCAATGTCAGATCAAATTTCACTATGATAGGGCACAAATCACTAACTTTAACACACAAAAACACGTTAGCAGCTTCAATTAAGAAACCCTTTTTCTTACAAACATTGATCACTATATCAAAAACTTAAGATTTAGATTCACATCTATTATATTCCCTCACACAACTAGCCAATGAATCAAAAACCATAAAAGGAGGAGGTTGTTGGGATTCGAACATGCGTCTAATGACCCCATTTACAAGAGGAAAACGACTAGATTTACAAAGAAGAAGAACCAAAATTGAGAAAGAAGAGAATTGTGATGGATACCAAGTTGAGAATGTGGCCAATTGAAGAAACCCAAAAGTTTAGTTGGATCATAAACTAATTATGATAAAGAACAGATTGAATAATATATGGGTTTAGCTTCTTAGTGATATTTGGAGAACCCATCAAAATTTCCCCGTCATAACTTCATTAGTAGTCATGAACCAAAAATTGAGTTCGGAGGGCGAAGGTACGAACATGATTAGGAATTACGTTCGCCCATTGGTGGCCTTTACTTAACACGATTCATAACCAGTTTTATACCATGAAACAACCCAATAGTATTTTCAACACCCTAAAAAAGATTAGTCTAGGTCGGTTCATCAAACACATAAAAGACTACGTTTTAATGATATGTAATTTAGCAATCATATTACTGGGTACCTAATCCAATTGTCCAATTATCTTATTAGGCATTAGAATAGTGTTCTTTAGGGCTTGATTAGCAATAATAATATAATGGTGATGAAAGCATAAACATGACAACATGAAAAATATATACAAAAATTAGAACGGGATTAAAAAGTTTGGCTTAAAGATCTATATCATGAACAAAAAAACTTAGTAACTTCAAGCAAACAACTATGAAAAAGAAAGATTAAGAGTGACTCAATATTATACCGGTGTGGCTTGAGTCTGAGATAATAACGACATTTGGGAAGTGCAATTAGGGATGGCAATGGATCCTGGACCCTGCCCGAATCCGTGGACCCAGATCAGTTTTTCCGGATCTGGATCCTAAAATTTCAGACTCGTTGGATCAGAGACGTATCCGGAATCTGCCGTCATATTCGTTTTCAAAAAAAAAGTTGGGCAGTGGGCTGGGGTCCAACCTCCTGGCTCCAACTCAACATTTTTCCGTTCCCTCAGTTCACTCCTCACTCCAAACCCTAACTTCACGCAAGCCACCATGCTAACGTTTCACCCATCTCTCCCTCTCTCCGACCAACGCCGAACGCCTCACCCATCTCTCCCTCTTTTCGGCGTCATCCACCAATGGTTAGAGGCTTTAACTCGCGCAGCATATTCCCAGCATGAGTGGATTGAAGTGTTGAACTCACGCAGCGCAGATCGTCGAAACTCGCGCAATACCAGTGAAATTACCGGCGACTTCCGATGAGATATTTTTCTTTCTCCTAGTTCACTTCTAAGTTCTGACGAAGTTATATATGATTTTTTTTATTTTTCGCTTGTGTTTGTGGTGGTTAGAGGGGGTATTTGGAGGATGGTGAACTCGAAAAACCTCTGATTTTGTCGAATTTACATGAAAAATCACTAATTTTGTCGAACTAACATGGAATTGCTGGCTACTTCTTGACAACAAACATTGAACTCGAAAAGGGCTTTAGTGCTTTGCCTTAAATTTTGCATATTGCTATGTAAATTCCTAATATCTTTGATGTTTTTATAATTTATGTATGCTAATTGCTAAGTTGTTAGCTAATTAACTACCAATTTACTATTTATTATTCTCACGTATGTTCATGTTGTTTCCTTTTCTTAATTAATTGGATTGTACTCTGGAAGATTTTTGGCTTCAGAAAATATTTTAATATCAAAAAGTAGTTAAAATAGCATAAAACAATATGGACTTGTTTTGGATCCGGAACCATAGAATCCGCCGGATTTAGATTCGGGTCCAACTTTTTCAGACCCGTTAGATCCGGGTTGGATCTGGATCCAACGTCTGAAAACGGATCATTCCATATCTGACCAGTTGCCATCACTAGTTGCAATCGTGGAGCCTTCAACGAAAACTTGTGGAAGATCGAACAAAGTATGAATGTGTTTGATGTGTTTATGTGTTTGTTGAGTGTATGGGAGTGTTAAATACCTTGCGAGATCGTAAGTATGCGTAAGAAAGCATGAATAAAATCGGGAAAACTTTGGCCTACTTATAGGAAAAAATTTATAAACAGATAAGAAGAAATATTGTGTGGGGCGCAAAGGCTGTGCGCGACATGCATAGGCATTGCTCGCAGCGCCAAGGCTATGCATCCCGTGCAAAGGCTATTCTCATAATAAGAATTAGATATCAATTACATATCGATTATGAGAGTTATATCTTTAATTAACTATGCCACATTCATCAATTTTATTAAATACAACTGAAACAAATATCTAAACCTATGCACTAGGTGCATAGGTTAAAAAAACCAGATATTTTTTTTTTTAAAAGGAAAGAAACAATTAGGGTAGATCCCAAGATTTGGGCCACCCTAAATCATCCTTGCGGATGATTACAGCAAAAGGGAAATTAAGAACATCAAACCAATAAGTAAGTTAGAAAAACAGGATATGATATTATTTGTATTTTTTTTTCATAAAATTCATAGAATTTTATTAAAAAAATAATAAATAATAGAAATTATAATTGTACTTTTTTAGTTGGGATATAATGGTAAAAGAGGATAGACACAAAGTCCTTCCTCTTCTAATATATAATAGAGATGATATCTTGAACTTTTTTAACCTATACCACAAAGTCCCAATAAATAATACAAAAGTCAAAACAACTTTACAAGTATTAAGAAACAGTGTTGATGCTCACATATAGGGGTGTTCATAAAAAACTGAAACCTAAAACCGTACCGAAAAACCGGTCCAAATGGGTGGTAAATGTACCGGTAAAAAAAGTTTTAACGGTACGGTTATCGAACCGGTAAAAGTAACGGTTAAACGGTACGGTTACAGTTATGATTTTTGAGTTAACGGTTAACCGAAAAACCGAAATATTCTTTTCCTCTATTTAATTATTGTGAAATATTTTCCAACAAATACATCAATTATAATATTTATTACTCCATCCGTTTCATTTTAATCTACACACTTTGACATTTTACACTATTCACAAATTTCACTTTGACCATCATTTGTGATTTATACGCGGATGAAATTATAGTCATGTGGGATCTTGTTAGATTCATCATAACATGTATTTTATTAATATGTACTTTTTATAATTTTTACAAATACAAAACTAAAGATATATGTCCTCAAAGTTTTGCATTGGCATGCGTGAAAAGTGTAAGTGTGTAGATTAAAATGAAACGGAGGGAGTACTAAGTAACAACAATTAGGGGAAGTATGTGATTATTTGGAAACTTGAGTACTAATTCAAACACTATAATTAGGAAATGGAGTAAATTCTTAGTGTTATTATGTTTTCCAATGGATTTATTATCCACTTTATAATACAGTACATTTTATATTAGAGTACATATAATATCAAAGTATATGCACAAAAAAATAGAAAATATATATTCACACTAAGTAAAATATAATAGTATAACTTGAATAACGGTTAATGGTTAACCAAAGAACCGTACCGGAAAAAAGGGTAACTGCTTAGGCGGTAACAGGTCTAAACGGTTACGGTTCGCAAAAATGAGCGAACCAAAACTTTCTGTTGTACCACCCATTAATTAACACCCCTACTCACATACATGCAACACACTATTTTTTTTTTAGGGGACATACATGCTAAATTTTTTTTTTTTTTTTTTGAGGGGACATACGTGCTAAATTAGTATTAGGTTCTAAGAGGAGATTCTTTTAACTTGTCTAATCTTTCCTTTTTCTAAAGAAAATAAATCAAATCACAATAAGTTTAGGTTGACTAAAATACTTTCCAAATTCCCTTAAAAAAAATACTTTCCAAATTCGAAGAATTGTAAACCTATATATTGATCACCCAATAGGCCATTTCTCATATTTTCAAACTCGTTACATTAACACTTTCTTTCAAACCTCGAACTCTCTCTATAACAAACGAAACCTAAGGGTATGTTTATCGCGGTCTCGGAATTCAGTCTGAAGCAAAGACTTGCCAAAGTCTTGATGAGTTTGATGCGATAATGTGGAACAAAGTTGGAGTGAGTCTTGGAAAGAGTTTTGGAAAGACTCACTTTGTCTTTGTTGCCATGTCCCACCAACAAAAAGCAACGGCACAATTCATAATTTTTTTACAAATTTAACAATTCAACGGCACAATTTCCTTCCAACGGCACAATTTGTACAAAATGTATAATTTGTATAATTTATTGTATAATAATTTGTAATAATGCCTATAAATAACTCTTTGTGTACAACTTTTTTTTTACATTCTCCTATATTCTCCCATATCAATTTCCCTTTTCTCTCTATCCTCTAAAAAAAATCCATCTATTATATTTTTAATGGATCCAAATCAGAATTTTGATTTAAACTCCCTTATGAGTTTGTTTCAAAATAATCCTCAATTTCAGACATTTTTAGCTCAACAAAATCAATACCAAAATTCCCAAAATACAAATTTTTCTAACCCCAATCCCAGTAGTATGGGTAATGCACAAGTGCAAAATTTTACCCAATTTCTCCAAACTCCAAATAACCAATATACTCCTACTAGTCAAAATACTGACCAACCTCCTTTTACCCCCATTAGTATTGGGTCAAATTCCGACAACGCATTTGTAGATAATGCGGGTATTGAAGAGGCGGAGAATATTGATGTTACTACAACTACTCGTACTGCTGCTCGTACTACATCACGTCGCAAAGTAAGTCAGCCTAAAGAGAAAAAAGGGTTAACTTGGTTGATAGAAGATGAAACACTTCTTGGTATTGCATGGATTAATACTACTAAAGATGAAGTGAATGGCAATGCACAAAGAGCCGATGCATACTGGGGGAAAATTTGTGCATTCTTCAATGAAAATAGGCAAACAAATCAAGCTGAACGAGAGGTAAACCCTTGCAAACAACATTGGTGGGCAATTAATAATGCACTTGAAAAGTTTGCAGGGTGTTATGCCAAGTATGAAAAGAGGAGTGGGTTTAATGAAGCTTTGAAGCTCTCGGAGGCTCGTGCACTTTACCAAAATCTCTACAATTCCAAGTTCCAATACGATCATGTGTGGAGTATTGTGTGTGAAACTAATAAGTTCAAAGCTGAACTAAAGAGCAAACGTAAGAAAGACAACGATAATGATTCGTCAAAAAGGAACAAGATTTCTGAATCTGGAGACTACACAACAAGTGGGGAGGATGTTGAGGGTTTCGATGAAGTTGATGAGCCCCGGCCAACAGGTCAACAAGCTGCAAAGAAACAACTAGATGCCCAGAGGAAGGGAAAAAGCACCCAAAGTGATCATAGTGAAGCCATATCAGTTGCAAAAAATATTGAAGAGTCACGTGTACAATCAATGAGTCGTATGACAGATTTGAAGGAGCAGGTGTACCAACAATGATATTAGAAGCTGTTGCTTCTTATGATTTATGGATTTGGCATGCATATTTTGGTGTTGCAGGATCTAACAATGATATCAATGTCTTGGATCGATCCCCGATATTTGATGAGTTGTTTGAAGGTCAAGGTTCCGAAATCCAGTACACGATAAATGGAAGCACGTATAATATAGGATATCATCTTGCGGATGGTATCTATCCTGAATGGCCTGTATTCGTCAAAACCATTCCTCAAGCGAACATGCTATCCGAGAAAAGAAAACTATTTGCTCAACATCAAGAAGGTGCAAGGAAGGATATAGAACGAGCTTCCGGGGTTCTCCAAAAGAGATTCGCGATTGTTTGCAACCCGGTACATTTATGGAAAAAAAGTGAAGTTGGTGATATCATGAAAGCATGCATCATATTACATAATATGATTATTGAGGATGAAAGAGATGATACTGAAATGAGCACTAGCGTTAATTATACAGTAGCAAGGAATCAAAGAGAAAGTCCACAACTTCATACCGGTCGGCTTAGAAATTATTATGTAAACCGTAGTAGGTACTTTGAAAATCATACGCGAATTCGCAACCGAGCCCAATGCCACCAACTGCAGCATGATTTGGTAGAACACATATGGTCGCGTTTTGGAGGAGAGGCTAATTAAATTTCGTGTGTAATTTTCTATTTCGTGTGTACTTTTCTATTTCGTGTGGCTGCACTTCTTTTATGTTTTAGCAATTATATATGCAACTAATTATGTTTATGAATGCCTTTAAATTATGTCACTATTTCAAATGTACTCAATTTGTGTCCCATAATTTATATAAGATTAAGGTAACCTTAAAAATCATAGATAAATAATTATATAAATTGTAATTTTAATGTTATAATAATTAGTAAATATTTAAACTATATATTCTCATAACATATTAAGTTAATAATGTTATAGAAAAAAAAACATGAAAATGATTAAATATAAAATAATATGTTAAACTTTTGATAGAGAGTCTGGAGAGAGTCTGAGGGATAAAGTGTAAAACTGAAATGAGTCTGGAGTGAGTCTGAAGAATAAAAAATAGGTAAAAGTTAGTGGAAAGCTGATGTGACACAGTCTGAAGTTTGGGTTTGGGTTTGGGTTTGGGTCTGAGGGATAAACACACCCTAAGCAACACAGATTCACAGAACTCCGAAAAACAACCCAGAAACTTCAATGGCGAATACAACTCCTTCACAACCCTCCTCTTCATCTGCTTCGTATGACTTCTTACTTTAAAATTTTAAATTTGTACTCTTTTTTGCCCTTTTGAAACTTTTTTCTGTGCTGAAATTGTATTTATTTGATCTTATTTGTATTCTAATGAAGGTTTTAATTTGTGGATACTTTCTTGTTTTCTTGTTTGAGCATGCCATTGTTATGGGTGTTCTATTTTTTCTTTCTTTATGGGGAAGTTGTGACTTGTGAGTTTGTGTGTAAAGATTAATAGATTATAGTTTTAAATTAGTTATGCACTAATTAGCACGTTATTATCTATGATTAGAAATTTCTAATAATAATTAGACCACATTGGTGTATGATGATACTCTGTGTGGTTATAATCTTCTGCTTGATTTAAAATTATACTGGGAAATTGTTTTAGAGCATTTTCATTTTCATGAGTTTGTTTCATCATTTGGAGGTGTAAGTGTAACTGTCTCAGTTTGAAAGTATTTACCATACCCATATAAGATTAACAAGCCTTTATAGAAATTTCTCAATTATTTTATGGCTACCCGATGATTTGAGTTGATTCTTGATCATGTTGATGATGTTGAAGGCTTAATTATCGAATATCAAATGTAGTTTAGTATATGAAATTGTATAATGCACTATTGGATTAGACTTGTAGACTCCCTTAATTTTTTACTTCAGGGACTTTTTGAGTTGAAGAATATGTTGAACTTTCTAGATATGATCTTAACTGCATTGATGTTTCTTTTGGTGTAATCATGTGGAATACTTTGCTAGGCAATATTGATAATTATGTTGCATGATAGACTTATTAGGAGATAATGTATTATTATTACCTTTTAAGTTTACGTTCTTGTGGACTTGTACTAAATTGAGTTGCATTCTGTTATCAATTCAATGTCGAACCAAAAGCTATTTAATGTCAACCTTAGTCATTAGATGCTTATTCTTTTTCTTTTTGAGGGAAGATTAGATGCTTATTCTTAATTTTTTTTTTTGGGAAAAAAGACGATAGATTAAACATTAGATAAAGAGTTTACATCTTGGTCTAAACATTAGATAAAGAGTTTACATCTTGGTCCTGGTGACCCAGATGATTACAAACAGGAGGGTTCCAATTACAGCGAGACTTGTCTTCTAAATAGAGTTTCATACAGTCCGGTGGAGGGGAATCCAAAATACATAAAGTGTTAACATTATCTTTCCTCTTTCTCCCAATCTTAGCTACTGCATCAGCCAAACCATTGCTGGACCTCCCTTCATGCTGAAGGACCACGCCTGATAGCTCTTGGAGCCACTTCCTGCATTCATGTACAATTATAGACAGGTGGTTGTTAGTGTAGACATTATTTTTTATAGTGTTAATTGCGTTGATGCAGTCCGATATTAGTAAGCATCGTCTCCAATTCCTTTGATTCACCCAAAAAAGGCCCAGATGGATTGCCCTGATCTCAGATTCCAAAGCATCAGTAGCAAAGATGCTTATTCTTAATACTATGGGGTTTTATGCAGAAAAAGTGGCAAAAAGGACTGTACTGCAATCCTTGAACGTAAAAAGGCTCCAAATCGTCTTATTGTTGATGAAGCACTCAATGATGGCAACTCAGTGGTTTCTATCAACCCTGCTGTCATGGATGTACTTCAGTTTTTTCGAGGAGATACAGTGTTAATTAAGGTGAGTTAAGTTGATTATGTTTAATAATTTTATGTACTTGAATCCTAGTTTAGTTCTCCTAAAGTGCACTTCTGATGCAGGGCAAGAAAAGGAAGGATACAATATGCATTGTGCTGGGAGATGAGCAGTGTGAAGAACCAAAAATCAGGATGAATAAAGTAGTGAGGGCAAATCTTCGAGTTCGCCTTGGAGATGTTGTTTCTGTGCATCAGTGTTCAGATGTGAAATATGGTAACAAAGTTCATATATTACCAGTTGATGATACTATTGAGGGTGTGACTGGCAACCTGTTTGATGCCTTTTTAAAACGTGATTTTATACTTTGAAAAGAAATCATGCTTTTCTTGTGTACTTCTTTCTAATTGATTTTGACCCCCCTTTTTGTGTGTGTGGTATAAACAGCATATTTCTTGGAGGCTTATCGTCCAGTTAGAAAAGGTGAGCCTTTCCTAGTACGAGGAGGGATGCAAAGTGTTGAATTCAAAGTTGTTGAAACTGATCCGAAAGAATATTGCATTGTTACTCCTGAAACTGAGATCTTTTGTGAAGGTGAGCCTATTTAGCAAGAGGATGAAGAGAGATTGAATGAAGTTGGTTATGACGATGTTGGTGGTATGAGGAAACAGATGGCTTAGATTTGTGAGCTTGTTGAACTTCCTCTTAGACATCCAAAGCTCTTTTAGGTAATTGGTGTCAAACCTCCAAAAGGAATTTTGATGTATGGACCCCCTGGTTCTGGAAAAACCCTTATTGCCAGAGCTGTTGCTAATGAAACTGGAGCATTCTTCTTTGTGATTAGTGGGCCGGAGATCATGTCCAAAATGGCTGGAGAAAGTGAAAGCACTTTGAGGAAGGCATTCGAAGAAGCTGAGAAGAATGCCCCTTCTATCATCTTCATTGATGAGATTGATTCCATTGCTCCTAAGAGAGACAAGACAAGACAAATGGTGAAGTTGAAAGGCGCATTGTTTTTCAACTGCTGACATTGAAGGATGGTCTTAAGAGCCGGGCCCATGTTATTGTGATGGGTGCTACCAACCGGCCTAATAGTATCGACCCTGCTCTTAGAAGATTTGGAAGATTTGACCGTGAGATTGACATTGGGGTTCCTGATGAAGTTGGGAGGTTGGAAGTTCTCCGCATCCATACTAAGAATATGAAACTTGCAGAAGATGTAAGTGGCAAATGATTTAAAAACATTTCCCTGTTGTATTAGGCAAGTCTTGAGTACTGAAGTTCATCACTGAGTCACATCAATTGATTCTACTTTTTCTCCAAAAATTTCAGGTTGATCTTGAAAAAATATCAAAGGAAACCCATGGGCCATGGCTATGTGGGTGCTGATCTTACTGCTCTTTGCACGGAGGAAGCTCTTCAGTGTATTAGGGAGAAAATGGATGTGATTGACTTAGAAGACGAGACAATTGATGCTGAAGTGTTGAATTATATGGCCGTCACAAATGAACACCTTCAGACTGCACTAGGATCTACCAACCCAACAGCCCTCCGTGAAACGGTAAGCTTGCACTGCAAGAGGCTTTTTATGTCTACCATGTTGCTCTCACTTCCTTTTCTTGATTTATTAAGGTTATATTTGAATTCATAATATTTGATTTCTTTGGTTGGCATCAGATTGTGGAGGTTCCTAACGTCTCATGGGAGGATATTGGTGGATTGGAAAATGTCAAAAGAGAGCTTCAAGAGATTCTACAATACCCTGTGGAGCATCCGGAAAAGTTTGAGAAGTTTGGCATGTCACCTTCTAAAGGTGTTCTCTTTTATGGTCCACCTGGTTGTGGTAAAACATTGCTTGCAAAGGCCATTGCTAATGAATGTCAAGCCAACTTCATCAGTGTGAAAGGACCTGAGTTGTTGACCATGTTGTTCGGTGAAAGTGAGGCAAATGTGAGAAAAAATCTTTGATAAGGCCCGTCAATCTGCTCCTTGTGTATTGTTCTTTGATGAACTTGACTCCATAGCTACTCAGCGGGGTAGTTCAGTAGGAGATGCTGGTGGAGCTGGTGATAGAGTGTTGAACCAAATGCTGACTGAGATGGATTGCATGAACGCTAAGAAAACAGTTTTTGTCATTGGAGCTACAAACAGGCCAAACATTATTGACCCTGCATTGCTAAGGCCTGTAAGGCTTGACCAGCTAATTTACATCCCTCTTCCTGATGAGAGTTCCCGCCTTCATATTTTTTCAAGGCTTGTTTGAGAAAATCGCCAATTTCTAACGATGTTGACGCTGCTGCTCTTGCACAGTATACGCAGGGTTTTAGTGGTGCAGACATAACTGAAATCTACCAACGTGCTTGCAAATATGCAATTCGGGAAAACATTGAGAAGGTACATTACTACTTACTGTATCATTTTGAAGATTATAAGTCACTCCATTTGATTTTACTTAAACTGAAATATCTGTACTGATTTTTTCTTCAAAAAAAAAAAAGTACTGATTGAAACTGATATTGTTGCTAATTAAAATTGATTGTTACTCTGATTATCTTCTAAAGTTGAAGTAAACAAGGCCTAAGTTCATTACTTATTTTTCTTCTTTAACATGCTATTATCCATGTTGTGGAGTTAGAAGACAAATTTGTGTCTTAATTAACTCGATATTTTAACATCCTGAAGCATTGGGTTTTTACTAATAGGGTATAGGCTAACTTTCTAATATGATTTAGGAAATTATGAATGTAGCTTAAACTTAGTTCTTATTTATGGACTAGTTTATCATATAAGTAACATGTTGAATCTACAAATTTGGCAGGATCCTGAGGTGGAGAGAAAGAGGAGAGAAAACCCGGACAGTATGGAAGAAGATGAAAGTGAAGAGGTAGCTGAGATTAAGCCAGCACACTTTGAGGAGTCAATGAAGTATGTTCGTAGAAGTGTTACTGTGTTAGCGATGCCGACATTCGAAAGTATCAGTCGTTTGCTCAAACCTTGCAGTAGTCTCGCGGTTTTGGTACTGAATTCCGCTTTGCCAATCAGACTAGTGCTATTGCTGGTAATAAATCTGCTGATGATGTTGGAGATGATGATGATTTATATGGTTGAGTCACAATTTTGAGTATGGAACTCGTACAATTTAACCTTTAGTACATTCTGTTTTTGGTGCATTGGATGAGAGTTGAGACTTGAGACTATAGTTTTAGGAGTAGAATTTTAGGCTTTAGGCCCGTGATCTTTTTTAAAATTGGTTTTTATCTAAATCAATCTTCTAGTTCTGTCGCAACACCCTTTAGAAGCCCGTGACTCGGATTTGTCCGACAAATTGGCTGAACCGCGCAAACACCCAAAAAAAATCTTCTAGTTCTGTCATTAATCATCTCTTTACTTTGTCTTCCTTCTTTTCTTCCGTTCTTAGTGTCTGCAACAAATTTTTTTTGAAATGTTTCGTAATATTTGCGACCTTTCTCTTTATTACGAAGAAGTATAATACAAAGTTTATTCTAAAACGGTCCACAGTTAGGTCCACATATGTTTATTCAATGTGAGGAACCGATCCCACCATACTCTCTACTCACCCACTAGAAGCCCAATTACTGATGCATGCAGTCATGCAGATGTGAGTATGTAACCGTGAGTAGGCTTTGATGTTTCATTATCTTCTCAATGGGCTCTTTTTCATTTTAATGTCTATGTTTTTAAGGATAAGGCCGAATTTGTTTTGGACGGCAACTGGTCCCTTGGAGCAGGACTTCACGACTAACACAATACTACACTCCAGGAGTTAGAGACATAGTACTATAGTAGCATGTGAGTGCTCTAAAACTGGATTTATACTTCCTCTGTTTTTTTTAGTGAGTGTCACGATAAGTGATTGACTTTCCTTATTTGACAAAAAAAGTTTCCCTTTTTACAAAACTGTCATAAAAAAATTGCTCTTTTCTTGGTTAAATGTGATTCCAACTTTCTCTCTTTAAGTTTCTTACGGATTGTATCATTTCTCTTTCAGTCATTTAATAAAAAAGAAGGAAGTATAATTTATGAAGTAGAGAAACCTTTTTTGGCGCTTTTTGTGAGAGATTGATTCCTCACTCCTCTTATCTAGACAGACAATAGCAGACATGTATGTATGGTATCAAAATTGTAGGTCATTTTATAATTCATAACCATATACTCCCTCTGCTTTTTTTTATTTGCTACATTTGACTTGCACGGTTTTCAAAGCATTATTTAACTCTTAATATCTCTTATTTCGCTTAAGTAAAAATTATAAAAATTTGATATTATGAATCTACACGTCGAGACGAATCTAACAAGATCACACATGACTATATCTTTACTTATAAAATAATCAAAATAATTGGTCAAAGTAGTGGCTTCATTCCCAAGGAAACAAATGTAGCAAATAAAAAAAAGCAGAGGGAGTATAATATAGCATTATAGACTTGAAATTATTGCTTGAGATTATGGTACCCATCTATATGGCAATACATGCTAGATCATAGTGGTGAGAATGTATTGCTTGTTTCGTCCCATAAGTCATTTATGATTAGATTTGTGCTCATTGTGAGGAGTGTCATCATTATGTATTTACGTGTTTATTTCTTCTTCTTTCTTTTTATTTTTTATTTTCAATCCTTAATTTAATTAGAACATCCAGCTTTTGTTTTAAGCTCGATCTATTTTGGCCCAATAAACACCACTATAAATATGTATACAAGTCAAACTAGGAACATCGATAAGAAACAAATCGTAGGGAGTACAAATTATTCTTTTCACCCCGCTTTTCTCAAGCTAAAGAAGAAAAGCATTTTACATGAAATATTCTACTATATGATCATGATTCATGCAACATCAATATATGCTAGTGAATATAGGTTAATTGATTCCAAGAGAAGATTCTAACTAAAAGCATCTTTAAAAAAAAAAAGATGAAGGGGGTGTATTGTTAATTTACTCAATATATAAACTACTATGTTATTCTATAAACTATGTTGCTTGCAATTTGATAAGTTTCATAGAGGCCTTTTGAGTTAGTTGAGTAGACTTGGCACGAAATAGTGGATTCTAATCTCTTAAAAACTGGATTCTAGTCGTGTATTTGTACTTCTCATAGTTGATGTAAGCCTCTCATTCAAATAATAAACATATTACACTTCATACAAATGTTGAACACGTCTGACATGGTTTGTAAAGCAAGAGCTTACGCATCAATATAATGTAATGTAATGCAATGTCAAAATCATATACTTCTATTTCAAAACAAAGATATTGAAGCCTTATTTTATCTTTTAAAAGGATTTACAGAAGTCTTTTTTGCACGCATCATTTTTTTATAATAGTAAGATATTACTATGATTCTTTTTTCTCTCTTAATTACTATGAACATGATATCATTTATATCATATCTATTTTTTTATTAAAATTTTTTAATGAACAAAAATTTATTACTTGTTACAATAGTTGTCCCTCTTCCCGCCCTCGATAGAATTTAAAAAATATGCACGGTGTAATAGCTGATGATATCGCACAAACCACAAACTAGTTTCATTTTACAAAATGTTAGCAAGAAAATCTCAGTATGATTTTTCTTTCTCAGCTATTTTAATGTCAACAAATATGAAATTTTCGAGTTCATAGGTGTAAAGCGATGATATTATCGATCATCAAGCTCATCAAATTATTCAGCTACAGCAGCCAGATATTTATATGCCATGTCATCACAATTCTGTTACAAGCTCTCTTAGTTAGTTACAAGCTTCTTGTACACGCTATTAGTTAGTTGCTAAGACCCTTTTATATATATATATAGTTCTGTAATAGCTTTGTAAACATAACTTTCTTACATCATAATAATATCTTTGAGATTTTCTCTCTCTAAATTTCTTTTCTCTGAGTTTCATGCTCATCTAAACTGCAAATTACTGCAGTTTTTTCATGGTATCAGAGCTTTGTGCTTAATACCTTACTTTATCCGCAAATTTGATCTAATTACTAATCATCTCTTATTCTTTGATCTAAATTCTGATCATTTCTTCTGCAAATTTTGATCCAATTTCTGATCATTTTCTTCTCAAATTTATATTTGATTTTACAAAATGTCTTCAAATTCTGAAGCAAATAAAGTAAATTCTTCAAACAATGTCGTTAACTACAATGATCCATATTTTATCTCCAATGGAGATAGTAACACATAAAATTTAGGAATTCAGCCTTTTAATAGTGACAATTACGTCAACTGGAGTCGCGTTGTTACTTTAGCTCTTGGAGCTAAGAATAAGATGAGTTTCATTGATGGAACACTGAAGAAGCCTTATTCAAAATCTGCAGATTTCATAAATGGATCAGAAATGATTACTTAGTAACTTCTTGGATTCTGAAGTCCATGGAACCTTCTTTCAGTGAGAGTTTTGCATTTGCTAGCACTGCACAAGCTCTTTGGGAAGAGATTAAGGAGAGGTATGGAAACTCCAATGCTCCTCTATTGTTTGATCTTCATAAAAGTCTTACATCTATTGAACAAGGATCACTTCTTGTCACTAAATATTATACAAAATTGAAGAAGTTTGGGATGAAATCAAAGTGTTTGATGAAATTCCTACTTGTACTTGTGGTGCTATGCAATCATGTTCATGTAATTTGTTAAAGAGGTTATTTGTTGCTGATCAACTCCAAAAATTGATTCAGTTCTTAGCTGGTTTAAGCCTCAAATATGATCACGTTAAGCTTAACATCTTGAGCATGGATCCTCTTCCTGGAGTCCTTAAAGCATATCATATTTTACAGTAAGTAGAAAGACAACATTCTATTACTGCTGACAGAACTGAGATTAGTGCTCTTATGAGTACTAAACATTCTCAATTCAAACCTCAATCTTCTTCTCGAGGTTATCAAGGTGTTAAAAGAGATTTTAAGAAGGCAAGAATAGAAAAATGTGATTGATTTTATGATCATTGCAAGGTTAGAGGTCATACAAAAGATACTTGTTTCAAGTTACATGGTGAACCTGAGTGGTTTGTTAATCTGAAGAATAAGCATTCTCATAAAATGGCTGCAACAGTCCATGATTTACCTATCACTATTTGTGATGATACTCCTCTGGAAGATATTTCTCTTGGAAAGGAAAATTCTACTCATTCTGTTCCTGTGAATCAAGATATGATTCAAGCTGTATTCCAAGGTGTTATGAAGATGATGCAAAAGCAACAGAACTTCAATTCATCCACTGTTAACTTTGCTGGTATGAAATATGTTGCTAATGCTAGTATATTTTGTACAATTTATGGTTCTTCATCTTGGATTATAGACACTGGTGCTAGTGATCATATGTCTTCCAATCTCTCATTATTCTCTTCTATCTACACTCTAAAACAACCTCTAAGAATTGGCTTACCTGATGGTTCTGCTAAATTCATTACTCAATATGGAAATATTCATTTTACTCCTGATCTTTTGCTCAAAAATGTTGTATATGTTCCAGATTTTAAACATAATCTTTTTTCTGTTGGAAGATTACTTGATCAAATTCAGTTGTTTGCCTATTTTAATTCATCTTCCTGTTCTTTTCAGGACCTTACAACTAAAAGATTAAGGGCTGTTGGTAAAAGACAAGCTGGTCTATATAGGTTCAATGAAGAATTTTTAGTTTCTTCTTCTGTTGTTTCAAATAAATTGCATGCTAGTTCTGAATGTCATTCATCAAATAATATTTCTACATCTTGTTTCGTCTCTCAAAGCATGTCAATTCCGTAAATAAAACAACTTATTCTGTTTCTTTATCTATTTTACACAATAGACTTGGTCATATATCTCTTAGCAAAATGAAACACTTGTTTGTTCCATATGACAAAGATACTCATTATTTTCATTGTGAACCTTGTATCTTTGCTAAATCACAAATTTTCTTTTGAAAAATCTTCCTCTAAAGCTGCAAATAAATTTGACCTCATTCATATTGATCTATGGGGCAAATATAAACATCCTACCTTATCTGGTACCCATTACTTCTTGACTATTCTGGATGATTATACCAGAACCACATGGACTCATTTAGTTCATACAAAAGATCAAGGTAGTTCTATTATTTCTCATTTCTTGGCTTAGGTTGAAACACAATTTAGTACTCATGTTAAAGCTATCGGGAGTGACAATGGTACTGAAATTGTCAAAGATCAATGCTTTGCTCTTTTTTGCTTCTAAAGGTATTATTCACCAAAAGAGTCTTCCTGGTGTTCCTCAACAAAATGGACGAGTTGAGAGGAAACACGGACATCTTTTGGAAACAAAGCAAGGGCAATCAAATTTCGAGGCTGGTCTTCCTGAAAAATTATGGGGTGATTGTTTGTTATCTGCCACTTTTGTTATCAACCTTCTTCCTAGTTCTGTTTTGAATTGGAAAACACCATATAAGTTGCTTATGGACAAGCCTCCTGATTATTTTTCTCTGAGAACAATTGGTTGTTTATGTTATCCAGCTACAAAATCTGCAGACAAGTTTCTTCCTAGATCTACAAGATGTGTGCTCTTGGGCTATCCTTATGCTCAGAATGGCTACAAGTTATATGATCTTGCTTCACACAAGATTATTTTAAGCAGAGATGTCTTGTTTATGGAATCTCAATACCCTTTCAAAGATAATGCTTCTGTTTCTTCTCCTTCTTCTTCCTCTTTATTACATTCTAGTGATCCTATCACTTTTGATCATGAAGCTATCCCTTCTTTTCCTACTTCTCCTTTCACTCCTCCTACTACACCATCTGTAACACCTTCTGTTACTTCTACCAATTCTCCTATTCTTTCCTCTTCACCTCACAATATGCCTCTTATTCCATCATCTACAGAACCAACTGAACCTATTCCTCCTATACAGCCTTCTTTACCTCCACAACCTACTCATAATGTTCTTAGAAAATCAACCAGATCACATATTATACCTTCTAAATTTCAAGATTTTATTATTTCTACTCCTTTACCTACACAACCTATACCTGATTCCATTCATTCTTCTTCCTTTAATGTTTTTACCGAACCTACTCTTTCTCATTTAGACTCTGCCACTTTGGTCAGTTTGAATAATGTCTTGTCTACACCCGAGCCTTCCCATTATAATCAGGCTAAAAATGATTCAGGCTGGATCACAGCTATGCAGCAAGAATTAGATGCTTTGAAACAAAATCAAACATGGGATCTTGTTCATTTGCCACCTGGTAAAACTGCCATAGGTTGTATATGGGTTTTTAAAACTAAATTCAGACCTGATGGATCTGTTGAAAGGTTGAAGGCAAGGCTTGTTGCTCGAGGTGACAAACAAATACATGGCAAAGACTACAAACATACTTTTAGTCCAGTTGCCAAATTTACCACTGTAAGACTTCTTATTGCTCTTGCTGCTGCAAAAGGTTGGTTTCTTCATCAAGTTAACATTAATAATGCCTTCCTACATGGCTATGTCACTGAGGATCTTTTTATGCATCCACCTCTTGGGTATGCTAAAGCTACTCATGGTCTAGTTTGCAAGCTTAAAAGGTCTTTGTATGGCCTTAAGCAAGCTGCTAGGCAGTGGAATCTTGAATTAAGCAAGTTTCTTCTTGCTTCGGTTTCCGGCCAGTCTAAACATGACTACTCTATGTTCACAAATTCGGATGGCTCGGATTTTATCGTGGTGGTAGCATATGTTGATGATCTTCTTATTGCTGGTTCCAATTTACAACTTATTTCTAATTTAAAAGCTGCTCTTCACACAGCTTTTACTATCAAAGACTTGGGTGAACTCACCTATTTTTTGGGCATTGAAGTTGTTAGAAGCTCTTCTGGTATTCTTCTTAATCAAAGAAAATACATCTTTGATCTTCTCAAAGCTACAAACATACTTGAGTGTAAAACTGTGGGTTTTCCTTTTCCTAAAGCCTTAAAGTTGAGTTCTGATGAAGGAGATAAAGCTGATGATCCTGAGTTATACAGAAGACTTATTGGGAAGCTCCTTTATCTCAATATGACTAGACCAGATTTGTCTTATGTAGTTCAACAACTCAGCCAATTTGTGAGTGATCCTAGAGTTCCACATCTTAATGCAGCTCTACATGTCTTGAGATATCTTAAAGGCTCTTTGCACTATGGTTTATTCTACTATTCTAAAACTGATCTCTCCCTTACAGCCTACAATGATGTTGACTGGGCTACCTGTGCTTTTTCTGCTAAATCTCTAACAGGTTACTGTGTCTTCCTTGGCTCCTGTCTTGTATCTTGGAAAACAAAAAAGCAGAAAACAATCTCTAAAAGCTCTACTGAGGCTAAGTATAGAAGCATGAGTCATACAACAAGTGAAATAATGGTTTGGATAGATGCTTTGTTACAAGATCTATCCATTTCTATTCCTAAACCTATCAGCCTATTTTGTGACAATACAACAACATAACATATTGCTGAAAATCCCATTTTTCATGAAAGAACAAAACACCTAAAGGTGGATTGTCATTATGTTAGGGAACATTATGAGGCTGGTTTTCTTATTCTTCATCATGTTAGATCTTCTTTGCAACTTGCTGACCTTATGACTAAAGCTCTAGGTGCTGATCAACATCATTTTTTGTTAGTCAAGCTTGGTCTTGTGTCTCATATCCCCAATTCCAGCTTGAAGGGAGGGTGTAAAGCTGATGATATTACTGATCATCAAGCTCATCAAAGTATTCAGCTACAGCAGCCAGATATTTATATTATACCTGATCAACTCCAGCCCGGCCCGCGGGCCTGGCCCGGCCCGGCCCGGTTTTTGGGCGGGCTTGGGCAGTTTTTTTGGGCCCGCGGGCCGGGCCCGGCCAAAATTTTTTTTTTTTGGGCGGGCTTTGGACAAGCAAAAAAACACTTTTTAGCCTAAAATTTGGGCCCGGCCCGTTTAGGCCCGCAAAAGCCCGCTCGGCCCGGCCCGAAATACCGGGCTTTGGGCCAAAATTTTTTGGCCCGGATTTGGGCCCGGCCCGGCCCGCAAGATGGGCACTTTTTTTTTGGCGCGGCCCGGCCCGAACCCTGCCCGGCCCGGTGTTTGATCAGGTCTAATTTATATGCC
This sequence comes from Beta lomatogona, assembly GCA_947646795.1. NCBI lineage: Eukaryota > Viridiplantae > Streptophyta > Magnoliopsida > Caryophyllales > Amaranthaceae > Beta > Beta lomatogona. Next base: position 293,194 of record CANSNZ010000660.1, read on the forward strand.
ATGTCATTACGATTCCGTTACAAGCTCTCTTAGTTAGTTACAAGCTTCTTGTACACGCTATTAGTTAGTTGCTAAGACCCTTTTGTATATATAGTTCTGTAATAGCTTTGTAAACATAACTTTCTTACATCATAATAATATCTTTGAGATTTTCTCGCTCTAAACTTCTTTTCTCTGAGTTTCATGCTCGTCTAAACTGTAAATTACTGTAGTGTTCTCAATAGGTCAATCTAACTGCATGGCATCACCATACCTTTTGGTTGAAAGCTGTCAAATATAACAAAAGCGAAAGTATCCAACAATTTGTATTCGTAAATAAATTAAAGCTTATAATAATGATAATATGAATTTATATTAGTAAAGACCGTGGCCTAACTTTCTTATTTATTTCTAATCACGTGCCATTACTTGCATGCATGTGAGATTCCCTGACCTTGTGATCTAAGTCGAGAATCTCCAATTCTTTTTCCCTTTTCTTTTCTTAAATGGAACTTAATTAAAAGCTCCTAAATTTGGATTAATTGGTCTTTTTAATGGTGGTTAATCAAGATCCTTTTAGAACTAAAGATTTCCCATGTGGGTCCAATATTGGGTCCCAAACTGTATTTCTGGGTCACTTGCATGTGTAGGCACGTGAGGAGTGAGAAGGTAAACATTTTGATTTTATGTTAGAATACATTTTTCTATTTTGTTTTATTTTATTTTTTTTCATTTTTTTATGCAGAAGAGGAATACAATTCCAGAAGAAAACAAAGAAATTAGAAACTTCCCTTTTTTCAATTCCTTAAATTGAGTTTTTGTTTCCTACTTGCCATCTAATAAATGTGCTAAATAAGAAAATTTGAAAGACTTCATGGGGTCAAAGCTCAATTTTATATGAAAAGAAAATGATAGAATTTTTTATTACCTGGTCAAGTCATTGGCGACCCGTTATGGGTAGTTTTTTAAAGCGACTTAGAATCTCTACCATCGACCACCCTATGCAATGTTTCAGGTTTGCAATCAGATGTCATTAATTGTAATAGCCACTAACTATTACACCAAAAAACAACATCCCTTAAGTTGTACAAGCTGTCATATCGATAACCTATTTTGATTTAAGCATTTGTCCATATAGGCCATATTTAACAATTAGAGATTAACTGTTTGCATTAATTGTTAGAGGTTAGCTGTTTGCATTAACTGTTAGAGGTTAGCTTATTGTATTAGTTGGTTTGACTAGCTGATTGTCTAAAAAGTATTTGGTAGATAATTGTTAGCTGGTTGGTACTTTATTAGATGAAATGACCAATAAGGATATTGAAATAAATTATTGGTGGAGTTTTTTTGATAAAAAGTAATAAATTTGACCAACTAGCTAATTGTTTGAAAGTGTTTGGTAGTTAAATGTTTGCTGATTGGTACTTTATTAGGTGAAACGACCAATAAAGATTTTGAAATTAATCATTGGTGGAGTTTTTTTAATAAAAAGCACTCCCTCCGTCCCGAATTTACACTTGATCAATCGCACGTGAGCTTTAGATGATAAGTTGTTGTTTGGTTATCAATTGTTTTTTATTGAAAAGTAGATGTGATAGGAGTTAGTAGTTAGTAAAAGTAGTATTATTTTATTTTAAGGAGAGAGAGTGTGGGCCATGGTTAGAGTTGGTGGGTGGTAGGAGTGGTATTATTTTATTTGGAGGAGAGAGAGTGTGGGCCAACTTAAAATGTAGAAGAATTAAAATAATGCTGGGTCATATCCAAAAATAGAAGTGTAAAGAGTATTCTGAGACAGATGAAAAAGGAAAGTGTAAAGAGTATCCTGGGACGGAGGGAGTAGTAAATTTGATCAACTTTAGGATATATTAGTCATTACACAACTAAATTCATAAACCTCTCGTCTAAAAAGCTCCTACTAGTATCTTTTTTTAAATTAGCCTTTTGAGCCAACCTCCTCTTAACCAAACAGCTCCTATTAGAGGTTTGATTGAACTAGTCAAACCTCTCTATTCATCTCAAACCTCTCTTTTACCCCAAAACTCTCTCAACCAAACACCCTCATAATCTCTCTAAAGAAAGTGTCATTGTCTCTGTTGTGGTACCGACTATATTATTAAAATTAGGTCAGCTAGTCTAAGGTTCGATATTGATGCGATGATACTATTTTATGAAGATTAAAATCAAATTGTGAGCCTATCTATTAGAATAGAATTCAATTAAGGAGCAAACTAGGGTCAATGATATACGAAAGTCCATACGCAAAAATAGTAGTTTTTGGGTGAGAAGTTGTATCAAGACTAGATAACCCATGAATTATAGAAGAATTGTGACATTTTTCTTCTTATTCCTTGTCTTTCATCTTCTCTCCTTCTTTCCATCCCCTCCGACCCTCCCTCTTTTTTCATTTTTCAATTTCTCTCTAACAATGCTGCCGAGGAACTAACAAAAAAAAAAATTAACCTTCAATTGCATTTTTCAGTAGAAAATAATTTTGCATTGAAAACTATTTGCCATTGAAATGTTTTTTCTTCAACTAAATAGGGTCTAAGCATTTGATAACACCCAAAATCACATTACTATTTAAGTATATTTTATGCTTATACATATAGCAAAATTTTGAAATATTATAATATACTCCCTCTGTTTTTTTT